>JAFMOC010000067.1:375000-497500 GCA_019802505.1 Corydoras sp. C115 | reverse complement strand
TACTAATTCCCAGACACCCTGCTGACTCCCAGACACCCTGCTGACTCCCAGACGTCCTGGTGACACCCAACCGTCAAGATGACACCCTGACGGACAGCTGACACCCAGGAGTCTTGCTTACACCCAGACGGTCATCTGACTCCCAGACTTGCTGACACTCGGATATCATGGTGACCCACAGACAGCTTACTGACTCCCAGGCGTCTCGCTGACCTCTAGATGTCTTGCTGACCCCCAGGAGCATCACTGACACCCAGCCGGATCACTGACCTCTAGACGTCTCACTGACCCCCAGGTGTCTCACTGACCCTGATAAATTCTGGGAGTCTGGTACCGCACCTTGGGGGACGCGGGTGCAGCTATATGTGCTCCTGGTTTCAGAGCGTATCCAGGGTTCAAACTTTCAGGTTCCAAGGATCGGTTCCCCAGCAATCAGGTTCGGAACCTGACGGACCGACATCAAGGCCGTGCGTCGATTTGTCTCCACCGCATCGCGAGAGTACGCTGTGGATCTGAAGAGAGAGAGACGAGGCACATCGGTCATGTGATCCATTTTTAATGGGCTTTGGGGGGATTTGGGCCTCCCGCATGTACCGTGGATTTCACGGCGAGCGGTCGATCGGCGTTAGTATTCTCGCGGTTGTGTTTCTCTTACAGATACGATTGATTTGCTCGGGGTGTGGGTTTGAGGTGTGGGGGGGGGGGTGCACAGCGGCCCTCATGCATCTTCTCTTGCATAATGGACATCGTGGGGTGTGGAACAAAAAGCACAGAGAGAACTGCGGAACTCGATATTCGCTCGCCTCGGTTCAACACGAGATCAGGATCCGGAGCATCGGCGCCGCAGAGGGTGCAACATGAAGAACGTTCATCCGAGGACCGCCGAGCGCCGCCAAGGAAGGCGTGGCACCCTGACGTCAACGTGACTCTATCTACTGGAGATGTTTTACACCTTCACAGAACGCAGAGCGCATCGTAAACCATGTGATTTGCTGGCCTTCACAGGCCGCGCCCGCAGCTGTGGTTTGATTTGCATAACGGGTGGAAACTAGACATGATTAATGAGGACAGGGCTGTGAGGTAATGAGGTAGAGCTGACGCCTTACAGTCAGGAGGTCTGAAGTTCATAAAGTCGAGGTTTCTTAGCTTTTACATTGGTATGTTCTTCATATGCCTTTAAGGAGTACTATTAGTTTGCAGAAGGCTCGCTGACCCCCAGATGGCTTGCTGAATCCCAGATGGCTCACTGACTCCCAGACGTCTCGCTGACCCCTAGACGACTCGCTGACCCTCAGACGACTCACTGACCCCTAGACGACTCGCTGACACCCCGACGTCTCGCTGACACCCAAATGGATCGCTGACCCCCAGACCACTCACTGACCCTCAGACCACTCACTGATTCCCAGACGACTCAATGACCCCAGAAGTCTCAATGACACCCAGGCGACTCACTAACCCCCAGACCACTCACTGATTCCCAGTCGACTCAATGACCCCCAGAAGGCTCACTGACCCCCGGACCATCACTGACACCCAGACGGCTTACTGAAACCTAGATGACTCACTGATACCCAGGCGACTCACTGACCCCCAGACGACTATTACACTCAGACGTCTCGCTAATACTCAGATGACTCACCCACTGACACCTAGACAGATTGCTGACCCCTAGACAACTCGCTGACTGCCAAATGGCCCACTGACACCGAGACGACTCACTGACACCAAGTGACTTACTGACACCCAGACAACAAACTCAGGTTCATCTCTATGATGGACCGACGCCCCCTGGTGTGTCACCACTGCCTGACGTGCTCAGGTTTAACAGAAGGATCGAGGATGGGCTCCCAAGGCCCCGGAGCACCGGCCTGCCTTCCGTCTCCTTCGCCATCTCCTCCTAAGCAGGAGGCCGAGGTGTAATGGCGGTAATAAAGATCCAGTTAAGCCGAATTAGCAGAGTTGGAAGGCAGTCCTGGGGGACTTGCTTTAGGAGGCAGCGAATCAGGCCGTCAGAGTGAGGAGATCCAAACCAGGCATGACACAGCTGCCACGGCGACTGTAATGCAGCTAAATGGCTCTACTTATCTGCTGCAGGAGGTGAGCCGGGAGAACGAGCGCTGATTCCATTTGTCAGGTGAACCCGGCCCCCACACCGACGCCGGGCCCCGAGTGCATTACGGCACGGCAGGTCCACATCGACTCACCGCCGAGGAACGGAACCCGCCATGAGATCCATTACTAGAAAGGAGACAGTTATCCCTCACAGCCCCTTGCTGGCTCCTCACCCCTCTCCACCGACACACCGAGGTTCTCCTCCGAAGGTTCCTGACTGTTTTTGCTCAAGTAAACACGTCCGCCTCTCAGTGCTGGGGGTCCATGTTCGAAATCCCGATCCGGGTGGAGCTTCCATGGTATCCCTGTGTCCACGTGGGTTTTGTTCATGTCCTCCGGATTCCTCCCATGGTCCAAAAACCATCCAGAACCTGCCGGCGGGGCAGTGTGATGGAGGCGCAAGACCATGAAGATTGACCAGTTCCGCTTGATGAACTGGCGTCCTCTCCTGGGTGTATCCAACCAACGCCTGAAACATTCTCCATGGATGGGTACAGGGAACACCCATAGTGACCCTAGTAGAGGATAAAGCGATGAACTGGCGCCCTGTCCTGGGTGTATCCAACCAACGCCTGAAACATTCTCCATGGATGGGTACAGGGAACACCCATAGTGACCCTAGTAGAGGATAAAGCGATGAACTGGCGTCCTCTCCTGGGTGTATCCAACCAACGCCTGAAACATTCTCCATGGATGGGTACAGGGAACACCCATAGTGACCCTAGTAGAGGATAAAGCGATGAACTGGCGCCCTGTCCTGGGTGTATCCACCAAGCACACAACACGTTCTCCCCTGGATTGACAAGGGGGAACCCCCTCAACCTTAGTCCGGACTACAGAATCAAGCAAAAAATAACGAGATGAGATCCCAACACGGCCGTCTATAGGCTCCTCCCACGCAACGCCGGAACCGAACGGAGCAGTCACTATTTTCTTCCCGCCCGTCACCTTGCCCCATTTTCACTTGCGGTGACAGCTTTATGATAAAGAATCTACATGCAGAGACACGAGCGGCGGGGAGACGTTCTGCACTGCATGCAAATTCTGCTTAAGCAGGCAATACATCAGATTCCCAGAGGCGCCGCATAAAAGCCCCGGCAAAAAAAAAAAATGGCTGCTCTTTAGAACCGTGACGAGCCCGAGCCCTCAGCCCGCGCTCCTCCAAATAACAAATCTTATTTCAATTAACCGAGCCATGATGTCTCTCACGCCCGTGGCTTCGGAACATCCGACACCGCATTAGAGAACCTCGCCGTCTCACCGCCGTCGCCATGGAGCCCAGACCATCAGCACACGGGGACGGCAGACAGACCATAATAGTTATATACAGGTACATTAAACCGGGTGTGATGTATATATTCTGAGTTAGATCCGAAGAGTGGAACCTGGCGTTGCTGCAGAACGGGACTTCTGGAGGCGGGATCTATTTTTTAGTTGCTTTATTGGTTCCAAGCCACGGTTTCCGGTCCCAACAAGTACTTTGGCATGGGGAACACCCACAGTGACCCTTGTAGAGAATAAAGTGATGAATTGGCGCCCTCTCCTGGGTGTATCCACCCAGCACACAAATCGTTCTCCCCTGAATGGGTACGGGGAACCCCCCCACAACCTTAGTCCTGACTAAAGAAGCAAGCAGAAGATGAGATCCCAACATGGCCGTCTATAGGCTCCTCTCACGCAACACTGGAACTGAACGAGTGGCAGAGCAGTTACTACCCCCCCCCCCCCCCCCCCCGTCACCTTGCCCCAATTTTACTTGCGAGAACAAGATGGGTTGCATTGGCAAGTTCTTCCTGCCAGACTGTAAGTTTGATTATAATCAATCAGTGAAAGGTTCCAGGTCACCAGACCATAGTGTGGCTCAGGCCACGGTTCCCGGTCTCAACAAGTACCTTGGCTGAAGTGCACTTGGGCAAGGTACGTACTCCTAGTTGTTCTCCGGGCACCGGGTACAGGGCTGCCCACCGCTCTGGGCAAGTAGGGTGTGGTAGCTCAGTGGTTTGGGTGTTGGGCTATCCCAGGTCTGCTCAAGTTACCAATGTGGTTCCTGGAGCAAGATCCTTAATCCTAATCACTCCAGGGGGTGCTGAGGCCAACCATGTGCTCTGATTCCAAGTTTGGTTGCTTGTCCGAGTCGCCTTGGATAAGAGCGTCTGCTAAATGTCTGGGAGAACATGCAAATGACAAACGCAGAAATCAAATCCATGTCTATGAAGCGAGGGCCCTACCATGAGCATGGACCAGCACACTGTTACACCATCATTATCATCATCATCATCAACTAACATCTAATTAAATCTGATTGGAGTGAATTGATTGGCCAGGACACGTCAGTCTCTCCTGCCCTGGGTTTGAATCAACCTCCACCTCCACTCAAGGGGCCATGATTGGTTGGGATACATCAGTCTCTCCCGCTCTGGGTTTGAATCCACCTCCACCTCCAGTCAAGTCTCCGCCCTGGTTTTAAATCCAGCTCCACCTCACGTCAAGGGGACATGATTGGTCGGGACTCGTCAGTCTCTCCCGTCCTGGGTTTGAATCCACCTCCAGTCAAGGGGACATAATTGGCCAGGACATGTCAGTCTCTCCCGCCCTGGGTTTGAATCCACGTTCACCTTCACCTCCACCTCCAGTCAAGTCTCTGCCCTGGGTTTGAATCCATCTCCACCTCCAGTCAAGGGGAGATGATTGGCCGGGACACATCAGTCTCCCCCACCCCCACCTCCACCATGTGTCTGTATAACGAACTGGTACTCAACACACAGACAGCAAGCCGGATTCTCCTTCGAGTCGAGTTCTGTCGGATCGTCTGAACATGTTTTCCTTCCACACTCCTGACATCGCTTCTCAAGCGCCTCGCTTTGTCAGACATCGATTTCTTTGCGTGCCGTACAATGATCTTCCCTTCCCAATGCCCCAGCCCTGTGAGAGCTCCCTTCATGGGCCTATTGACTGAGAAAATAGCAGCAATTAATCAGACGGTGGCTGCAGCATCCATCCTGCTCTGCTCGGCATCCACTCGCTTCCCCTTTAAACAACTTCTTATTTAACAGCCGCTATTAAATCCTCAATGATAAAAACACATATGATAAGTCCAGCGCCTCTCCCTGTTGTTTTCTGCTTTTATTTACGGGCTTTCCATCAAAATCAATCCGGTTTCAGGTCAGCGCGCCTCATAAACATACCGCCGGCAGCGTATCAGGTTCCGCGGTAACGAGTGATCAAGGCGCCGAGCCGAAGCCCCCTCACGTCCTTCGCTGTCTCGGTGTCGGTCCTGGCCGCGGCCCGACTTCAGACCGAGTGCCGGCGGCCGAACGAGGCCCACCGCTCCTCATTACCGCCCTTCACACACTCGTGATGCATTTGGCCGGAGTCGGCGCTCCCGCCGCAGCGATGCTGCTCCTCTGGTCGTTAGCAGACCGATGCAGGATAATGAGGCTCTGACGACTCAGGGTTGGGGCTAACGATACGAGAAGCAGATGAGGATGAGGGAGAGGGGGAGGAGGGTGTGAATCAGCTGACAAGCCAACCTCCCAAGTTCAAGTTCAAGTAATTTATTAATATAGTAATTTTTTTTTACAATAGAACATTGTCACAAAGCAGCTTTACAGAGTTATAAACCTTTAAACTAAAGACCAAGAGAGGGCGGAAAGACAAAACTCCCTGTTATGTTGATATGTTAAGGAAGAAACCTTGCGAGGCCCGAGCTCAGTGAGGTACTCGTCCTCTTTGGGCAGCCGGGCAGTAACAACAGTGTAGGACAGCCATGTACAGATGGTGTGGTGATCATGTGACCCATATTTTACAATTGTAAAACTCTATACGTCCATTGAGGGCATCCTGCAGGACTGCCGGTCCAATAAAATACCCTCCCGGTGTAGAGCACGTCATGATGTCGTTTTCTGCCTCCCGTCACTCGTACCTCGCGCTGATGTTCGAGAGAACAGACAGATTCACAAGGCTAAGAGAACCTGGTGGTGATTCACAAATCTCAGAGACGATTCACGACTCACGAATCACAAAGAGCGGCGACAAACGTGAAGTAGACGTCACCTTTTTAAATCTAGTCGTTAAACCCGTGGTTGGACTAAACCTTCGATGTCGTGATGTTCCGTCAGGGTTCCATCAGCGTGGCGGCGTTGCAGCGCCGCAGTGCGAGGTGACGGATCGTTCTCAGCCCTCGGCCAGAACGTGCCGAGTTAGCAGATCCGCCCGATCGATGCAGTCCTCCCCTCATGTTCTCGCTCTCTCTCTCCGTCCTCACCTAAGGACCCACCCACCAAGATCACATGAAAGTATCCCTCGCATCGTCTAAAAGGCTTAACGTGGAGGTAATTAGTGAGCCTCATCAGCTGACCTTTAACAAGGAGCACCTTCAGCATCGCAGGAGTCGTCGCTGTCGGTACATAATTATCTAAAATTGGGTCAATTAACGATCTGGCAAACCAGTAGGAGGCAGTATGACATTTAAATAAACAGAGGTAGATGAGCGCTGACAGCAAGACAAGGCTGCGTTGTTAAAATATCACAATCTGGCACATAGGAACCGAACTGAGACATAAAGGAGTGCCCTGAATGTCATTGGAACTACAACTACAAAGACCATCTGTACGGTAAGTGGAACTATAGATGGTGCAAGAAGCGGGTGTGGCCAAACTTTTGACTAATACTGTGCTACTGTCAGAGAGGATGGCCACTCACTGCACCTCGGTCCTCACAAGGTTCCCTTGTTTCTTTTAATGCAAACAACACCGGTAAAAAAAAAACTGAGTTTTTCCCAGCCACTGTCACTTCGGCTCATTCCTTAGAACCCTTAGTTAGAACCCTTAAAGGTCAAGTTGAAGTCGTTTTACGAATTGTGTACCCTCAAAGAGCAAACCGAATTGAAAAAAGGGACTTGAAAAAAACTCCCTGTTAAGTTGGTTATTAACAAAGAAGCCTTATGAGGACTGAGACTTGTTGGGGGGCTCTACCTCCTTGAGCCACTGTCATTTCGGCTGGTTCTTTAGGGATTTAGGTAGAACTCGCTAAAGTTTAAGGTTAAGGTCAAGCTGCTTTATGGAGTTTAAGAAACCGAAGCGACAGCGGCAAAGAAAATCTTATTAACGAAGACCGCGACTCATTGGTGGGGCTCATCCTCCTTGAGCCACTGTCACTTCGTATCGTTCTTTAGGGGTTCAGTTGAAGTCGTTTTATGAAATGTGTACCCTCAAAGAGCAAACCAAAGCGACAGCAGCAAGTTGGTTATTAAAGAAACCTTGTGAGGACCGAGGCTCATTGGGGGACTTATCCTCCTTCAGCGGGGGAGGGGCTAAAAACTACCCTGGCACTTGTTTCATGATGATTTTGTGCGTGCTTGTCCTGAACGGTGTCCATCTGCGGACCCGACGGCAGGCGATTCAGATGTAGCGCGTTTACAGGCGGAGTCCATGGACGACCACGGCCCCCACGAATTCTTTATCGTCACATAAACACCACGAATTGAAAAGTCGCACCGCCGGAGTAACAACCCCAGAGCTTTTAAAAATAAAGGCGAGTGGGGACAAAACGAAGACGCCGAGCCCACAAATCCCCGGTTGACAAACCGGCCATGTGTGACAGCGCTCTTATAATTGCTGAGATGTCGATAAATCCCCAGGCCCGTTTTATTTCCTCGGGGAACGCAGCCGGATCCTCTTACCATCTGTCCCGCCAAAACCGAGGCCCGGTTCTTTATTTTTTAATTTTTTTATTTATTTATTTCTGTCCGCCTCACAAACTTCACCGTCGCCGTGTTGCAATATACGATGGCTCTCGTCATTCTGCACGACGTGACCCATTTCCCACAATCCTCCAACTCCCAATCTATCTGTGACCCAAGGAATAGGGTTCGCCCTGGTTCCTCCCACGCCTGCCGCCGTCCCCGTCCGTTCTTTTAATTGGGTACGAGGACGTGTACGAGGTCAGAATTGATAGTCGCTAAGTTCCGTTTGAACCTTCCGCTCGCGTCGCGCCACTTTTCTTCTGGCTGAGTCATGTTCTCGCCGTGTTCCCCTCGCCTCAAAGCCACGCGGCAACAATAGATCCGTTTAATGGTGCCGCCTGTTCAGCTAAAAGTACAACTGCATTGTGGGCAACAGAATGCCCTGAGTGAAGCAAATCTGGCAGAGACGGTGAATTTTACGGCGGACTTTAAACATCAGAACGATTGACGTGCCGCGCCGTGACCCCGTGGGGAACAGGTGACCTGTTTAATGCGTGGTTACAGTGGTTTAAACTACAAATTAACTAACTAAATAAATAAATATCGCATTTTTATCGCAAGGAAATTCAACGGACGTTTTAGACCGTGATAACAGGGTTCTAGAGCTCTAGAATAATCTGGGTTCTAGAGTTCGTCCTATAGACAAGGACCTCTTGGAATTCATTAATTTTATCATATTGGGTTTAAACTGTAGGCGGCATGAAAGCTTAGTGGTTGGCATATTCTCCTCTCAGCCCTGGGGATCCCGGTTCGAATCCCAACCTGGGTGGTTCTGTGTTCATATGGGTTTCCTCACATAGTCCAAAAACATGGATTCAGGACAATTTAATGCTCTAAATTGCCCCATATAGAGTGCATAGCCCAGGGTGGGGGGGTTCTCATGCCCATCCAGGGGAGAACGTTTTGGGTGCTGTGATACACCCAGGACAGGGAAGCAATCTATCGCTGAGCACACACACACTCACACACACTATATGGGGCAATTTAGCAGCCAATTCACCTTGAATCCATACTTTTGGAGTGTGGGAGGAAACCGGAAAACCCACGGGAAACCCATGAAAACACGGAGAGAACATGCAAACTCCACCCAGATCAATTCAAACCAGAATTTTACCTCATTTAATAAAAAACCTTAAATCCTAAAGACGGAAGCACTTTGGACGGGGAAGCGTGTTGGCGGGACGCTGCCTGCAGGTCGGTTAAAGGAACGGGCGGGTTCTGTGCGAGACGGAAGGGGCACGTGACAATAAAAGCAGACGGTTTGGTGTAAATCCGAGAACGTCCTCTAATAAAGGTTAAAGAGAGACTATAAATTATAGTGCGACCTTCGTGCCACACACACCTGCAGGTGGCGCACACACACACACACACTCATGATCATCATTCCTGACCCTCATTAGCAGGACAGCCGTTGCAGTCACGCTGCATGCGGAACCCCGCGCCCTTAATCTCAGCTGGATATGCAGGCGGTTGATCGGTGCTGCATCGCCGGCGCAGACTCAGCGCGCCGCCACGTCCCTCCGCCGACTGAATACAGAGCTCCAAATCTCCTCCTCAAACACCAGGTCAACGGAAACGCCCGTATTATCCACCTCTGTGCGTTAGAACCGAGACTCCGCGTTCCGCAGATCAGCCATGTAATAATCACAGCAGCACCCATACACTGCACATCCACTAGGGGGACAGAGAACGCCACATACTACACAGTGCATACTCTCATGCTACATATCCTGAGGAACTAGTCCACTGTGTGGTATGAGGACTAACCTGCACCCAAAACCGCCTACTCATCAACAGGTAACTAGTTAGGATCTAGTTTGGATCACTCACTGGGCACGGATATCCACCGGCCTCACCGACAGATCTGATTGGATGAATGCCTGTCATCTCAAATTAAATTTGGCAAAAACAGAGGTTCTCATGAGCCCACCTTCAATCCATCATGACCTGACCTCCAATCTAAAAACTACAACTCGCTCCATAACCATGGTTTCATCATTGACTCACATCTTAAACTCTCTGATCAGGTGACACCACCAAAACTACAACCAACTCCACCCCCACCACCAACACCACAACCACCAACATCAACTTCACCATCATTAACACCACCATCACCACCACCAACACCACAACCACCAACATCAACTCCACCATCATTAACACCACCACCACCACCATCATCAACACCATTACCAACATCATCAAAACCACCACCACCAACACCACCATAAACACCACCACCAACACCACCATCATTAATACCCTCATTAACATCAACACCACCATCATTACCACCACCAACATCATCAACACCAACACTACCAGCACCACCATCATCAACACCACCACCAACACCACCATCATTAATACCATCATTAACACCATCAACACCACCATCATTAACACCACCAACATCAATACCACCACCACCACCATCATTAACACCATCAACACCACCACCACCATCAATACCACCACCAACACTACCAGCACCATCAACACCACCACCACCACCACCAACAACACCACCATCATTAATACCATCGTTAACACCATCATCATTAACACCACCAATATCATCAACATTACCAGCACCACCATCAACACCACCACCACCAACAGCACCACCACCAACATCACCACCACCATCATCACCACCACCAACACTACCAGCACCACCATCATTATCAACACCACCACCACCACCAACACCACCATCATTAATACCATCGTTAACACCATCATCATTAACACCACCACCATCATCAACATTACCAGCACCACCATCATCAACACCACCACCACCACCATCATCAACACCACCACCACCAACACCATCAACACCACCAAGACCACCGTTGTCGCCACCCACCACAAGTATCAGCCTCAGGATAAACTGCTTATAGAATGAACAAATAAATTTCTGCTGTTGAAACTTTAATGTCTGTTTTTAAAAACCAAAGCTCGACGAGACGTCTCATCACCTTTAATCACAAAGCCAAACGCCGCATAAGCAGCTTCTGAGGTGTAGCGGTGGAGATAAGCGCATGTGTACACATGGACCCGGGCCCCCCACGGGATCGGACCCCCACCGTCAGGCAGGATGTAGGCCCCTCGAAGAAGCGAGCACACTTCCCCTCGCTGCATCAGATGCCCTTGAGGTTCAGACTTCCGCTTCCCGTAATTATTTCCAAATAGAGATTCGTCGCCCGAAGACGGAATTAATTTGAACACAACGGCTGGTGATGGTGATGTGTGTCGACAGTGCTCGTGCAAACAAACCGCGCACACACACACACACACACACACACACACACACACACAAAGGTGGATGTAGCAAAGCGTTCATGCAGATTGTAAATCCCGGCTGGAATAATTACTTTGTCTTTACCCACACAGAATCTCCCGGGCCTCCAGAGGCGGCGCGGAACCCGCCGAGGCTTTCCATCACGCCGAGACGGTTTCCCGCGGAACCCTCCACATTAACAAAGCGCTCGGCTTAGAACGACTCACTTACGTCCTTTAGTAAAAAAAACTCAACAGGCGTCAAATTCAGAAACGAGGTTTTAAAAACACCAGGAACTCAACCTGGAACCATGAAGAACCCTGACGATCAATCCCAAGTCAAGGCAAACCAGTCTTGGGGAACCTTATGGGAGGGGAACGTCTCCCAACCGCTGGAACCTTCCGCCTTCAGAGTGTTAGGTCTGGACGTTTAATCCCTAAACTTATCCCCTCTGTTACAAGGTTCTGAGATGTTCCGCAAGAACGGGGAGCACGTCTGAGGGAATCCAAACAGAGGAGGTTCTAGTTCACCACACCAGACTCACAGAGCCTCCGGTCACAACAAGGTCTTCTGCGACGTTAATCTAGTCTGGTTTTTAAAGTGATCGCTGAGTAACCGGATTCCGGTTTGGCTAGCTATCAAACACTTCCCTCTAGTGGCCAAATCACAGAACACAGTATATAAAACAGTCTAAATCTGTATTTTATTATTTAAAATAACGAACAGTGGGGTGTGTTGATGTCGATGATGTCATTGGCTCGGCCAATCAGATTTGAGAACAGGACTGTGTTTTATAAAGCCGGTTTATTCTGTCCCAGCTGTACTGTAGTACACAATGCCGCATGGTGGCCTGCGGTTCATGCCTTTAGCCCTTAGTCATCAGGTCGCAGGGTCCAAAAGAAAGTGGGACGTTGAGATAAAAATGCACTTTAAAGTCAAATAAATATGGAAACTGATGGAAGTTCGAGGCCCGGTCCTCAGAACCGCCAGTGATGCCCACAAGCAACCTGTGAGCAACAGCGACGTGGCCACCTGGTAACACCCTGCAGTAACGCTGGTACCGATGCGAGCGCCGGCTAACCAAACGCGTCACGATCCAAAGAAGGAGACTCAACGCTCCTGAGGTCTGAGCTGAGGAACCCAACCGAGACGTCGGAGGACATGGGGATGACAGGATTCTGATAGGTCATCGCTTCACAGCCTCCAATTGGCCGGCGCGTCCTCTGGCGGTGGCGGCGAGCGTCTGATGTTAATGGCCGTTTCGTTTGGTTCCCTGCGTGGGCGCGGCGCTTTCTTCTCCGCTCCTCCGGCCCGCCGTCGCCTCCCTCCCCTCGGCCTCTCGACGTCTGTCCACTCCGAAGTGCACTTCATGTTCATTAGGATGAAAAGGGACCCAGAACCACCGTCTCATTCAATTAGGACCTGCGGAACGGTTCTGCAGACCAAACGCGGGGGGGGGGGGTTGTCTTGTTTTACAATCACATCTACAGGATCGTTTTAATACATTTTAATGAGCTGCAACACAATTAACTAACAAGAGGTTGTTAGTGACACGCAGCAGCAGAAGGCACCGGCCGGGTAGTTCTGTCACCTCACGCAAAAAAGATCCAGGGTTCGATTTCCACAAGGAAATGGTTCTTTATAGGGTACCCTTCCTCTATTGGGTACTCCTCCTTAATTGGGTTTTTCTTTATTGGGTACTCCTCCTTTATTGAGTAACCCTCCTCTATTGGCTACTCCTTCTTTATTTGGTACTTCCCCTTTATTGGGTTCTCCTCCTTTATTGGGTACCTCTGTATTGGGTGGTACTTCTTAATTGGGTAACTTTATCGAGTAACCCTCCTTTATTGGGTACTCCTCCTTTATTGGGTACTGCTCCTCTTTAGGGTGGTACTTCATTATTGGGTAACTCTTTATTTGGTACCATGCTATTGGGTACTCCTTCTTTATTGGGTACTCCTCCTCTTTTGGGTGGTACTTCATTATTGGGTACTCCTTCTTTATTGGGTATTCCTCCTTTATTAGGTACCCTTTTATTGGGTACTCCTCCTCTTTTGGGTGGTACTTCATTATTGGGTACTCCTCCTTTATTAGGTACTCCTAATTTATTGGGTACTACTCCTCTAGTGGGTGGTAGTTCTTTATTTGGGTCCTTCCTTATTTGGTACACCTCTTTTTGGTAATCCTCCTCTTTTCGGTACTCATCCTTTATTGGGCACTCCTGCTTTAAATGGCACACCTCCTTTTTGAGGTATACCTCCTTTATTGGTCGCTTCTTTTTTATTATTAGGTACTCCTCCATCAGCACCTCCCCAACCCAGTGGCAGGGTTCTAGAGTTCTGGATTAATGAGGGTTAGTGAAGCAGGGCCTCTGTATCTGTACTGAATGTCGTATGTTTGTGCGTTTGCTGTATATAATGGCGTGTTTGTACTAACGCAACTTTATATAAACATAAATTCAACAATCTTTGAAATAGAAAATCATTTCTATAATAAATTAACACGATCTCCTGAACTCTGTGACACACACACACAACACACACACACGCATGCGCACACACACACATCCCAGGGGAATAATTACCGCCTGTTCACCCACGCTGACTCCCCCAGGACGACGACTTCCACAGGCGACAGGAACTCCACAGAGGGGTGACATCAAAAGGCTAAAACAGGAATTTGAGAGCAACTGGCGCATGACCTTTTACACCCAGAACCTCCTCATCTCAAACTTAATTAATGAACTTCAGGAAACGAGGGCACAAACATCGCTGAGTCAGGAGAAAGAGTTTTAAATAGAACAGTCCCGAAGTTCCAAACTACAAACACAACCGCCGGCTACAACGCCGAGGTCCTCACAAGAACGTTATGGAGGTTGGGATGCGGAGCGCCAAATATGGACATGAGGGGGCAGTGGTGGGCTTGTGGTTAAGGAACCAGCCTGGCGAGCCGAATTGCTCCGGCTTGACTTCCGGTCCCAAAGAGTACTCCAGCTGAAGAGGACTTGGAGGAGGGAACCCCCCCCTCCCACCCACCCCCCTTGGTGGTGGGGACAGGGTGCCAATCCATTGCCGAACACACTCACTCACACAGACACACGCTATATGGGGCAATTTAGAGCATTCGATTTACCTTCAATCCACGTTTTTGCACTGTGGAAACTGGAGAACCCAGAAGAAACCCACATGGACTCGGGGAGAACATGCAAAATCCACCCAGATTGGGATTCAAACCCTATTATTATTATTATAAAAAAATGAGAATCAGTGAATCAGAATGGGGCAATTGAGAGCATTCGATTTACCTTGAACCCATTATTATTATTAAATCTGCCAAAAAAGATAAAACACACACACACACACACACACACACTGTGCAGAGATCCTCCGACGGGTTGGGTAGGTGAAGGAGGGACGCTGTTCATTACAGTAATATATTAATTGTAATAAAAGGTGATGACGAGGCCGCATAACGAGCGCTCCGGCGGATGAGGCGTCGTGGACTGAAGGTCGCCCGCCATCGCAGTCCAATCAGGACGGAGCGTTTAATGGCCATGTTCCATTTGGTAACGCAGGTTCAAGGACAATATTATCAGGTCAGAAATAATAAAAGAGGAATTAAGAGCCGTAATGAGGAGCCACGTGACGGGGACTCCGCCACGCCGCACCGCACCACCACCGTGTACACATCGGCACGCGGGGCGGGCGGCCATGGCCCGGCGTCCTTCGTGCAGGTGGAGGGTGTGAGGATTCGGACGGGGTGGTGTTTACTCAGATTATGATAAATGGGCCTGTCCATCAAGCGGAGCCGCAGGCCGGAGCACTGATTGGGTGGGAGATTTCACCGGACCCCGGGATAGATGAACATAAATGAGTGCTGCGTAAAGCCGAGCCACACACACACACACACACGCACACACACACACACATATATATATATATGTATATATATATATATATATATATATATATACACATTTATAAAATATAATAAACACACCAGCACCACCACGCAACGTCACTGCAGTATCAGAATGATCCACCACCCAAATAACACACAAACACACAAACACATAAATAAAAACACAGACACACACACACACAAAATATAATAAGCACACCAGCACCACCACGCAACGTCACTGCAGTATCAGAATGATCCACCACCCAAATAACACACAAACACACAAACACATAAATAAAAACACAGACACACACACACACAAAATATAATAAGCACACCGGCACCACCAGGCAACGTCACTGCAGTATCAGAATGATCCACCACCCAAATAAAATGTGATCTGATGAGATAACAAATAAAAACTATGACACATTGTGTAAAAACTACACACCTACACACACACACACACACACACTTCAAATCAGATATGGCACGACAGCTTAGTGGTTTAGCATGTTCTCCTCTCAGCACTGGGTGGAGTTTGCATGTTCTCCCCGTGTCCACGTAGGTCTCCTCCGGGTTCTCCGATTTCCACCCACAGTCCAAAAACATGGATCAAGGTCAACTATCTAGTATCTATCTATCTAGTGGCGCAGCCAACTCACTTGGGGCGGGGGGGGGGGGGTTGGAGGAGGACTGTGGGAGGAAACCGGAGAACCTGGAGAAAACCCACGCGGACACGGGGAGAACATGCCAACTCCACCCAGATTGGGGATTCCAACCTAAGAGGAGAACCTGCTAACCACAATCTAATAATCCATCACTTTATCCTCTATTGGCTCGTGGGGGGGGGGGGGTCTTTATGCCCATCCAGGGGAGAACGTTTCGGAGGCTGGGCAGATACACCCAAGACAGGACACCAATCTATCTCTGAGCACTCACTCCGTGAGGGAGCGTGTTCTGCGTGTTCTCTCGGGTGGAGGGGCCGTGTGCAGACTTTTCCACCTGACTGTCTTTCTCTCGGTGGCTGTGCAAGGTTCTCCCCGCTGTCGGTTTCACGCCTCCTCAGAACGCGGCGGTGGGACTCATTTGCGGGCGGCGGCGGCGGGGTGTAAAAGCTGTCAGTGTTTAAGTCGTTTGTCAGGCGAGAGTGAGAGAACGAGGTTGCGCGGCTGAAGTCGTCCTCGATGGTTCCTGCGACGTCCCCTCACTCTGATTGTGTCCTCGCCGGCCGGCCGGACGAAATGTCAGCTTTTCATTGCGTTCTAAACCGAAACACAGTTTAGTCTGGAGAACTGTATGAGTGAGTTCGTGTGGGTTCCCTCAGAGTTCTCCAGTGTGCTCCCACAGTCCAAAAACCTGGATTCAAGGTAAATTATATGCTCTAAATTGCCCCATATAGAATATGTCTGTGTGAGTGAATATGTGCCCAGTGATTGATGGGCGTCCTGTCCTGGGTGTATCTGCCCAGTGCCCCAAACGTTCTCCCCCCCCGAAGACCGTGTTAGAGGATTAAGCGGAGGAGTCGTTTCTTTTACAAGCACGTAAGGGACAGTTTTTATTACGTTCTCATTGGTTCTGCGTTTCTTTCGGACCGTACGGGTGCACGCCCCGATGCCGGAGCCGTACAGCGGGATCCTTCACCCCCGACCCGCTCTCGCCGATGGCCGGCTGCCAGAGGAGACGTTCCCCCGCAGCCCTTTGAGCCGGTGCGTGTTTGGGTTCCGAGCGGAGTGGATTGCTCTTTGTGAGAACCGGGCCGGCACATAAAAGCTCTCAGTGCTCAGCCGCCACAGAAAGGGACGGCGAGATGGAAGCGACCGGCCCGGAATACTAATCCCGTTAGCGCGGCAATCAAAGGCCACGCCGCATTCTCATGCCTCTGCTGCACTCGCACTCACATTCGTGAGGTCTACCTCACAACGAACGCGTGACGCGGACGTGGCGGGTTCGGGACGACGGGAGGGGACGGATACGGCAGTTTCAACGGCCGACGTCCAGGATTTCGTATCCTGGAGAAAAAAATTTATTCAATATTAAAACAGAATCAAGGTCGTCTAATTCTTCTCTTTTGAAATCTTGGCGTTCTTGGAGTCACATTCGGATTCCTTACGGTTGTAAATCGGAGTTGACTCACTGATTCATTCCGCAGTCTCAGTTATCGGATCCGATATGAGATTTAAATTCGCTCGGCGGAGGAAATGTGACCATCCAATTGTCTCCGTCGTCTTCCCCTCGGCTCATCATGCCTTGATTCCCCCCATCGTGATCTGAGAGAACCATTTATAAGAGTTCCAGAGTTCGAGAAGTTTGAACCACTGACGAGTGTATTTTAAGGAGGAAACCTTGTGAGGACCGAGGTTCAGTGGGAGACTCGTCCTCCTTAAATTAACTCGTGATATGGCAGACGTGGACGTGGCGGGACAATGGAGATCGTCAGAATCAAGGTCATCCATTTCTTTTCTTTTGAGATCTCACGGCGAGGGATGCCAATTCTTCTTAGAGTCACATTCGTGTTCAATCAGAGTTGACTCACTGATTCATATGAGGTTTAAATTCGCTCGGCGGCGCAAATGGCCCAATAGTCTCCGTCGTCTTCCCCTCGGCTCATCACGCCTCGACTTCGCCCATCGTGATTTGAGGGAACCATTTATAAATGTTCCAGAGTTCTGAGTCTGAACCCCCGAAGAGCGTTATGGTTGTATTTAAAGGAGGAAACCTTGTGAGGACCGAGGCTCAGTGGGGTTCAGTGGGGACTGAGGTTCACTCCTCCTCCTTAAATGCGGGTGCAGGTGTCTATTTTGCAAAATTAGAAACTCTAGATCAGTTCAGTGAGGTCGTCCTGCAGAACCGCCATCGTCACTCCGGTAATTGTTGTCGCCATGGTAATCAGGCAGCGCCTAACTACGTAGTCGTCTGTGATTATTGACACAGCGCATAACGCTCTTCGGTGGTTCAGACTCGGAACTCTGGAACTCTTATAAATGGCTTTAAATAAAAGCGTGGGCGTAACGACCTCATGGCGTCCATTCTGCCCCACCACACAGCCCATAATACATTTCCCATGGTGCTTCACTCTGTGGACATGTATGACGATTACAGCTCTCATGTTAAAATCGTTAGTTGGAAGCTAATTGAATTCAATTTCTAATATTTAATCCCATTCCGCTCGGCGTGTTAATGGCTGGGTCTAATTGTCCCGTGGTAGATCATGCGCCCCCGGCGTGTGCGTCCGTACGCCGCAACGTTTAACGGTCGTACTCTTTACAAGAGGTTTCTTCTGAAATTGGACTCCCCGTCGCGGAACCCGACTCAAACCAGGGTTCTGGAGTGGGAGCAGGAGGAACCTTTTAGGTTCAGAGTGCATACAGAATGGCGGCCGGGGAGTAGAGCGCGCGCCCGCGATCCGATTGATAAGCGAGATCAGAGTGAGGCAGCTTATGAGCCGAGGGTCCGGCGGGTCGGAGGCAGAACCGAGGCCGAGTCAGGCTCTAATTAACAGCACAGCCCCCCCGACCGCTTACAGTCCCTCAGGCCGACCTGATTTCACACACTAATGAGGTCTGTGACTGTTTTGCCCTGCTACAATAATTGCCATCTATTGGGGGGGCGTGGAGGTTGGGGTGGGGGCAAAGGCGGGGCGAGCGCCTCACTGGGTGCTGCATCGATGTGATGTCAGAACCCATCAGAACCAATCGCAGAGCGGTAAAGTGTCCAACGCGATTCCATGTGGGGCTCTGGGGGTCGGACGGGAGTTTGATTTCTGCACACAGTGACACCTAGAGGCGATAAATAAATACCGCGGCTTCAGAAATGTAACAGAGGGTTTAATGAACACTCATTAACACTCAGGACGTAATTAATTAATCTGAAATCGTTTGAATTACGAGCTGATTTTAGTCCAACCTTCAGCTTCGGTGTCTCTTAGAGACTTAATTGGTCGTTATGAGTTAATTACATGTGCAGCTTTGGACAGCGTCCTCAATTCTTCGTGGCGTCTTTTTAACGTTGTTGTTAAAACATCGTTAAACCCTCGCAGCCTCGTCTGCACAATTGCACAGATCAATTCACACAGATTGTAATTGCCTGATTCATTCACGCACCAACAAAACGGATGCCATGACTACTGTAATCCATCATAACAACGGTTGCCATGACTACTGTAATGCATCATAACAACGGATGCCACGACAACTGTGATTCCTTAATCAATGGTTGCCAAAACTAAAATACCTCATGACAACAAATGCGATGACTACTATAATCCTTCATAACAACGGTTGCCATGACTACTGTAATCCTCACAAACAACGTTTGCCGCAAATACTAGGTTCCTTTAAAAAATAACAGTTGCCATGACTATGATCCCCATACATAAAGCTTGCTACAACTCATAATTACCAATACTAATGAAAAATGATTGCCACAACTACAATTCCTTAATCAACGGTTGCCACAACTACTAAAATACCATATGAACAACAGTTGCCATGACTCATATAATTACCAATACCAATGAATAATGTTTGCTACAACAAACTGTTTGCTATTATAATCCTTAATAAAACAATTTTTTGCCATGACTACTATAACCCCGCCATTAATGATGGTTGCCACACTGATATAATCGAGGAAATAACAGTTGTCACAACTCTAATCTTTTAAACAACAGTTGTTACAACTAAGAATCCCTTAAACAATGATTGCCATGACCACTATAATCCCCCACGAACGACAGTTGCCATGACTAATAAAATTCCTTAAACAACGGTTGCCAAAACTACTATAATCCCCTATAAATAACACACGTACGTTGTAATTTAAATAAGCGGTTATATAATGATTGTTGTTGTGTTCTTGGACGTTGTGTTTATATAAACCTGTTTCAGATTCTAAATAAATATCATGTTGATGAGTTCATTTGCATATTGAATGTGATGTACATTTATCCTGATCGTCTGCTTCTGTCTGTGAATCTGTTTCATTGAAACTGAAAGCCGTCCAGATTCGGCGGCGGGTCTCTGGCAGAGAGTCATGTGATCTGAAGTTGCCGTCGCCGTGGCCGAGCGAACGTGCCAGACTTTATTTAGAGTTCGCACTCCACCGTGGAACGTACGCCAGCGAGCGGCGGCACCCGACTGCACCGCCACCACCGACAGGAAACGCTCGGAAAGTCAGCCAATCAGGACGCGGCGTGAGAACGGGTCTCTCGGTGCGAGATCCTCATAAACAGAACAGAGAACGCAACCGAGTAGAAACATCTTTATATGCAAAGTTCTGTAGAACACGTCCGGATCCTTAAGAACCACCGCGTGGCGAACTGTTCACAGTCATTTAAATCCCCCGGGGGGCGCCGTGGCGGACAGAGCTGTGATTAGGAACGTCTAAAGAAAGTAAACGACTGAGGAGAGAACTTAAAAAAAGAACATCAAGATGCTTCCTCGTTCTTTGTTAATGATGATTACAGTACGACTGCAGCTGCAGCCCACTGCCTGTCTGTCTGTCCAAACAACCATCTGTCCATCTGTCTGTCCATCTGTCCAAACAACAGTCTGTCCGTCTGTCTGTCCAAACAATTTACCATGTGTCTGTCCAAACAATTTACCATCTGTCTGTCCAAACAACTGTCTGTCCATCTGTCTGCCCAAACAACCGTCTGTCCGAACAACCGTTTGTACATCTGTCTGTCCAAACGACCGACCGTCTGTTCATCTGTCTGTATAAACTACCGCCTGTGAATCTGTCTGTCCGAACAACCATCTGGCCAACCAATCGTCTGTCCATCTGTCTGTCCAAACAACCATCTGTCCATCAGACCATCCAAACAACTGACCATTTGTCCATCTGTCTGAATAAACTACTGACAGTTTGTCCATCTGTCTGTCCAAACAACTGTCTGTCCATTAGACCATCCAACCAACCAATCGTTTGTCCATGTGTCTGTTCATCAGACCATCCAAACAACTGTCCATCATTCATTCCGAACTACTAAGCCACTTTTTGTCCATTTGTCCTTCAAATTATAGTAATAATAGTAATAATAATAATAATAATAATAATAATAATACAGTTTTTTTGATGACCACTTTGTGACCTCAGTGGGGGTCAGCTGGCTCTGGTTCCTTCTTTACAGAACCCATTGATTAACGGTGCCCAGTACCTCGGCTCTGCACGGCGAGATGGAGGTACAGCGGAATAAAGACCACGTTATTAATATCAGTGGATTTCAAGAGAGGCATCTGAAGAGCGCCGAGCTAATAGAACAAAAGCGGCGTGTTTGCTCTGCGAATTAGAACACCGATCCAGGGACGAGCTCCGCTGCTGTCTGAGGCCTTAACAGGAAGTCCTGCAGGAAGCGGCGCTCAGATGTTTACCCCGGATCTCCACCGACGATTCGGCGAAGGGCAAGAAACCGCCGAGCCTCAGCCGCCGAGGAGTAACGACTGTAAGGACCTTCAAAGAGGCCATCTGTTCACTTTACAATCACTCTTCAAATGTTGCCTTCCTTCATCTGCTCTAACGAACTCTAACTCTAACGAACTCAAAGTACTACGGAAATCAAACCATTAGAGCCATACGCTGTATTGCTTTGATATATATATATATATATATATATATATATATATATGAATTTTCTTTAGAAAGTGCCCATCTCTATTTACACTATGATGTCCTGTCAGTAGGGGGCGAGAGAGGGTAACAGAAGCTAATGAATTATCAATACATTATTAATTATGTGTATATATATCCATCCATCCATTATCTTCCACTTTATCCTATATCAGGGTCGCGAGGGGGTTCTCCATGTCCATTCGGGGGAGAACGTTTCGGGTGCTGGGCAGATACACCCAGGACAGGGCGCCAATCTATCTCTGGACACACACTCACACACACAGACACGCACACATACACACTCTATATGGGGCAATTTAGAGACCTCAATTGACTTGATCCATGTTTTTGGACTGTGGGAGGAAACCGGAGAACCCGGAGGAAACCCACGCAGACATGGGGAGAACATGGAAACTCCACCCAGATGGGGATTCGAACCGATGGGGAATCCCTAGCGCTGAGAGGTGAACGTGCTAAACCACTAAGGCAATGTGCCGCCCTATATTTAGTTATTTCTATTTATATTTTGCTGTGTTAGCTGCTGCTACCATGTAAAATGGATGCTGTTATTATCTTACTATTATACTGTACATCTGAGTTTAATATTCATTCATTATCTTCTGCTTTATCCTCTATTAGGGTTGCGGGGGGGTTCCCCATGTCCATCCAGGGGAGAACGTTTCGGGCACTGGGCAGATAGACCCAGGACAGGACGCCAATCTATCGCTGGGCACACACTCACACACACAAACACACTCTATATGGGGCAATTTGGAGAACTCAATTGACTTAATCCATGTTTTTGGACTGTGGGAGGAAACCGGAGAACCCGGAGGAAACCTACGCGGACACGGGGAGAACATGCAAACTCCACCCAGATGGGGATTCGAACAGGGAATCCCTAGCGCTGAGAGGCGAACGTGCTAACCACTAAGTCACCGTGCCGCCCTGAGATTAATATTCATTCATTCATTCATTATCTCCCGCTTTATCATCTATTAGTGTCACGGTGGGGTTCCCCATGCCCATCCAGGGGAGAACGTCTCGGGCGCTGGGCAGATACACCCAGGACAGGGCGCCAATCCATCGTTGGGCACACACTCACACATACAGACACACACTATATGGGGCAATTTTTGAGAATTCAATTGACTTAATCCATGTTTTTAGACTGTGGGAGGAAACCGGAGAACCCGGAGGAAACCCACACAGACTCGGGGAGAACATGGAAACTCCAACCAGATGGGGATTCGAACCGGGAATCCCTAGCGCTGAGAGGCGAACGTGCTAACCACTAAGCCACCGTGCCGCCGAGATTAATATTATATATTATAATATTATTATTATTTTATACACTATTGTTTTTATGGAAACAGGTTCTCCGTCGTTTGTTCTCGGTCGTTAAGAGGTACCACTCGGAATTTCGTTGCATCACGTACAATGACAATAAAGTCCTCTGTCTATATCACGGACGTCAAACACTCACAAGAAATTCACCAGCGTACTCGACATCCACCTGGGACGTCTGCAATGGGTTTATGACCCTCTCCCCCCCGACCTGATGCCCCGCCCCGAGCCTGATTTAAAGCCCATCTGCAGATTTGTTTCAGAGAGGTTCTGCGTATCCGCCGAGGTACGAGGGAGTCTCATCCATCACGCTGACATACCCCCCCCATAACGCACTGACAACACCGCGACTTCAGTCCGCGCCCCGTCTGCACCTGCTAAATAATACAGAGCGCGTACACGAACCTCCCGTCAACCCGAAACTGAATTGGGTTCGATCTCAGCATGAGAAGAACTGACTGCTGTTTCATAAGCTTGGATGTTTCACGGGTACAGCACGTCGCACTGGGTGGTTTTAAAACTTACAGTCGAGTTGGTCAATATATTAAGAATTCTTTACGTAGCTGCTGATACGACGACGCGATTTGTTCCACGTGTGTTTGCACCCAAAGTCGCTCGAAGCTCCTGAGCCTCAGCGCTGGGACATTCCCACATATATTAAGTTGTTACAACTGAATTTGTTACAACACATTGTGCTGGCTACCTCTTTGGCGCCATATTTTCCAAGCGCCCCCATGTGGGCACGCTGTTACCACTCGGTAGCAGAGCGTCATCAGTCGTGCAGTAAGACCCCCTGCAGGCTGTAGGTGAAAGCTGAGGGTCACCAGCTCCTGCCCCCAAGGTGATGGTTGTATTGAGCATTTGAGACGTTCAGCACTCCCCCTGGTGGCTCAGCACAGTTGGTGCAGCAGCATCAGGGATGGATTTGTAGGGTAGTGTAGGGTGCACAAGCTTCCCATGTAGGGGGGAAGGGGGTAGTGAGTTGGTTTAGTGCCCACATCAGTTTTATAACTATAGAATGGAGGGGAGCTCAGGGCTTGTACATAAAGTTCTGCATGTTCCTCAGAAATTTTTTCGGGTGACGTAGTTCCGACGACCAAACTCAACACGAACCGCAAGCCGTCAAAGTTTTTATGAAAGTCTGAAACGGCAGCTCGAACATGTCACACTGTACAAAAAAAAAAAAAAAAAAAAAGCCTTTTAGGATTTAGAAATGTCACCCCATTCAAATCCCGAGCACAAAGGAGGCGTCTATAAGCCTCGCAAACGCTCACGGCGACCCCGCCACTGCCGGGACAAAGACGTTCAGCACGCAAAACGTTCCGGCGGGAAGCTCTGCAACATCATCATCAGCGTCAACAGCATCATCAACCGTGAGTTTACACAGAGGAATCATCATGCGCTCGGGTTCTCATCACGGCTTCAGGGTAGAACCTTTAGATTTGGGATATTTGGAACAAATTAAGTATTTTGACAGATTTAGGGGGTTGAGGTCGGCGTTTGCGATCTGCCAACGATTCGTTAAATACGACGTCAAAGAGGCAGCCAGCACAATGTGTGTAAGAGGGGTGAGGTAACCGCTAATGCACCCCTCAGTTACAACTTAACATACGTGGAAATGTCCCAGCGCTGAGGCTCAGGAGCTTCGAGCGACTTTGGGTGCAAACAAATCCCGTCGGAGGAAGGGGGCAAAACAACGTCCATTGCCGTCGGCTCCGCCTTTTTTCCCATTTTTTTGTGGTTTAGTTACATTTACATTTTATCCAAAGCGACTTACAAATGAGAACACCACAAGTCAGAAGCCATGGAGAAAACCAACTATACTGTAAATTCATCAAACCTGATTGTTATTCGATGCTGCGCCCCCCCCCCCCTTTTTTTTTTTTTTCTACAACAGGTATTTGTTAAAGAGATGCGTCTTCAGTAGTTTCTTAAAACTGTTTAGAGATTCTGCCTTACGGACAGAATTGGGAAGATCGTTCCAACATTTTGCAGTGGTGAACGCCACGGAGTGAGAATTAGCTCCTCGGTGAGGTGGAATCGCCAGGGGGCAATCATCACTGGAGCGAAGTGAACGAGTTGGAGTGTATTTTGAAAAGAGAGAGTGAAGGTAAGAGGGGGAAGATCCAGAAATGGTTCTGTATGCCAGAGTCAGTGACTTGTACTGAATGCGAGCAGCTACAGGAAGCCAATGGAGGGAAGTGAGTAATGGAGTGACATTAATTAGTTACAATAAAAAACAATAAAAACTGTCCACAATCCTTCTTTTTCAAATTTGTCTGTCAAATACTTTTAGCACTGAAAACATTCCGGCGGGAAGATCTGTGACATCATCAACCATGAGTTTACACAGAGGGACCAGCATGCGCTTGGGTTCCCATCACGGCTTCCCATCACAGGGTTGAACCTTTAGATTTGGAGCATTTAAACAGATTCAGGGGGTTGAGGTGGGCGTGTGCGATTTAACAATTTGTTTAGGGCTGAAACTAACGATTATTTTTTCGATTAATCGAAAAAAAATTCCATGTCTTTACATTTAATCATTTAGCAGACACTTTTATCCAAAGATGTATGTTTTTCAGTAAAATTATTCTACAGTATAGTATTATAAATAGTAATTTTATTCAAAATGTTTAAGTTAACATTTCCTGTAATTAATGAAAAGCACAATGAAAGAAATAATGTATCATCTAACCATCCCTCACTTAACAACAAAAGTCAACTCCAAATAACACATGATACTCAGTTGCCTTCAGTAATTAAGTAAATATTGTCTGTTCTGTAGCCTATTGGAAAAAAATAATTAACAAATGAATTAATCAGCTATGGAAAAAAAATAAATTAACAAATTAGGCAGTTAACAAAAAAAATACCTTGTGTGAATTTTCAATTGGACACCGGGACATATGGCTGCTTTGCACACCGTGTACAAGGCTTCCCCTGTTTGTCTCGACGCGGTCTGAAAGCGGGGCGGGGGGGTGTTGCGCCGCGCGCAGTCTCCCAGTGCCGGGACATTTAAAGCCGCGTACTTTTACGCCGTGCGCGTGTGCGCGTCAGTCCCGCGTGATGCTATTGCTCCGCTAAAAACCAGGACATGTCCTCACTTTAAAAAATAAACCGGGACGCCCGGGACAGGACGTGACATGCGGACGGGTATTCGTATAACGGACGTTAAGACACGTTCTCTATCGCTGTTATTATCCAGTTAACAACCAAATACAGCATGACGCTGCTCTGCCGGTCTCACAGTGTTACGATTTACTTCAGAACTAAAGAGTCTCGGGATGTTGTAGTGATTTATCTGCTGTTCAGCTTCATCCTCATCAGTGTTAATTTCAGGAGCTGTATCATCACCGTGCTGCTGCGCATGTTCGCGGAGCTGCATGTTCCACGTTCTTTAGTTTCTGCGTTGGCTGTGTTTCATTTGTAGATTTATCAACTTGTTTTGCAGACTCCGCCTCGTTCTGTTTAACCCGCTATTTTTTTCCAGCGTTATTGAAGCGCTACATGTGACGTAAGCGGTTGCGACATCGCGAGTAACGCGGAAATCGCGCGACCCAACGAATCGATAATGGAAATTCATTATCGATACTTTGGATAATCGATTTTTATCGATTTTATCGATTCGTTGTTGCAGCCCTAGATTTGTTAAATATGATGCCAAAGAGGCAGCTGGCACAATGTGTGTAAACCCCTCAGGTACAACTTAAATACATGGCAATGTCCCAGCGCCGAGCCTCAGGAGCTTCGAGCAACTTCGGCTGTAACCACAAGAACAAATCCCGTCGGAGGCAGGGGGTTGAAAACTACATCCATTGCCGTCGGCTCCGCCTTTCCCCACATTTTTTTGTCCGTTAGCCACGATAAAAACAATAAAAACTATTATTAAATTCGACTGTTAAATAAATGAATTAATTACAGGCTTGTTGGTCGTCCCTGCGTTTTTGGTTGAAGGAGTTTGTAGGTATTTAGGTGGTTGAGTCTGGAGGGATTGATCGGAGGGGGGTGTGTTAGGATTTTAAACATCTACAGATGCGAGTACGAGCTTGTAAACGGTCCTGGACCTCGTTTGAACGTGTTCTCTTCTCTGATTAAAGCGGCCCGTGGACCGCAGACTCCGTCGAGCGTGACTCATTTCTGGAACCCGCTCCCGTGGAACAAAACATATTATTTAGAGCGACCCGGCTTCTATTGACTTCAGAAACACAGTCCAAATTGAGAGCGGAAGATTGAAGGCACGTAAAAGTAAAAAGAAAAAAGAAAAGCCAAAGTACATCATCAAACAGGCAGTCTGTGGGAGTGCCGCCGAAAATAAATTAATTAATAAAAAAATCCCCCCGTTTTGTGCCGCTAATTGCACGGCTGCCTCTCGCCGACTGATCTGCAGTCAGGGTGTCATTCTGACGCAACATGAGTGGGTAAATTAATTAGCGGCCCATCCAGGAGACGCTAAACGAGGAAGAGGCAGCGAACCTACATGACGGCGGGCGACGGGAGGCTCACGTTCCGTCCTCGCGGCCCTTTCGCGGTTTCATAAGCGCGCTGGTCGGCCGCCAGGAAGTGTAGCGAAAAAAATGGATCGCCGCAGGACCGCTCCCACCCGCTTGGCCGCCGGCCGAGAACGGAATACGCATCGCGAGACCGCCGTCTTAGCCGCGAATGCCACGAGTGCAGCGATGAAAGGTTTGAAAAAGAAGTTCTCCGGTGCGAGCGAGCCGGCTCACCCACTCGCGCATCTTGATAGAGGGCAGCGCGAGGTCACAACTCTCAGATGGAATGATGCAGAGGCAAGACATGACATTCCGTTTCATCCCGGAGAACCGTACACGTCGGGTATCCGCGTTTGGGGCGGAACGCACCGGCGTTTTGATTGGATGGTCGGATGTCCCGAGTGGATGCTCGCTGAATCCCTTTCATATCACGCTTCTATAGGAACCAACGAGAGGCACAGCGTTGGAAATGAAGTCATAGCGACGAGAACCTGCCCTCTTTAAGATGAACCAGAGTCTACGGAACACGGCTTCAGGAAACACAGAACATCTGGACACAGATGATTCAATCAATACCATTATTTAAAAATCGACATGACACTTGTTCAGAAAACCAAGCTGCTTTATTTCCATCTTTAGAGGGTTCTCGTTACTGGAGAACTACAAAGTCCATGTTTATGGAACTGATAAATAACTGGGTAATTCAGATGGGGCCAAGTTAGAGCAGCCAATTCACCTTTAAACCATGGACTATAGAGAAAACCAAAGAACCTGGAAAAATTGGGGATTCAAACCTGGTTAGCACCTCCACCTCTCAGCGCTGGGGATCCAGGTTGGAATCCCGATCTGGGTGGAGTTTGCATGTTCTCCCCATGCCCATGTAGGTTCTCTCCGGGTTCTCCGGTTTTCTCCACAGTCCAGAACCATGGTTTAAAGGTGAATTGGCTGCTCTAAATTGGCCCCACCTGAATTGCCCAGTTACTACCTTGTATGGGTAACATGGGATCGGGATGAACATGCAAGACTCTCACCCAGTCCATCGGGAAACATTTTTTTTTTAAACCCAACGGACATGGTTAGCACCTCCTCCACCTTTCAGCACTGGGAGCACTGTTCTCCCCATGTCCATGTGGGTTTTCTCCGGGTTCTCCGTTTTCCTCCATAATCCAGAAACATTTTTTAAACCCACACGGACATGGGGAGAACATGCAAACTCCAGCCAGATCGGGATTCCAACCCGGATCGCTGGCGCTGAGAGGCGGAGGTGCACACCCCTACACCAGGTGGCGCCGTGGAAACCGAACCCAAGCCTCCAAATAGTAATAAAATGGCGATTGTGTCCCTGCAGCCTCAGCGTCGCGTGTCGGTTCGGTCCAAAACCGAAGGCCTGCGAGACAGACAGCTCAACAAAAGAGCATCTGCTGATGTTTACACCGAGGAACATCAAAGTCGTGACACGCCGCGTCTCTGCCGTCTTTAAACAATGAGCCGTGAACATCGGCATGCTCCGCAATGCAAATACGACGGCGGGTTCGAGACGCATCTGTGTGGTTTGTAGATGAGTTCTGTAAACAGGTTCTCTGAGGAACGCACACCGGGGATTTGAGCGCAAGCGTTCTGAGATCCAGCGGTTTGTCCCGGTTTGGGTTCCGCAGGAGGCGGGGCTCGTTTGAACGCGCGCTATGATGGAGATCATTGGGATAAACGAGGCCGATTAATTATTCATGATGTCTGATCTAATCCTTCAGGAGCGAGGGGGCGGGGCGAACTGAGATACGGAGAAACACACGATGCGTCGGATTCATGGACCAACAAAAATGCGTTCTCCTGTTCAGGAAGGCGCTGGGCAGATACACCCAGGAAAGGGCGCCAATCTATCGCTGGACACACAGTCACTCACACACACACACACACACACACTCTATATGGGGCAATTTAGAGAATTATATTGACCTTGAGCCATGTTTTTTGGACTGTGGGAGGAAACCGGAGAACCCGGAAGGAGACCCGCGCGGACACTGGGAGAACATGGAAACTCCACTCAGATTGGGATTCAAACCGGGAATCCCTAGTGCTGAGAGGAGAACATGCCAAACCACTAAGCCACTGTGCCACCCCCAAATTAATACAGCAAATTCAATTAAGTTCTTCTATCCATACATTGTCTTCCATTTTATCCTCTACCAGGGTCATGGTGGGGGGGGGGGTTCTCCATGCCAATCCAAGGGAGAACGTTTCAGGCACTGGGCAGATACACCCAGGTCAGGGGGCAATCTATCACTGGGCACACACTCACTCACACAGACACACTCTATATGGGGCAATTTGGAGAATTCAATTGACCTTGATCCATGTTTTTGGACTGTGGAAGGAAACCGGAGAACCCGGAGGAAACACACGCGGATACGGGGGAGAACGTGCAAACTCCACCCAGATCAGGATTTGAACCGGGAATCCTCAGCGCTGAGAGGAGAACATGCCAATCCCTAAGCCACCGTGCCACCCTCCATTGAAACCAATGGCGCTGAAACTGGATTGGTAACCCGGTGCTGAAATCGGGCGTCTAATCCACAAAAATAATCCCAGAGATTAGGAGATTAGGAGGCGGTGGTCCTGATGACCCGGTGGCGGCAGCTGTAGTTGCAGGGTGGAATGACGGACGGACGCGGTGTAATCAGCCCGCTGCAGTTATACGCTTGGCTTTGGCGTCGTTATTTTTGGTTGAATTTGTGTTTGTTAAGGTTTTGTATAATTCCTGACATTGTTGAATGGATTAGATGGGGAAATGTCACTCATTACTTGCGAGACTCAATCACGCCGGGGTTTATTTTGGAAGAAAACTTTTTAATCCAGTGATTCAGAACTTATTTTTATTCTTTCTGTTTATAAACTGTGTTGACGGTCAAACGTCAAGCCTGGAAACTTCCTGCAACGTGCTTTCAAACTAAAGGGCATGGTCTTGGACTCGGTTCTGCAGAGGGCGTGGTCGGTTACTGTAACTCTACAGCTGCTCCCATCGGTTCAGAACCACCTTGTCCTTAATCTCCTAATCTTTGGGATTATTTTTGTGGATTAGATGCCTGATTTCAGCACCATTGGTTTCATTGGAGGGTGGCACGGTGGCTTAGTGGTTGGCATGTTCTCCTCTCAGCACTGGGGATTACCGGTTTGATTCCCAATCTGGGTGGAGTTGCCACGTTCTCCCCATGTCTCCCCATGTCCTCCGGGTTCTCTGGTTTCCTCCCACAGTCCAAAAACATGGATCAAGGTCAATTGAATTCTCCAAATTGCCCCATATAGAGTGTGTGTGTGTGTGTGTGTGAGTGAGTGTGTGCCCAGTGATGGATTGTCCTATCCTGGGTGTATCTGCCCAGCACCCGAAATGCCCCCCCGACCCTAGTAGAGGGTAAAGTGGAAGATGATGGATGGATGGATAGTTTCAATGGAAGGAAATACCTCGAGCCCATTACAAATCCATCAACAACGACAAAGATTGATATATCGCTTCCCAAACTGATGGGATCATGTGATTCAGCAACATCAAGCAAACTCTAGGTCAAGAGTTCCGTATGTTTTGGGGATAAGCGGGGATTTGGAGATCTCTGTTTTTGTTTTTTTGGTTTCAACGTTCAGGCCGGTTATTAATTGTTATAATAATCTGAACGCAGCGTGCCATCTGGCTGGATCAAGCATCTATTCCAGTGTGGCTTAATTAAGAGCAGAACCAGTCCAGCATGTGGCCAAGGAAATTCCCAGAATCCTCCTAAATAATTAGCGAGAATCCTCCGAACACCCAACTCATGGAAACTTAACTTGCTATCTGAGCCTCTGCAGGCTGGAACGCTCGGGCGTGGAAACGGTGGAGAAGTTCATCGGATAACGCGGCGGTCGGCGTGGCAACGAGGTCAGATTACAGCATTAGACACGGCGCGCGGCCCGGAATGACTCGCCGACCCATTTAAGGGCCGGATTCCGATAGGTCCGATTTAAATATCGGATTCTCGTTAGGAAGCATCGTTCCTCGTGGCCCGGAGTCTGTGCAAGGCCCTCCCTCGTGTCAGACAGAAGCCATACGGCGAGCCCTCTGACGGTTCGGAGCTCGGATCTGGCTTGCGGCCCAGAGCCAAAATGCAAACTATTGACTTTGCAGAGACGCAAAGAAAACCCGGAGAACCGATCCTCCCTATGCAGAACAGTAAGGACGCCTCTTGATAACATCTCCATCTCCTTTTAAAAAGTTACTATTTTATTTTTGGTAGCTAAACCCAACGTACAGATAAGAAACAGAAACCGTCGTGCACCGTCATCGCTCTACGCATTCAGAGTTAAAAGAACCTTACCTTGATGGACGTCTCTGGGCGCGATGTTGGATATGACGTTCTTTCCGTGGAGCTGCGTGACGCAGCAGTCGTCGGTAGGTGGCAGCAGCACGCTGGAGCTCGGGTCCGAAGTGTGGTTGTGTGGGGTGGCGGGCAGCATGGGGATTAGGGGTCCGATATTGGGGCACAGGCAGCCCGTTTGGGTGATTCCGCATCCTTGGCTCTCCCTGCCAGAACGCTGGCATTCCTCGAACCAGCGGCACAGTACTCCGCAGGTGAACTGGCTGGAATTCTCATTGTTGATCAGCAGCACCTCCACGAGCCTGAAGTCCAGCGTCTCGTCCGTCATCTCCTCGGCGCGTTGGCCGGCGTCGGCCAGGAGGCACAGCTGCACAAAGTTCTTATCAAACTGTAGGAACGCATGTGGGCCCGGCACTTGGCATGGTTGGACAGTTTCGGGGTCGGGGGGTCCTAGGCCACAGGTGTGGTTTGCCAGGTAGTGGTCCAGCGGCAACACCAGCGGCGAGAACGCCAGGCAGAAGCCAGCATGGCGGTTGAAACGGAAGTAGAGGGTGTACTTGGTGGGATCGGGGTTCTCCACCGTCCACGAGCAACCGGGGGTCAGGCCGAGCGGGCCGGGGAAGAGGTCCCTGAGAGAGAAGGAGCCGTAGAGCACCCCTGTCACCAGAGCGGAACAGGAGGAAGCCTGGCACGGTGGCACTGCCACCCAGGCCAGGAGCAGAAGGGACGACAGCACACACAGACACAGCCGGGCAACAGTGTTCATCCTATGTCATTGGTCCTGAGGAGACACAAAAAGACAGAGGGTTAGGGTACGGGATAAGGGGCATCATCCGAATTTGGGATTAGGAACCGGGGGGTTTATATTTATCTGGAGTTACGAAGAGCTGAGCGGCCCATCTTGGCAACTCTCATTGACGTTCCGAGTACCGGGCCACCATCCCACATGTGTTTTGGCTAGCTATAAAGTACTGCCAACTAGTGGCCAAATTACAGAACATGGTTTACAAAAATAAATAAATAAATAAACGCAACGAAAGAGTTGCTGCTTATATTATTCAGAATTTCTACATTACTTAAAATGTTGTCTTGTACATCACGCATTGATACAAATGTGAAGCACTCGGAGGGGTGTGTTATTGTCGACGATGTCACGGCCGGATCAACGGCTCAGCCAATCAGATTTACTGAGCGGAACTACTCGTGTCCAGCACCTCGGTTAAGCTTAACGTCTTCGTTTTAATTGCGTAATTGTAAAAAATGACATCGTTAAACCACGGGCCCTGCAGAGGGCAGCGTTCCCATCCGAACCGTCTCGAGATCCGGATGGACGCGGAACTTTGGGAAACTGTTACAGGAGTCGCGGATTCATAATGAGATTTACACCACTAATCCGCTCTAATCTGCCGGCGGCGCGGAGCAGCGAATCGCTTTGTTTAATATTCATCTCGTAAGTAAACAGGCTCAGAGCGCCAAACGACACCGACGCCAGAACCGGCACAAGGAACCACGACCAGAACGACAGACGAGGGTCGCGAACCGGCACACCGTCCTGTCAATAACTCTTCCAGTCTGCGTTCCGGACGACTTCCTCTCCTCGTTGGTTTTTCCGCCCCGGACGCGTTTGTGCCCTTCTGTTTGAATGGTGGTGGCGTGCCGGCGCTCCCTCTCTCTCTCACTCTCTCTCTCTCTCTCTTGCTCTCGCTCTCGCTTTCTTAATTACATATGGCCCCTAAGCTGCATTCGCAGGCACCCTGCCAATGTGTCAGCTCAGCCACCGTCTCCTTCCATTTCTCTCCGTCTCTCTGTCAGCTCCAGCTATTTTTCACCCCGCCCGGGTTCCCGTGCCTCGCTGCCTCCCCTCCTCCCGTGCCTCGCCGTCTCCCGTGCCTCCCTGCCCGGATCAATAGATGGACGTGCATGACTCGGATTTTCTTCTTTCCCTCTTCAGCTTGTTTGTCAGTCGGCCACGCCCTCCGCTCCCCACCTCCTCCTCCACCCACCTCCCCATTCACAATTGCTGGTGTTCCGCCCAAGTCGCCCGTCCCCTCCCTCCCTCTCTAGCAGTCATTCCATCCACGGCTCCTCGTGGTACTCCCTCGGCCACCCGACGGCTCCGATCCGGGTCGTGGACTCACGGCGTGGGAACCAATTATCTGCGCGGAACAGACATCCGCGGGCCGAGCCTGAGAATGGCGTAGAAACGAGGATCTGAAGTTGCGTAGATGTTTAAAGCAGAGATGGAAATGGGAAACGAGATGGAAAACGATATGGACCGTTGTATCGGATTGGCATCATCGAAACAGACCGATTTTAGGATTGACCAGGCCGTTCCCCCACCCGCCCCCTACGTCTTAGGATGACACAGACCTCTTAGCACTTCTTTTAGAGCTCGAACAAGGTTTTCTGGTGAATAAATCCTTTAAGAACCCAACACCGACACCGAGCCGATTTACAATTCAGAATGCTATCATTTGAGCTGGTGGGTTAATGATACTGCACACTAAATACACACGGATGGACCGACCAGAGCAGTTTGTCAGGGGGGTGGGGGGGTTGCCTGAAGAGTCAAGAACCCAACCATTAAATTGAGTCAAGAACCCAACCATCCATTATCTTCAGCTTTATCCTATATTAGGGTTGCGGTGGGGTTCCTATATTAGGGGTCGCGGTGGGGTTCCCCATGCCCATCCAGGGGAGAACGTTTCGGGTGCTGGGCAGATACACCCAGGACAGGGCGCCAATCCATCGCTGGGCACACACTGACTCACACAGACACACTCTATATGGGGCAATTTGGAGAACTTAATTGACTTGATTCATGTTTTTGGACTGTGGGAGGAAACCTGAGAACCCGGAGGAAACCCACGCGGACACGGGGAGAACCTTGAAACTCCACCCAGATTGGGATTCAAACCGGGAATCCCTAGTGCTGAGAGGAGAACATGCCAACCACTAAGCCACCGTGCCGCCCATGAGTCAAGAACCATGATAAATAAATCAGGTAGATAAATCTGTTCTTTATACTCCGCTTAATTCCGTACTAGGGTCGTGCCAATAACACTCACTTGCTCACACACACACACACACACACACACACACACAGACCCTATAGGGGCAATTTTGAGCGAGATGAGAACCGGATGGAGGTGATATTCCGAAAAACCCCGTTGCAGTGTAACGTATATGGAGCACCATATATGGACATAACAAGGACGAGGGCAGGTCACATGACCTCAGTAGTTCATTGCAACAAAGCACAAGATCATCATTATTCTTTTTGCTTTATGCAAATGTAATAAAGTCATAGTAATTATGCAAATGTATCTTTTTCCCCGTTACAGTAATTAGTTTGTCCTGGATGCACGCTTTCCTTTTGATCTGTGCTTTTTTTAAAATTATTTTTAATTTAATTAATTTAATTAATTTTATTTATGAACACACAGCTGCAGCGAAGCCTCCTCCCTCCGTCTGACTCCAACATAAACGACCGGGTCGGGGTCGCGGCGACCCGGGAAACCGCCGGACCGCGGGCACTTAGTCCGATTAATAAGGTTAATTGGTCCCGGAGCCGAAGGTGAGATCTGCGCGAGAGCCTGTAACGAGCCGAGGTGAGGGTTCTGTGTTTAGAGCGGGTTCCACGTTCCATGCTGCGTGTCTGACATATTACAAAGATCACAAAGAGGCAAGGGGGCTGTAATGTCAAGGAGCTGTGGTGATGGTGGGGCAGGTGGGGTGAGGGGGGGTGAGGAGGGTACCCGAAAAACCTCCTGGTGGCTTTGAAAGCCATTTAATCTGCACCTCCTCCACATTTATAGGTCAGCGAGAGCTCTTTACCTCCCCTCAGGTGACGAGGGGGGGAGCATGATTAACGTCCACCACCTGCCCGCCGCCTCCCACCGTGAGGTCTACACCACATCGCCAAAAGTATGTGCTGACCCGTCCAAATGATCTGAATCGGCATTCCGATTCCTTCCATGGTCACAGGTGTCAAAAATCCGGCATTTGCCAGGGAGTGGTAGCTCAGTGTTTAGGGCATTGGGCTATCTATCTGAAGGTTGGGGGTTCAAATCCCAGGTCCCCTGAAGTTACCAGTGTGGGTCCTTGAGCAAGGCCCTTAACCCTCATTGCTCCAGGGATGTTGTGATTAACCCTGTGTACACCTTGTAAGTCGCTTTGGATAAAAGTGTCTGCCAAATGACCAAATGTTACAAGCTCGGGAGCTCAGGGAGTTCCGGCGTGGAAATGTAAAGTTTGGTTCATGGTGTAAGGTTGTTTCTCAGGAGCTGGACATGGTTCCCCTTAGTTCATTAATTCCCCTTAGTGAAAGAAACTCTGAATGCTTTGGCAGACCAAGAGGTTTTGGACAATTCCATGCCCCCAACGTCGGGGGAACTGTTTGGAGCCGGCCCCGTCCTCTTCAACATGACAAGGGTTGTTTAGGGTTCCTTTAGTACCTTCTACAGCCGTTCTGAAGCAAAAAAGGGTTGAGGTTCTTGTTTAGGGGTCCTTTAGTACCTAGTGTTGGGCTTAAAGTTGTACATCATTGGGGTGGTAGCTCAGTGGTCGGGTGTTGGGGTACCAAAGGTGTATTAAGGTTGTGGGTTCATACCTCAGGTCCGCTGCCGTTCCCACTGTGGGACCCTTAAACGTCATTAAAAAGTCTCTGAAAGCGTCCGCTAATTAACCAAATGTAAATTTGATGTTCATCAGTGTGCTAAAACAAACAGGGGTGCAGACCCCCCCAAAATGTTGTCACCCCCCAACACACACACATACATGCGCCTTTAAATCAGTTAGTAAGACAACAACATGCAGGACACTTCCGGCCGCAGTCGCACCCGTAGGAAGTCCGTGGACAGTCTCGGCGCTTGGCGACGCGGCGCTCACGTCAGTACTCTGTGGTTAGCGCGGCGCTTGTTGGCTAATAGAGGTCAGAAAAACAGGAGCTCTTCAGCGGGGATCAAAGAGGCGGCGGTGGCTCTCGAGGCAGCTTATGCAACGCTTTAATGACCCTCCAAATACAACGGCGAAAAGGACGCGCCGACTAAGCGGGGTTGCGGACGAGAGTCGGCGTTTCCGAGAGTCGTGTCAAGAGGGCCGCCTGAAGCACCAAATGGGGCTTTCAAAATACTTCATCAACCTCCCGACCGACGCTGAAAGGATCCGGAGGATGCGCCGCTCGGTCCGCCTCACCCGCCGCGGCCGTTACTGAGGAACGTTTTCCTTTAATAGACGACTTTATGTTCCATCGTTCAGAAGGACGTGACGTTAATGATCCTGACCTTCATCAGACAAAAGACTTGTTTATTTAGGTCTATCATCAGAACTCTAATAATTATCATTATTTTTTCTGTGACATCAATAACGACGGCACGGTGGTCATGTGGTTCAAACCCCGATCTGGGTGGAGTTTCCATGTTCTCCACGTGTCCACATGGGCTTCCTGTGGGTTCTCCGGTTTCCTCCCACAGTTCAAAAACAAGGATTCAAGGTAAAGTGCCTGAAACGTTCTCCACTGGAGTGCTCTGTAGGAGATGTTCTGGGATATTTGGCACCTTCTACAGCAGTTCTGCAGCAAAGAGGGTTGAGGTTCTTGTTTAGGGGTCCTTCAGTACCTCTACAGCCGTTCTAGTGCAAAAAGGGTTAAGGTTCTTGTTTAGGAGTGCTTTAGTACCTTCTACAGCAGTTCTGGAGCAAAAAGGGTTGATGTTCTTGTGAAGGGTTCCTTTAGTACTTTCTACAGCAGTTCTGGAGCAAAAAGGGTTGAGGTTCTTGTGAAGGGTTCCTTTAGTACCTTCTACAGCAGTTCTGGACCAAATTAGGTAGAGGTACTTTAGTACCTTCTACAGGAGTTCTAGAGCAAAGAAGATTGAGGTTCTTGTTTAGGAGTGCTTTAGTACCTTCTACAGTAATTCCAAAAGGAGTGTTAAGATTCTTATTTAGGAGTGCTTTAGTACTTTCCACAGCAGTTCTAAAGCAAAAATTGTTAAGGTTCTTGTTTATGGGTCCTTTAATACCTTCTACATCCGTTCTGGGGCAAAGCAGGTTGAGGTTCTTGTTTAGGGGTTCTCCATAGCATCCTAGTGAACCTTGGGTCATTGATAATGAAGCGTCACCGCTGACCCGCCGGATCGGTTCTCGAAGAATTCCATCAGAAAGCTAAATTACATTTCTTAAATCCGGCTCCTAAAACCAGCTAAACGTTCTAAAGGCTGCAGTCCGGGTTCTGAGGCTAAACGTTTTCTCACAGGTCAACGCAATGTGCCCCGGCATCCAGAACCCACCAACGCCTGACCCAGTTCTGCAGTCCGGATGCTTAGCCCCCAGCAAAGGATGATGATGAGGAAAAAAAAGGGGAACGTTCCGCCTCGCGAATCCAGAACCCCGCCCCCCCCCCCCACGGGTTCGAAAGCGAGCGGCGCCACGCCCCCGCGGGCGACATCTGATGATGTCACGAACTGTATCAGGACGTCCCCTCGTGAGACGGTATTCTAAATGTCCTGTTTGCAAGGTCACGCCAGGCCCTCGCTAAACGGGTGGGTTGCCAGAGCCGGGCCGATTCCCCTCTGCCAACTCCATCCACGAGCGCACTCTCCCCATTAAGGCAGCCGTGCTTCGGCTATTGATTTATTCATTCTCACTGCAGGGGCTAATCAGAAGCAAAGCCGAGGGAACCGAGTTTAACGACGGCGGGCGACACCGAGGCGACGGCGGGAAAAGACAAGGACGATGGCGGAGCTGAAGGTTAACGTTAACAAAAACCAGACGTGAAACGTTAAGACGTTTGAATGTGCGGTTTATTATAGTCCGCATCACTCCATGTGCAAGCGACGTTTTTTTTTTGATATTGCAATTAAAGTGTTGGACAAAGTGCAGTACCGTCCTGCAGCGCCAGGGGGCGAGCTACAGGATATGACGCAGTAAGTGGAGGAAGTGTGATTACTTACGAAGTAAAAAAGTAATAACGTCACGAAGATGGGGACTTGTCTCCCGCCGACTGAAACGGTCCCAGTGCAGAAGGAGTGCCGCCGTTGGGATTTTGCATGTTCGCCCAGCGTCTTTCTCCAGTAGCTCCCGTTTCCTCGTAAGTGAATTGAAGATAAAGACTTAATTGCCCCTAGTGGTGAAAGTGTCTGGACATCCTTCACCCTTAGGTCAATACGATGAGCTTAATCCCCCCCATCCCATCACCCTCATTATGATGTGTTCTGAATACCGTAACACCGTTACTAAGCAACCAGCTGTAAACTCCTCAGTACAATGTAAATAAAATTAAACATACCACGAGCATCCATCTATAAAATAAAGACGTGGGGTGTTTCGCAACGAAGCAATGAAACCAAACAGGGGCTTTAATCTGGCTGCTGTCTGTGTCCTATCCCAGCAGAGACCTTCCGCATGATCTACATTATAAATACAATAAACCTGGAGGAGCGTGCAGCGAGGTATATAACCTGTTACCCGTTTTAATAAAGTCCTAACCGAAAAACAAACGCTCGGAGGCAAAGATCAAACTTACAGTCCTGAAGAGTGAAGTGCGAGCGGCTGGTTACCATGGCAACCTCCCCCGACGACGGTTCTGAGAGTTCTGAAATGGTGCACTTATTTATGTTCTGGCGTTGGTGACTGAATCGAGAGCATTCGAAGATAAAGAGCGTTTATGAGAACCGCGGCACTCAGCGGGGAGGGGGGGGGGGTTGTTGTTGCATATACAGAACAGGAACACATGTGGATTTGAAAATGGACACGCGAGGGGACGTCAGGGTACATCTGCGTTCTAGATTCGGCAAACGCGCCTCCGTTCGGAACATCACAAGCATCACAAGTGTGTGTGTGTTCAGTGTATTACAAGTGTGTGTGTGTTCTGAGTGTTCTGTTCTGTGTCTGTTTTAAGTGTGTGCTCAGTGTGTGTTCTGTGTCTGTTTTAAGTGTGTGCTCAGTGTGTGTTCTGTGTGTGTTTTAAGTGTGTGCTCAGTGTGTGTTCTGTGTGTGTTTTAAGTGTGTGCTCAGTGTGTGCTCAGTGTGTGTTTTAAGTGTGTGTTTTAAGTGTGTGTTCTGTGTGTGTGTTCTGTGTGTGTTTTAAGTGTGTGTTCTGTGTGTGTTTTAAGTGTGTGCTTTAAGTGTGTGTTCTGTGTGTGTTCTGTGTGTGTTCTGTGTGTTGTGTGTTGTGTGTTCTGTTCTGTGTGTTGTGTGTTCTGTTCTGTGTGTGTTTCAAGTGTGTGTTAAGTGTGTTGTATTTTGTGCGTGTGTTCTGAGTGTGTTCTTTGTGTTCTAAGTGTTCAGTGTGGAAGTAGCTGTGTGTGTGTGTGTGTGAGTGTGTTCAGTGTGTGTTCTGTGTGGAACTGGCTGTGTGTTCTATGTGTATTCTGTGTGTGTGTGTTCAGTGTGTGTTCAATGTGTGTTCTGTGTGGGTGTGTGTGTTCTGAGTGTTTGATGTGGAACTGGCTGTGAGTGTGTGTGTCTGTATGTGTGTGTGTGTGTCTGTATGTGTGTGGAGCTGGCTGTCGGAACCTTCGGGCTGTTCTTGTAAATGGGAGGCTTTCTGAAGGTCAGTGAGGAACACCGTTGTTTGGAACGAATGACAGTTCTGGAGTAACAACGCTAACAGGTGTCAGAACTCGCAGGCGGGTGGAGGGGTGTTCTCCACACGCGACGGTGCGCCTCACTCAGACTGGAACACTGACGCAGGCGGGGGGGGCGTGCGAGAATCCTTTTGGGTTCTGGCAGCTCACGTTCAGGCCGAACGCCGATGAGAATTCGGATCTTAAAGAGTCCGGCTGTGGTCCCCGCCCACAAAACCCCTTACCCCTTAGGGGGGCAGGATGAGGATGTAGAACAGTTCCTGAAGGTGCAGAACAGTTCCTGGTGGTGGAGAACAGTTCCTGTTGGTACTTGTGTATTTAGTTAAGTGGAATAAGGAGGTGCTGTATAAGGAGAAACGGAAACCAATGCTGCAGAACCTTCAGAACTGCTCAGACGGCGGTGGGAGGTAAATATTTACCTTAGATTTTGGCATTGGGCCGAGCGGGGCCGAGCGGGGCGAAGCAATTTTTTAGGCGGGGCTTAATAAGAAGTTGAAAGGGGACTTTAATTGAATTACATTTAATTTAGTTTATTTATTTATTTATATAGAGATACGATGACGCTGTAATATGATTACACACGCATGAAATTGGGAACGGAATGAATTTGCGTGCATGACGTGACATGATGAGTATTGTAAACAATAATACACACACACACACACACACACACACACACACAGTTTTATCACTCCGATGCTCCCGACTCGCACCGTCAGGCCTCTACAGCTGATTCAAAACTCTGCAGCCCAACTCGTGTCCAACCACCCAAGCGAAGTCATGTGACCCCACCGCCTTGACCCTCGAAAACCTTCTCCAACAACCAGATGTATGAGATCGAGCACCTCGTTATATGTATGAAGGACGACCGTATGCTTCCAGCTTCGTGGGAACCGTGTGGGGAAGATCCTGCTTATTTCCATCAAGACTATACAGAGTTTAAAGGCTGGATGGATGGGTTTGGTGAGGAGCTACATGACTGACGCACACAGGGCCCGGACCGCAACAGCGACTCTTACAGCAGACGCTGTCCGTACACACACACACACACACACACACACACACACACACACACACACACACACACACACAGATTATAAATCAGCGCTCAGCTCTTCTTCAGGCTTATTGTTTCTATACTCCTGCTTTTTCATTTTTATTATTGTTTTTCTTCTTATGTTGTACATGCCTTGCATTTCCTGAAAGGCGCATATAAGTAAAATGTATTTTATATACAGTATATCATTTTTATTATTATTATTACTTTTTTATTATTATATATTATTATATTGCGTGTAAATTGTCGCTCACTGACGTTTTAGAAGTGTAGGAAGGTCAAAACAAACCCTATGCAAATAAATTTGTACTTTATTATACGTGCAATAAAGAGATGTTTGCGGGGAAAACGCTTACAGAGCGTTTTAATGACGATGAATATTAAAACCGCACTGGAATATTAAAAACGTGCTTATGGAATCGGACCATCTGGTTTCCGCATGGCTTCCTGCGAGAGGAAGATCGTCAGCTTAGAATCACGTTCATGCAATTCATGAGACGGAGAGCGATGGCGCTAATGGGCGCGGTCGGCCGGCGTTTGGGTTCGTGATGGTAGTGAGGAACTTAAAAGGTCCGGCGTGTGATTCTTGTGTAATGTGTTTAAATATTTATAAACCCGGACCGAGCGAACGCCGGCTGCAGCGCCGGCGCGAATGTTACGCCTCGCTTTGCCAAACGAAACGCAAAGCCAAAAGTCAAGATCGTCGAGATGCTAATCGGACTGCGAGCGGCGGAGCGGAGCGCCAACAGAACCTCGCGTACAGGATACCATAACACACGCGGACACAGTTCCAGTCTCATCAAGAACCATATGTATGTAGGATGCTGCGCTTTAGTATGTTCTCCAGCCACCAGGCCAGGCCTCACCGTTTAAAACGGTGCAATAAAGAAAAAGACGCATCCGCTGAGGGGGAAGTCTGCGGACGGAACTGCCGTGTCGATGCGAGAACGAGCGTACAACGCGGGGAATGTTTCCGACAAAAACAAAGGAACGACCCAGGTTCATTACAGAGTCCGTAATTAAGCACTTAGTTACCCATTTCCCAGTTCCACCATCTTGAATATGCAAAGAGAGGGGGCATCTAGTGGAAAGGTCAGGGATTGCAGCCATGTAACCAAACATGATGACACGATATTATAAAAATAGAACAGGCTTAATGTTAAATGTGCATGGAGGGGGATTTAGTGGCATCTAGTGGAAAGGTGGGGGATTGCAACTGAGCCCTGTCCCCTGAGCAATATGGCAGCCATTTAACCAAACATGATGACGTGATATTATAAAAAATAGAACAGGCTAAATATTAAATGTGGGATTTAGTGGCATCTAGTGGAAAGGTTGGGGATTGCAACTATTCATCCTGAGCAACCATATAACCAAACAACACGATGTGTATTATAAACATAAAACCGGCTTAATATTAAATGTGTGTGGGCTAAACGGTGTGGGATTTAGTGGCATCTAGTGGAAAGGTCGGGGATTGCAACTGAGCCCTGACCCCTGAGCAAGATGGCAGCCATGTTCTATAGATAGAACAGGCTATGTGTGTGTTTACACCTGAACCTCTCCGTCTTCCGATATTTCCACGTTTTTAAAATATCCAGCCCCTCGTCACGGACACGCGGTCGTTAAGGACTCTTCATCCATCTGTCCGCACCTCTGGTTCGGGTTCCACGTGTTCTCATCCCCGTGCGATTCGCCGAGCTTGGGCAAAGCCAGAGTGTCACATTCTCACCCCCGACGCCACGGTGGGCACCGAAATGTCACCATCTGTCATCTCGGAGTGTGTGAAGACAAAATGTCCTCTCTTAGCGGCGGCTTAATGGAGCAGCTGTGGAAAAAAAAAAGGTCTCCATCTCCCTTCAGCAAAGCTTGAATATTTATCAGTCCGACTCTCTCGGCCTCCGCCGGCCTCCGCCGTGCTCCAATTAGACGGCCCGGCATGCCACCCCGACAACAACGGGCCGCCGAGCCGAGCAGCTCTCCGGCTGCGGGGACGTGCGAGAATAAAGCATTTGCTCGCATTCGCATTTACGGCGTTCACACTGCATAATAAAACGCCGCACTCTGCATTTCTTGCCCCATCCGGAGGTTCTCGTCTTTTGTTCGCCGCTGGATGAAGCTGCAACGGTAACGAGTTCATCAGGTTTGAGATGCTGCTCAGAGGAGAACTTTAAATCCCAAAAGTATCAGGACGCCCAACACAACACGAGCTTTCATGACATCCCACTAGAACCCGCATCAGGAACGGGATTTTTAACTCGGAAGCCCGTGGACCCTGAACGCCAGCACGCCAAGAAACTCGGTACAATAAAAAGTCTGTGAGTTTTACGGAGTTCCGCCATTCTCCTCAGGATGGAAACAAGGCTGCGGGATCTGGAAGTTGATGGATCACGATTAGAGGAGTCGAGATCGTCATGACGCATCACGCCGACGCTCGGAGAACGGCACTGGTGATGGAACGCTGAGAGGATTCCGTTTCACCAACCTCCGGAACCTCAGCCGTCCTTCTCCGCGAGAGTTCCTGACGCCGGTGGATGGTGGGAGTCTGGAAACCCAAAACGTCCTGTTGGTTTTGGTTGCCATCGGTGCCGCAGCCAGCGCCCAGTCCGTTCCACCAGCTTGCTTCTATTGTTCCTCCTTGGGTTATTTTGGGTTCTTCGCACATTCCGTTACCCCCCCCACCCCAGTATCGAGATTTAGAAAAGTACCCATATCAGAATTGTTCTATGTTCTCATTCTGTCATCCTCTTAGTACCAAGAAGTTCCTCGTCAGGTTCTGCCACTCCGTTCCAGATTCTCACACGTCGGCGGATCATTCACAATAACAATAATAGCTTTAATAAGGTGTTGTCACACCGACGGCTGGCGATAGAGCTACGCCGACAGAACCTGAGTGTTCTGCATCGATTGAACGCGTCGCTGAATCGGAGGTTAAGTGCTCGAAGGAAACGGAGGCGGAAACTTAAAGAACTGAAAAAAAAACGTCCATCGCTGACAGCTATGATAATTATTACAGTCAACATAATACCGGATCAGCTGCAGCGAGAATGAGTCCAGACTAAAGAACCTCGACCCAGCCGGCCAGAACCCCGGGGGGTCGGGAGAACAGCAGAGTCCGCTCCCGACAATACGGAATGAAATATATAACAAAACACGTCCAGAGACTTACGACAAATGACTGCAGAACTCAAGTATTTTATTTGTCATTCCAACAATACAGAACAACGTTCTCCGGGAACAAGTTATAGAACGTCAACCACACAACCCAACGTAAAGTGCTCGCGTGCTAATAGCTTGTGCAAAACGAGAATTACGATGAATACAGGACAATAAACAGGGCAATTAGCAGTAAATATGAAGTAAATGGGAGGTAACGGTCCAGCTGGCCCCCTAGTGGTGTGAGTCGCAAGGTGCAAAATATGTCCACGCTTATAAATGCAAAAAAGTAGATGTTACTAAATGTTAAACAAGCCAAATAATATTATATATATATATATATATATATATATATATATATATATATATATATATATATATAAAACCCTATGTCATCTTAAATGACTTTATCCTAAATTAATTCTGCTTGTGAAGTTTAAATTTAGTAGAATACGGGCCACAGAAAACAAAATGAATTAATTCGAAAAACCAACTTAAAAGGAGGGTTTTTCCTTGCCGCTGTTGCTTCAACATGTTTTTTTTCGGGGGTTAAGGATCGAAATTTGAAATAAATAAGCCTGAGTTTAAACTAGTCCAGGCTTTTGAGGACCAAAGTGTCGTGTAAACGAAGGCGCTCTGGTTCACCATGTTTTTTTAAACAAGTACTTTGCTTCTTGAAACTTTGAATTCCCGATTTTGCGGCACAATGTCGGCGCGGTTCAGTCACGTGGCCACGAATTTAATCCAATATCTCGCGATCGGACGTCGCTGCTTTGAGGCGGACAGAACAAAAGGAGTTTGTGCCTCAGTAATTAATAACAATAAAGACGCGGGATCGATACCCCCCACCACCGCGTCTCCGAATGCACGCAAACAAAATGAGACGGAACTACAGATCAGACCCACCTAAATTCATTGGCACCGCCGCACCGCGCCCCATGTCGTATCCGGCGGACGCCCTGACCCACTGGTGTGTCCTCCCTGCATCATGTCCAGCAGATTGTCTCGTCTCATATCCTTCATGGTCAATCATGTCGTGTCGTGTTAAAGAGCGACCGCCTGACGGGATTCGTTTCCTCGGCCTGGCGGTCCAGATGCTATCAAAGTCGAATATCATCCAAACGAAGCTCGGGGGGTGGGGGGGGGGGAGGACCCGTGTCCTCTTGTTGTGGGATCTGTGTGAAAAGAGCATGCCTCGTCCCCGTCTGGGACGCGTCCAACCTTTATCGGGTTGCCAGGGCGGACTCAGCTCAGCGTTCAGGGCGCATTAGCGTGCCGAGTGCTGACGGCTTTAGATTAAAGCTGAAACCATTCTCAGTCAAGAGCGCCACGAACGCAACCTCGGTGGGCCGGGGGGGGACGCGCCCAGACATTTAGGCTTTTTACAACGGCCAAATCTCATTCGCAACATAACAGAAGTAGGTTACGTGATTTCCAGGGTATTTCGGCATGTTTTAATTCCCCGTTCCTGAGGATTACGTCCCCCGTGAGGGGGACCTGCGTTGCGGAAACAAACCTCGGCCGTGGGACGGAGGACGGCGGGGCTGCGGATGAGAGACTGCCGTCTTGATCAACTGACCTTTATCATATCTGACTTTACTTCATAGAGATACGATTAAACCACTAAAGGAATTCCCTACAGACAAGGGGAGAACATGCAAATTTATTAAATATACCCATCATTTAGCAGACGCTTTAATCTAGAGACTTACAAACTAGAGAACAACACAAGAACAGATGTGTTTTGAGTTGTTTCTTAAAGATACGAAGTGACGGACAGAGTTGGGAAGATTGTACCATCATTCACGGTGAGGTTGCATTCTCAGTCAAGAGCACCATAAACACAACCTCAGTGCACGAGGGGCTGGGGGGGTGGGCCGGGGAGGTGGACACACTACCAAATAATCTGGAAATTACGTAAGCTAGTTCTCACAGCGTTGAGGAAACAAACCTCGGCCGGAGGACGGAGGACGGCCGTCTTGTTAGGAACCCAATGCCGAATTCCATTCTGCAGCTCGGTTCTGTTTTAATAAGGCCTTGTTTGCTGGGTTCTGCCTCCTGGGGCCAGAAGTGATCTCATAACAAGAATACAGTTCCACCCAAATGTGAGAACCTTGGCTTAATGGCGTGTGGAAGCAACGGTTTATTAGAATGAGAAACGAAACCTCCCGCTCGCCCGAAGAGTCAACAACGAACCAAAATCAACGCCTACCGCCGTCGCTTTGGATTGTTCTTTGGGGTTCAAGCTCGGAGGTTAAATCAATAAACCTGAGCTTAAACTAGTTGAGGTTTTTTGAGGACGGAGGTTCCAAACAATGACCATGACCTTACGAAGCGGTTTGATGGTGTGCATGTGCATTAGAACCCATTAGAAGTATTATAAATAAGTGGCACAGGGTCGACCATGAGGTCGAGGGTTCCGGTCCCTGCTCGGCAAATTCGGGAGGAAAAGGTCAAAAGGATCCCGTTGCCTCGGATTCGCCGGTGGAACCGAACGCGGATTCGTTTTCCTCTAGTTCTGTTTTATTCATCGTACTTTAACACCCTCGGGTCGGTTAAGCTACAGAATGCAGAACGTTCTCATCCATCCATTCACTTTCCACATGGCTGGGGGCTATCCCAGCTCTTACAGGTCTGCATAAGAGAACACGGCAGATCCCAAAACACGGAACAAAGTGATTTTTTACAATGTTATAAAAATCAAGGTGACTTGGGGAGAACATGCAAACTACCCAAGCAACAGGATGAACACTGTTCAGTTTATGTTGGAGGTTTGTTGACATGTAGTCTTGTAGCGATTGACACCACAATCGGAAATCGGCTACCCGCCTGCCTCACCGACGATCTGATTGGATGAAGGCCCGACATCTTAAATTAAATTTGGCAAAAACGGAGGTTCTCCTGATCCCACCTTCAAACCAATCAAATGATTGCCATTGTCACTTTGGATTGTTCTTTGGGGGGTTAAGCTCAGAGCTATAAATAAATACACCCGGGCTTAAACTGAGCTTTTCGAGGACAGAAGTTTCAAACGACGAAGCACAAAATGTATTTTCTATTAAATTTAAATGTGAACCCATGAGGTTGAGGGTTCAAATCCCTGCTCAGCCTCATCCCGGACCTCATGGCATCACTCTGTCTCCCACCGCTGGACAGCGTTTCAGATACGTTCAAACCCCCAGAACCCAAACGTAATGACGGCTCACCACTGTCCCCCTTCAATCATCCCCCCCTCCCCAAAAAAAAGAAAAGCCTCGGCGCTATGGAAACTGAAACAATAACCCTTTATTCACCATGGAAACGACGACGGCCCGTCTTTCATTAGGTTTTGAATTATTCGCATTATGATATGATTCATTTCCATATCAGAGACCGTATAAAGAGATGGATGGAGGTCTCGGGATAATAGCCCTCACTTTCCTGCTGTTACGCTGATGAAGGACTGACACCCAGCACGCACAGACAGGGGTCAATAGCCCAAAATATCTTCGCCGTCCGACTTCACTTCCATCATAATGGGACGTCTCGTCGCTCGGCGAACTCCCAGAATGTAATAAAGCTCATGAAGCCGGAAAGATCAGCTGACCTTTCTTATAAATATCCGACTTCACTTCATAGAAATACGACTAAAGCTCTCAAGAAAATCCTTACAGACAAGGGGAGAACATGCAAACCTTAGCTTTGATTTACATTTAGTCATTTAGAGGATGATTTTTTCTAAAGAGATAAAAAAACACAAGAAGAAATGTGATGTTTCTTAAAGATGCTAAGTGTCTCCGCCTTACCGACAGAGTTGGGAAGATTGTACCATCACACTATGGTGTGTATCAACACTATGGTGAGGTTGCCCCACCTGGCGAGATTCATCACTAGAGCGAAGTGAATGAGTCGGAGTGCATTTTGGAAATCTAGAGTGAAGGTCAGAGGGGTCAGATCCAGAGATTGTCCTGTAGATCAGAGTCAGTGTCTTGTACTGAATGCAGCAGCTACAGGGAGCCAATGAGAGAGGAGAGGTGGAGTCACATGGATTCGCTTGGGTGGTTGAACACGAGTTCGGCTGCAGAGGTCTGGTTGTGAGACCGGCAAGCAATGCATTACAGTAATTGAGCGGGGATAGGACGAGGGCTTGAACCAACAGCTGAGTAGCATGTTTACTCAAGAAACATCTGATCTTCCTGATGTTCTACAGAAAGAACCTGCAGGAACAGAGCATTTTAGTCACCTGATCAGAGAGTTTAGGATGGGAGTCGATGGATGAAACCATGGTTACGGACCGAGACAGATGGAGAGACGGTGGAACCGTCAGTTTGAAGGGTGGGATCATGAGAAATTTAGTTCAAGAAATTTAGTTTGCACAGAGTGAAACCCCCTGCTTCCAAAGTTCTCTGGATCATTGTTCTAGAGCCTTCACACGTCCATGGGGTGGAACCCATTGCCCATTGTGTCTGTGGTCGTCGTAACAACCGAGAACGGCCTGTGACTTGGGTAGTTTGCATGTTCTCCTCAAGTCAACATGGATTTTATAAAATTGTAAATATCAGAATGCCACTTTGATCTGGGGGTGTGTTCGGATGTGCTGTGTTCCTTAATGCAGACCTGTAAGAGCCGGGATAGCCCCCAGCCATGTGGAAAATGAACGGATGGATGAGAACGTTCTGCATTCTGTAGCTGAACCGACCCATGGGTGTTAAAGTATGATGAATAAAACAGAACCGAACTAGAGAACGACAAATCCGCGAACAGCGAATCAGACACAACGGGATCCTTTTGACCTTTACGTCCGGGGTTTGCTTTGTGAACGCTGAGAGCGTATAGCTGCTGGGATACAGAGTGCTCCGGATGAGGAGGCTCATTGAGGTCCGGGGTCATGCACTCATCCTAATTGGTTGGTGGTCTCGCTAACACGACCGTCCATCTACGAACTGCCTACGTTCTGTCTTAAAAGTTCTAAAAAGTATTAACGTTCCTCCCGCAGGCGCATTTCATCAGGATTTCAGAAGGCGGCATCGGCGGTCCACACGCCGACCCCAGAAGCAAGTTACCCAGAAAAACCTTCTCTATTCGGCTATTGTTGCCGCGGCTGCCGCAACCTCACCTCTCAAAAAGTGAGACATCACCCTGAGCGATGTGGAGAAGTTGTGTATACTTACAAACTCAAAGTCTGACACCTCAGAAGCTGATGAAGCGGCGTGAAGCCTCGGGGAACACGGCTGCCGGCCCGATGGGAAGGTTCGCACCCTGCATGCTGCCGCCGCTCGCTTTGCGTGGGAACCCTTTAAGTGCGTTACTTTCAACCTAACAAATAACACCCTCAGGACGTCTATTCTGAGGTGCAAATGTCCTCCTCGGGGGGGTCCCGGAATCGCAACTTCCCAATCCAGTCCGGACTCTGGAATCGAATTTAAAGCCTTTGTAGAACCTTCAAACCCGAACTTCTCGTTTCCGAGGACAACAGGAGGTCCGACGTCGCGGCGAACGCCACCCGCGATGTCCGCACAACTATTTACGGAGAACATTTGCACGGATCTCGAGGGTCGTGCACTGTGGATCACCTGCAGCGCTGCGGTTTCATTATCAGCTTCGGATCTAATCAGAACCGACCGTGTTATTACCGCGGTGTTGGAAAGTGCCTGCAGGGCGACTTTAAAGGTTCTATGAAGATTTGGATCAGCAGAAACATCCCAACTCTATTATTCAGGCTTCTTTTTTTTACTCCAGAACAGATTCACAGAGTGCTAAACAACGTTCCACTTTGATTCTCAGGGTTAAGAACTTCGGACTCAAGTAATTTATTAATATAGTATTATTTTTTTTACAATAGTACATCCTTTAAACCCTCAAAGAGCAAGCCGAAGAGACAGCGGCAAGACAAAACTCCCTGTTATGTTGTTATTTTAAGGTAGAAACCTTGTGAGGACCGAGGCTCAATGGGGGACCCATCCTCCTTGTACATATTGTGTGATATTCATGTGACCCGAATTTAATGATTGGAAACCACGTGGGCACCTTCGGAACCCTTAGGAACTCGGCGGAAATGATGGAAATGTTCCCAACCATCAAGAGGAAAGTTGTGGTGGCCTTGAGAAGATGGCAGTTGGACAAGGGACATTAGAAAATAGAGGGGTCCCACACTAATCCTCGGTCCTCACAAGGTTTTACCGTCACTGCGGCTTGTTATTCAGGCTGCAAAGCTTCTTTGAGACAATAAACTCTGGAGGAACCAGCTAGATCTTGTGTCTTGTGCTGGTTCCACTGTTTAGCTGGATGGTGATTGACATGGCGTGATGGTACATGAGCTCTCGGATGAATCTCAATAGTTAAAAATTCTCGCACTGCAAGGTCCAAGCACGGAGCATCATGATGAAAATATCGGTGCCCGACACAGAGAACAAACCAAGAGCCCAAAAGCTCATGTTCTAACACCTTCAGTGCTCTCAGACGCCTGTTGTGTATCTGGAGCTTCCCTTGCTTTATTCCCTTGCTTTATTCCCTTGCTTTATAACTACGAATCGTGCCACCGTTTAATTTTAATCCACTCATTTCACTCGTCCTTTCTACAAGTTCACGTTACACGTCCCACCCACCACAGGTCCATTTGGAAAATGTCGAATTCTCTGCGTCCTATCCCTTCCGCTTATTATGCGGACATTGGCGGAACGGTACACACCATGCGGCCGACGCTATATTTCAGAGAGAGGGAGTCTGGAGGGAACGAGCGGCTGGAGCACTAACCCTACATTACCATCCCTCGTTTGCACTCCCCCGTCGTCCCTTCAGCGAGCGAGCACTACAGGTCCATGGTCTACAGGAGACGAAATAATGCGAGTGGGGGAAAAAAAACACAGAGATAGGATGAGATACGTGAGGAAAGGGAGGGAGTGCTAAATTAAACCTCGGTGGTGCAGCGGGGGGAAAGGAAGCTCATTTGGAGGGATGTGTACAGGGGGGGTGGTGGTGCGCGGGGGGGCGGGGTGCGCCGATGGAGGTGCCGTCTTTGGCCTCACCTCGAAAGGCAGCCGAGAATTCAGTACGGCTTTGCGAAGCGCAATTACAGAGCTTGCGAAACGAGACTTAATTCGGCGGGTCGGATGCCGGCGTACGCTCCCTCGCCGCCAACGGGGCTGGGGGGGGGTGTTTGGGGTGGTGGGGGGTGTTTCGGTGTCTGACACTCCCGCCTTGATCACAGTCTCTGAATTCCACCCCGGACTCGGCAGGCAGATATAGGACACGGGGAAAGGGGGGGGGGGAGCGAGGGAGCACCCGGGGGGGGGGGGGGGGAGTACGACTACAGCTAAATTAAAGCCCCGAATTAAAGCGGCGATGAGGGAACACACCTCATCTGCATCCGAACAGGAACGCAAGGCAGGTGAATTAAAACCCAAAACGAGGGGGGGGGTGGAGGAGGGTGGACGGGGGGGTGGACGGGATAAGATTAAATAAGGCCCGCTGAGACCCTCCCATCTTTTTATTCGTTTATTTTTTTTATAATTTTTTTTATCTCATACATTTCTCCATGCACATTTAATTACGTACCGCCGACCGGATCAGGCGGTTTTAATGAATCTGGATCGGAGTTCCGATTCCCCGGACATGGTGTCAGATCGCGGCTGGCGGGCGGCGCGTCGTGGGAGGTTTGTCGCGGTGAAAACATAATAGCATTGCAGTTTTTTAGATATAATATTTGGCATGATGGCGTCTCAGCACTAGGGGTCCGTGTTGTAATCCCGATCTGGGTGGAGTTGGCATGTTCTCCCCATGTCTGTTTGGGTTTCCTCCAGGTTCTCCGGTTTCCTCCCGCAGTCCAAGAAGATGGATTCAAGGCAAATTGTCTGCTCTAAATCTCACTTATATATTGTGAGTCCAGGCATAGATTGGCACCCTGACCCTGCCCAGCGCCCCAAATGTTCTCCCCTGGACCGGCATGGGGAACCCTCAAAATCTGAAGGTCTAAATCCTCCCAGTCCACCGAAATTAACCCTATGAACCCCTGAGAAAAGCCCCGAACCCTCAATGCTGCAGGAGCTGTATCATGAATGTAGAACCTGCATTTCAGTCCATGTTCTTGGAGGGGGGGTTATCCGGGCACACCGAGGACATATGTCCATTTCCCTGCACTCTTCTGAGAAAGTCATGATGTTCAGGAGCTCTTGACTTTCCAAACCCAACAGGTCGCCTCCATTGGTGCACAGCGAGATATCCGTAACAGAGCATAAGCTTTTGGGGACGCCCGTCCTCAATGGGGCACGCTGTTGAGGGTTTTAATTGGTTTACTTCCATTGCCATGACAACTGTGTGATTGACAATGAGTCCTGTGTGCTGTTAGCCATTACCATTGGTTAAAAAGTGGGACATTCGGGACAAAGGTTGGGACAGTATAATGGGTTTCTAAATATCGTCGGGGACATGGGACAAAGGGCTGAAAATCGAGACTGTTCCGGCCAAATCACCCTAAAAATGGGGGGTGCATCACGTCTCTACTACTAGATTCCAATAAGTACCCACGGTTTAGTATATAATTTGGGACGTAGCCTCCCCCTCTCTCTCCCTCTCTCTCTCTCTCTCTTATTGTTTCAGCTTCTCGCTCGGTCACCCAAACCGCGACCTGCAGCATCTTTTTTGGGAAACTCTGTAGTGGAAGAAGTCCAATTCGAACAAATGTCCGGAGCTGTGAGATCTACACTCTGTGATTTACTTCACTTTTGGGAAGTAGGAAGTGTGTAGGGGGGGGGTGTTGGGGGGGGTTCTACATCCTCGCTGTGTGAAGGCTGTGAGCCACTGCCAAGGACTTTCTTAGATACTGAGCAATAACATCCCTCTTCTTCACCCCCCCCTCCCTCTACCTGCCCCCCCCCGATCTTGAAGATCTACAACCCACTTCCTGTCTCTTTAGCTCTCTCTGCGTTACAGTATTTTGGTTCTATACATAATCACGTTACATCACCATTCATGCGTTAACAATTTCAAAATATAACACGGGTAGTTCTGATTTTAAATCTGATTGGCTGAGCCATTTGTCCAGCTGTGACATTGTTAACAATAACACACCCCTCTGAGCGTGATGTACTATTTTTTAGATATTAATATAATATAATAGTGGTTGGCATGTTCTCCTCTCAGTGCTAGGGATTCCCTGTTCGAATCCCAATCTGGGTGGAGTTTGCATGTTCTCCACGTGGGTTTCCTCTGGGTTCTTCGGTTTCCTCCCACAGTCCAAAAGCATGGATCAAGGTCAACTGAATTCTACAAATTGCCCCATATAGAGTATGTTTGTGTGTGTGTGTGTGTGTGAGTGTGTGTCCAGCGATAGATTGGCGTCCTGTCCTTGGTGTATCTGCCCAGCGCCCGAAACTTTCTCCCCTGGATGGACATGGAGAACTCCCCCCCCCCCCCCCCCCGTGACCCTAGTAGAGGATTAAGCGTTAGATAATGGATGGATGGATAATAAACGATCAACACTAAATCTGTTACGCTGTTTTCATAAACTGCGTTCTGTTATTTGCCCACTAGATGGCAGAATGATTGTTAGGGAAACCGGAATCCTTTTACTCAGTGAAAAACCGGACTAGATTACATCGTGGAAGATCAGATTATTAATGATTTTAATTTTAATAAATGTATTTCTGAATCAAACCTTGTTTTTTATTATAGTGTGTTTGTGTTTTATTAAAGCAATCAGACACTCGAGGTTGTGTATTATTGTTAATAAATCACATAAAGAGGTGGAACTGTACTCCACTACACGCCGGGACTAATAACACCTCTTTATGGGGTTTATTCAGAATTAGGCCACGCCCCCTCACATCCCACCTGACTGGATTATTCATTTTCAGTGTATTTTTTTTTTATTGTTTTGATAATTTGTTCCTTTTTGAGAACAAATGATTTTTAATTACTGTAATCTTTAATTAATCAGTCGTCCCGTTAGTTGAAACAGGTTTTAATCTCTTTTGAAACTGAAATATTAATCATAAAATCCCAGCAAAGCTCCAATCAGTCGCTGTTTTTAATTACGACGCTGCCGTTCAGCTTCATCTCGGATCTATTCATCCCGTTCGTTCCGTTTCAACGGCTGCGGTGACCGGCGACGTCGCCGCTCCAGCTGCCGGCCGCATTCACACCGAAGTCTCAGTGACCGACACACCGTACGGAATTAACGAAGTAAACAGGGACGCGGCGCCAACGAATGGCGGCCATGGAACTTGGAGTCTGACAAGATGCTAAACGGGGGAAGCACGGCGCTGCGAGGGCGGCGTTGGGACCACGTCCACCGCAGGTCGGCACGGGCGTCGGGGAATACATTTACATAAAGTATAAAATTAAGAATTTACAGAAATGAAAGAAATGATATTCTATTATACAGTGTTTAGCATGTTCTCCTCTCAGCGCTGGGGATCCATGTTCGAATCCAAATCTGGATGGACTTTCCACATTCTCCTCATGTTTACATGGGTTTCCTCCGGGTTCACCGGTTGCCTCCCACAGTCCAAACACATAGATTAAAGGTGTTGTAAATGACCCCATCTGAGTCAGTGTGTGCCCGGCAATAGATTGGGTGCCCTGTCCTGGATGTAAATGCCCTCCCCTGGAGGGCCATGGGAACCCACTGTGACCCTAGTAATGTAGATTTTGCATGTTCTCCTTATGTCTGTGTGATGCACTTCTTGCCAGGTGTGGGGGTTTTAGTTGGCAGTGCAAATTAGTGATGATAAAAGTCCCCGAGACGTGAACGTTCCTCTGAGATATGTTCGTGAGTATCCCACTCTAGTACCCGCCACAACCAAAGACATAGAACATGAATGAGTTCAATAAAATAATAGTCGTTTTAAAGAACGTGATCTATTCTGAATACATACGGTTTCCTGCTCTTTAAACCTTTATGATTTCAATTATTTATAGAATCATATAATATTCAACGTGCCATTACATTTGTCCGGAACACGGACAGGTGCATTAGGACCTCGTTTATGGATCTCACACTCTCTTCCTTCATACACAGAACCAGAGGTGAACCAATGTCACCAAATCCCTCCTCGGAACTTACATCAAACGAGCCCGGCTTCTATTTTCGAGGCTGCCAGCAGGACCGGCATCCCGGTGATCCATCAAAAGTGGGAGAACAACGTGCCGCCTCGCAGCCGGAGAGCCGGGGATTAGAGGGATGAGGACGAGGGAACGGGCCTCGTGGCCATGACTTTATCACGCCATGCAGAGAGGATGCTCCACGCGGCGTTCGGCGATTCGATCTATGACCGCGGTCCGATCGGCCCAACAGATAGGCGCATTCTCGACCGCCTGGCTGTCGGAATTCCATCTTTAAGGCTCCCAATCCCATCAACTGGTGCGGAGAACACTCGTCACTTTAACGGTGAGGATGAGGTCCGAACGTAATCCACCACATGTGGAATAATCAATTCTAGCCCTGACTTTGCAAACTTGCCTTCTAACTCACTCACTGACTGTAAAGCACCCAGACCGTCATTAACCTGTACGCAAGTCCGACATCATCGGGGTTCTAATTCCCATTCAGGGGATGTGTTACACCACGACCTCCAGCTAATGTCATTTTGTTAGGAGTATGCTAATCGTGCTAATGCTCTTATCTGGCCATGCAGGCTGAAAATAATACAGCTCATCATCTCCTGTAATTAGGTTTAATCACGAACCCTGCTCCGAAACAGCAGATACGACGTTATGCAAATATTACTTTATTGTTCGTAACGTATTATTTTAATTATTTATGTACTTTAATGTCACCCGCAGATCGAGCATCTTTTCTTTGCGACAGCAACCCGGTGATCAGATGACTCCTCAGAGCATCGTCTTTTTAACTGATTTTCAAAGTGGGTTGAAGCCGCCCCTCCCTTTACATTTACATTTGGCGACTTGCAAAAAACCCAATTTGATGCTTGGGGTAGTGAGGGTTAAGGGTCTTGCTCAAGGGCCCATATTGGTAACATCAGTGGACCTGGGATTTGAACCCACAACCTTCAGATTGACAGCTCAAGAGCCAACCATTAAGCTACCACGCACTGGATCCAAACACGATCCAATGAGAACTCTAGCGGTGGTAGCTTGGGGGTTTACAGTATTGGACCACCAATCCAAACATTGTGGGTTCAAATCCCAAATCCACCAAAATGGGCCCTTAAGGAAGGCTCTTCAGTCCCATTGAGGCACTGGGGGCACTGTATCGTGTAACCCTCTACTCTGTTTTTGTGTGTTCTCCCAATTTTTTTCCTTGGGAGTGTCCCTCACCGGTTCCCTTAAGTTCCTGCATGTCTTTCTCTTAACACTTCGTGATGTTGAGATGTTCAGATCGCCATCATCTCTTCTCTGAAGCTCGGTTTCTTCCTGTAATCTTGCGGCGCTTCAGGTTTACTGGCGTGAAACATCGCCGCGTCAAACCGTAGGATTTATTACGGGCCGTCATCGATCCGAACTGTTTACCGGTTTAAAGAATTAATGATCTCATTACCCGTTTTTTAGAAACGCGTCCCTGTTGCAGGCCATCTCTCTATTTTGGAATAAAAAAAAATAATGATGATGGACCGCCACGCCGTAGATTAATTACCCAGAAGACTCCGGACGGCACGCGGTTTACGACGTACGGGAAGAAGCCGGCAGAGAAAAGCTCTCTTGTTATTGGCCGCCGGAATGTCTTTAGCTCCTGCTAAAGATCCCAGCGTGGAGGCAGCGGGAACGACGGGGCCCGGTTCTCCCGCCACCTGCGAGCTCTCCTCGATTTGGAAAAGCCTGACAGCCTGGAAATTCAATCTGGCGTTTTGTTGTTTTTTTTTGTAACGGCGGGATCGCCGGCAGCGACTCGCGACGGATGCAAGAAAAACAAAAGCGGCGGCGGGAGTGTGTCGCGCAACACGAGCCGGGCTGATCCGCAGCGATGCCGCGTTTCCTTCAGGCACATCGACGGCGTGCTAATTAACAATACAATTAATACCGTCAGGGGCTGTTCTGCGGCTATTAGATCGACGTTAATTAAGATCGACGTGATGCGAAATCCACATGGTTCAGCGGATTTTTGGGAAATGGGAAGGAGGTTGGAAAGTACCAGGCCTTAAAGAGACGTGCCACCTCCACCCTCGCCCACTGGACCCCACCACTGAGCACTGACGGAGGTCTGATTGTGACGCCTGCCATGTCGTCCAATCAACTGGGAGTATTCCTCAGCCGGTACCATGTGGTAATGGTACAAAGTCACCCGTCAGAAGGGAGGGAATATGGGCAGCGATCATATGATGCTGAGATACAGGCCCAATTCCAAATCGGATCTCGCCCACTTCCCCTATTCTCCTCCAATCAGCCAATCAGCCGTGCCATCTCCGTGTTCCAGTGCCGTTTTTAATCATAGGGTTATTAGAAGCACTGGATGGAACTCTTGGCATCGGCGTGTGCTTCCTGTAATGGGATTTGCTCTTGAGCGCTGCCAAAAAAAAAGCCCTCGTCCCGGGCGCTGCCACCTTCTCTTTACGAGGAGGGTTCCACTTCCATCAGGCGTGAACTCAAACGAGGTCGGCGGGTCGCCCTTACCATATGACGCAAGTCTATAACTAACAGAAGGACTGTTTATACGGTTTACCCCTCAGGGCGGGGTCGGTACCCCAATCTGGAACCTTAAAAACTTGGAGCCTGACAAGGTGCAGAACAAGAAAAGCACGGCGCTGTGAGGGCGGCGTTTGGAACACGTCCACTGCAGGGTGGTCCAGACCTGTACAGACCGACGTTTACAGAAACCACAGAAACGATAGTCTTTAGCATGTTCTCTTCTCAGCACTGGGGATCCAGGTTCGAATCCCAATCTTGGTGGACTTTCCATGTCCACATGGGTTTCCTCCGGGTTCTCCCATTGCCTCCTACAGTCCAAAAACATGGCTACAAGGTGAATTGGCTGTTCTAAATTAACCCAGCGATAGTTTGGGCGCCCTGTCCTGGGTGTAACTGCCCTCCCCTGGATGGCTATGGGAACCCCCATGACCCTAGTAATGTGTATTTTGCATGTTCTCCCCATGTCTGTGATGCACGTCTTGCCAGGTGTGGGGGTTTTCTGGGGCAGTGCAAATTAGAGATAATAAAAGTCCCCGAGACGTGAACGTTCCTGTGAGGTATGTTCGTGAGTATCCCACTCTAGTACCCGCCGCAACCAAAAAGACTTAGAACGTGAACGAATTCAATAAAATAATAGTGGTTTTAAAGAACGTGATCTATTCTGAATACATACGGTTTCCTGCTCTTTAAACCTTTATGATCTTGCTGGATTTTAATGATTCATAGAATCATATAATATTCAACGTGCCATTACATTTGTCTGGAACACGGACAGGTGCATTAGAACCTGGTCGCCTAAGGACCTCACACACTCTTCCTTCGTTCATTCAGTCCTAGCTTGGCATTCAACACTCAGGAATCCCATCCACCACCAAGAGCCATTACGCAACTCTGTTAGAACGGTAAAGTTTATCTTAGAACCTCTAGAGTTCTGCGACGGGTAGCTCCATCTCAAGTACGTTCCATTGCCAAACAATAAAAAGTGGCAGCGGCCTTGAAGAAAACATCACCACCACCACCCACCACCACCACCCTTATTGTTTTCTTTGAATCAGCTTCAGCAGCAATGCCCCCCCCCCTCTGTTTTTAAGCCCTGCTCACTTAATAAATCCTGCGCCGCCGTAAACCGCGGTAACCGGTCCACACGAGGCCATCGGGTTCCGTCTCACTCAATAACCAGTGACATTTCTCCAATGAGCCCACCGAGCACCAAACCGCCTGACTCCATAAATCTGTCCGACGCCTTTAGAACCTTCCGGATCGTGAATTAGCGCTTCATCCGGGGGTTCGGGTCAGAATCGGGACGCCGAGTGGCTCAAAAAGGATTTGCAGCTTCACCGAGTCGGAAAGCGATGACACGACCCACGACAGGCATGAAGAGCGTCAATGTGCGTGACGTTGCTATTGTGGCTCCGTCACTCTGTGTGGATTTCACTAAGGTTCTTTAAGGTTCCTCTGATCCCTCGGTTATTAGAACCCTCTTGTTGGTGGCCGGTCTAAGTCTCAAAGGCTATACAAGAAATATTAAAGAGATGCTTTACCTTCCTCCTCGTCCACTGACCCCCACCACCGAGCAACAACGAAGGTTGGCTACCATATATAGAAATGTATATTCAAGGCTCTTCCACGACCTAATCTAGTCCGGTTTATAACGAGAACGCTGATCACCGAGTAACAGGATTACGAGCAAATATTTCCATCTAGTGGTCAAATCACAGAACACAGTATAACAGATCTCTGTTCATATTAATCTGTATTTTATAATTAAAATAATGTGGTGTTGATCATGCATGTGAAGCGCTCCGAGGGGGGTGTTATTGTCGATGATGTCAAACATCTCAGCCAATCAGATTTAAGCAGTTTCTACATTAATAATATTTGGTTTCACCATCAGTTCCCTTCTGCTTTATCCCAGAACCTTGTATATTCCACCCGTTAATGTTACCATAGTAACCGGTTGCTTTGTATGAAGAAATCCGAAGTGGAAGTGAGCAGCATGAAGATGGTCCGACTTCAGATTTTAACGCCGCGGAATAACACGCTCGACCTTTCTGACCCCGAGACGCAGAACGAAAACATCCCATTCGTGGAAGACGGTAACGGACGCCCACTCGCACATGGGTCTGGAGAGAGAGAGAGAGAGAGAGTGCGAGAGAGAGTGCTAGAGAGAGAGAGAGAGAGCGAGCGAGAGTTAGAGAGAGAGAGAGAGAAGAGAAGCTCTATAAAGTGAAGTGAAGACTGTAAGTGCTTTTACTGCAAACACAAAACAGATCAAAGTGAACGAGCTTACACTCAATCTGCTTTCAAACCTATTAACTCCAGCCGTGAACCTGGGCGCTCGCTTGCTCGCCCACCCGCTCGCTCGCCCTTGCATATTACTGCGCCATCGCGACCGCAGCTCGCCATCGGACGAGCCCAAAATGCTAAACAGTAAAGCTCTCTCGTTTTTACGAGTAATTCTCCATCAGAGGGCTTTAACTGGAATTTAGAGTGTGGGACGGAACATCTGAACTGACAGGGTGTGGTCACGGGCGGGTTTGCGCGGGTTACCCGAGTCTACACTTAACCCGTTCCTGCGTTGACGTCGTCCCAAAAGGACCCAAAGGTGCAGAACGGGTGCGTAGTCATCGTGGTACCTGCGGTCCACAGAGTCCACCAGATGGGGGCAGGCCATGGTTTAGAATGACCAGAACTCAGTTGGATTTAGATCTCTGAGGTTTGGGTTTAGATCTCTGAGGTTTGGGTTTAGATCTCTGAGGTTGGGTTTAGATCGCTGAGGTTTGGGTTTAGATCTCTCATGGTTGGGTTTAGATCTATCATGGTTAGGTTTAGATCTCTCATGGTTGGGTTTAGATCTCTCATGGATGGGTTTAGATCTCTCATGGTTGGGTTTAGATCTCGGAGGTTTGGGTTTAGATCTCGGAGGTTTGGGTTTAGATCTCTGAGGTTTGGGTTTAGATCTCTGAGATTTGGGTTTAGATCTCTGAGATTTGGGTTTAGATCTCTCATGGTTGGGTTTAGAGCTCTCATGGTTGGGTTTAGAGCTCTCATGGTTGGGTTTAGAGCTCTCATGGTTGGGTTTAGAGCTCTCATGGTTGGGTTTAGATCTCTGAGGTTGGATTTAGATCTCTCATAGTTGAGGTTAGATCACTGAGGTTGGGTTTAGATCTCTCATGTTTGGGTTTATATCACTGAGGTTGGGTTTAGATCTCTCATGGTTGGGTTTATATCACTGAGGTTGGGTTTAGATCTCTCATGGTTGGATTTATATCACTGAGGTTGGGTTTAGATCTCTCATGGTTGGGTTTAGATCTCTCATGGTTGGGTTTAGATCTCTCATGGTTGGGTTTAGATTACTGAGGTTTGGTTTAGATCTCTCAGGTTTGAACTGCGTTGACATCGTCCCAAAAAGCCCTCGACCTCGTAATCACCACGGAGGCAGTGGATCCGCCCGGGGAGTTTAGACCTTCTGCAGTTTTATAGACCCCGTTCCATCCGTGACTTTCCTCACATTTTTCTTAATATTTTTAATATTTCTTTCTTTATTTTATGAAGAACAGTGATGCAATCACACGCAATTAAGTACGCAATCAAATCTAAAGTGTGGACGGGTTCCGGTCCTGACGCGCCGCAGTCGTCCTCTTAACGAAGCATTATCTGGCTCGTGCACGTCAAACGTCTCGGTGAGAATCTTCCGTTGTCTCTTTATTTTGTTTGCTTTTCTTCGGCGTCTCCGACCCTCGGAGCGTTTCCACAGTGACTGATTATCCGATTGTTCTTCCGAGATTGGTATATCATTTCCCGCCGAACCCTGATGAGTCATGACGGATCTTCACGAAGTCGCCGTTTCCCGTGGCTCTGTGATATTTCGCAACGATGCGAGTGCGTGCCGGGTCCAAAGTCCCGGGACCGCGCCGCTCCCCCGGCTCCCGTTTAATGGTCCGTCCACGCGAGCTAATTGACTTCCCCAAAGTGTCTTCCTCTCAAACAAATGGCCAGTCCATTGTTTTCCCAGAGAGCCACGCGGCGTCGCAATCGATGGCGCTCGCGCCCGAAGTCCATGGTCTCGTTGTCCTTCGGCCCCTGCGGCGGCGAGAGAATGTTAATGACGCCGTCTCTCTAGACACCAGACAGTTGCCATATCCTTGGATTTGACCCTGCCCGATGCTTGAAGGCGTTTGAGGTTTTTCAATTCCGCGTTTATGAGCGCAGAGAATCAGCTTGGCGTTCTGCAGCCAGACAAACATGTGACGCAACGCGGTGGAAAGCTGAGCAGCAAAAAAATATATTATTTAGATCTTCATTGACAGATCTGTCAGGTTTGGGACAGATCTTCCAGGGTTGGTGTGGATCTCTCTTGGGGTTTGGTATCAATCCCTCGGGTTTGGCGTAGATCTCTTTGGTGTCTCTTTCTCTCGGGTTGGGATTAGATCTCTGAGGTTGGGTTTAGATCTCTCACGGTTGGGTTTAGATTTCTCAGGTTGGGTTTAGATCTCTGAGGTTAGGGTTTAGATCTCTCAGCTTGGGTCTAGATCCCTCATGGTTGGGTTTAGCTCTCTCAGGTTGGGTATAGATCTCTCAAGACTGCTATATATATTTACATAAAGTTATTTATAAATACTTTATCTATAAAGCCTTAATAAATGAAGACACTAATTAAATTAGAATGCACAGCCCTCACCTAAGGGCCCATGCCAGTTCAGGGTCCGAGACGACCATGACCGTCCATGGTTAACTGGCTTCGATCAAACGAGCCGGAGTGGAATTGAAGTTCTCTATCAGGCCGTAACCAGAACGCCACGGCGATTGTTTTCGGCTTCACTCGCGAGCCTCTCTGGATAAAAGCAGCTGCCAAATAATTAAACGCAATGCAAGCTGGAGCGTCTGATTACGCTGGCTGTGTAGCTATGACCAGCCCAGAGCGCCCACAGACTTTCAATAATTGCCAATTAAGCGAGCAGGACGATATTCCCTCCACCCGCTAAACTGGCGTACGACACCGACGGATTAGGGATCAGCCGGGACGCCCCACCGCTGCCAGCAACTAAATGCAAAACACACCCAAAAGGACCTTCCAGCTCACGCCCCGGCATCCCGGCGACCTCGCCTGGTTCTCCCTCATGGAGCCCAACACTTCTTAATTCCACGGTTGGTTCTCGTCGCCGCAGTTTCATCTGTTCGGGACACAACCCTCTATTCCAATTTTATTTTTATATTCGAGCCATCAGAACGCTGCTTCTCTCTTGGGGTTTGGTTTGGATCTCTCAGGTTGGGTTCTCCGGTTTCCTCCCACAGTCCAAAAACATGGATCAAGGTCAATTGAGTTCTCCAATTTGCCCCATATAGAGTGTTTGTGTACCCAGTGATAGATTGGCGCCCTGTCCTGGGTGTATCTGCCCAGCGCCCGAAATGTTCTCCCCTGGATGGACATGCCCCCCCCCCCCATGACCCTAGTAGAGGATAAAGCAGAAGATAATGGAAAGATGGACTTTTGAAGTTCTCCTTCCTCTTCCAACTTTCTTTGTTTTGTTTTTTTTAAGTTTGTTGTTGTTGTATTTTTTTTATTATTATTTTATTTTTTATTGAAAGACCCCGAAGATCAAAGGAAATCCAAATACGATCCCGATAAAATACAGCGATGTACACTACATGAATAAACCAGAGGCAGGGCCGACTTAAAGGCTTTGAGATGGAGGCCGACACACGGCGGCCCGATGAAAGAGGACGAGGAGGAAAAGACGTTTGTGGGCAGGTGGTGGATCCGAGACAGAAAGAGAGGGGGAGAAAGAGCGAGAGACATTTATTATTGATGCGGAGATTTCTGAAGATGAGGGCAAGGGAGCGACAGGTGAGCTCAGTGAGACGATGGTTCCTTCAGATGAGAGAGCATCAGGAAGTTCCCCTCTGAAGAACTGACGGCCTTAAAATTCGGATAGAGGAAGGGGGAGACGGAAGCCGGACCGATCCACCCGAATCAAGCACCGTGGACCGGGCGGCTGTGTTTTTTCTGAGGCGTCTCAATCACCCACGTCTCCGATTGTAACGTCGGGAGGTCTAATCAAAGGCGGCGAGGAATCAGTGCGTTTCCTCTTCTCTGCGTGCCTTTTATTCCTTTAATGGCTCATCAGACAGGAAACGGCGACGGCGGCGGGAAGGGGTCGCGCTCACCGCCGGGACGACGTGCCTCCAGATTTATTCGTGTTTATATCCATCCATTATCTGCTTTATCCCCTAAGAGTGTCGGGGGGGGGTGGGGGGGTGGGGGGGTTCTCCATGCCCATCCAGGGGAGAACGTTTCGGGCGCTGGGCAGATACACCCAGGACAGGGCGCCAATCTATCACTGGGTACACAAACACTCTATATGGGGCAAATTGGAGAACTCAATATACCTTGAATCCATGTTTTTAGACTGTGGAAGGAAACCGGAGAACCTGGAGGAAACCCATGCTGACACAGGGAGAACATGCAAACTCCACCCGGATTGAGATTCGAACCGGGAATCCCTATCGCTGAGAGGAGAACATGCCAAACCGCTAAGCCACCGTGCCGCTGCCGATTATTTTAATTTTGATCAGATCTGTTTCAATGTCAGTGCATGCTGGCTTAGTGGTTTGGCATGTTCTCCTCTGAGCGCTGGCGATTCCCGGTTCTCCGGTTTCCTCCCACTAAGTACCCTGCAGGATCTGCCCCCTTTTATAGTTCTGCTGCTGGGAGTCACATGACACACTCTGTCAATTAAATTATTACTTAATTACTTCGCTTCATTGGCTCGAACTTTTTGGGCTTTAGGTGGGAGGGCAGCACGGTGGCTTAGTGGTTTGGCATGTTCTCCTCTCAGCGCTCCCAATCTGGGTGGGGTTTCCATGTCCTCCCCGTGTCCACGCGGGTTTCCTCCCACATTTCAAAAACATGGATCAAGGTCAACTGAATGCTCCAAATTGCCCCATAATAGTGTGTGTCTGTGTGAGTGAGTGTGTGCCCAGTGAAAGATTTCCCCCCGCCCTGGGTGTATCTGCCATCGCCCGAAACGTTCTCCCCTGGATGGACATGTGGGACACCGTCCCCCATCCACCCGCCACCCCCCATGACCCTAATAGAGGATAAAGCAGAAGATAATGGATGGGTGGAAGGCATTTGGTTAAACAGCAGCGTACACGGGACGAGTTCACCTTGGAAACCATTACAAATGGAACTTTTATGAGTGTGTGAGTGTGTGTGTGTGTGTGTGTGTGTGTGTGATGTATAGCTCACGCCCGCAGCCGCCCCCCCCTCCCCAAAGCAGCGTACCTGTGCTGCCGGTCACTCAGGATTCAATCCGTGGCCCAATTACTCAGTGGCGGCGTGATTTATGAGGCTGGCGCCCCAACTGTTCGCTCATTTCCTTAAACACTAGCGAGCCGTCGCGCCACAAAGTCGTAAACCCTCGACGCACCCCGGCACCAGGAGCTCAGTGGATATTAAACAAAGTCCAGGAATAACATCGCAGAGTATTTAAAGTGTAGACCACCAGAATGTTGCAATTAAATTCTTTTGTTCCGCTTCATCGTACATCCGAAACGAAGGCGTATGATAACATCGGGGGAGCGCGGTGAGGATGGAGTCTGCGCCGTCACTGACCCACAGCCGTCGCCGGACGCTGGCCATCTCCCCTGATGGGCCTGTAATTAAGATGTTCAGGCTCCAATGGCTTCCGTTTGTACCGCTTACCTCATTACAGAGATCTATTTGATCTATTACTTGGGTTTTACTTAATAAATAAATATAAATATACATAACAAACTTTGAGTCCCTGCCGAATCAGGTTACCGATCAAAATCATTTATGTTATTGACCTCGTGTCCCCGTTACATATCCAACAGAATAAATTAAGTAGTTCATGTCCTTAAATCTGATTGGCTGAGACGTCGGTCCAGCCATGACATCATCGACAATAACACAGCCCGCACATTCGTATCAATGCGTGATATACAAGACATTATTTTATCATTTACTAGGGTCACGTGGGGGGAGGGGGTACATACACCCAGGAGAGGGTGCCAATCCATTTCTGGATTGTAGTCACACACACTATAATATGGGGGCAATTTAGAGAAGTCAATTCGCCTTGAATCCATGTTTTTGGACTGTGGGAGAAAACCAGAGAGGAGAACATGCAAACTCCACCCAGATCGGGATTCAAACCTGGATCCCTATTGCTGAGAGGAGAACATGCTCAACCACTAAGCCACCGTGCCGCCTGCATGATATACAACGCATTATTTCCCTGATGTTCTTTATAAATTTCCATCTATATTTTGATCGCAAGAAAAACCGGAATCCTGTTACTCAGCGATCAGGGTGCGCTTTATAAACTGGACTAGATTACGTTGCGGAAGAGCAGATTATTAATGATTTTGCTTTTAATAAACTATAAAATATGTATATATATATTTATATAAATGTTTTTTATCATAGTGTGTTTGTAAGTGTTTTATAAAAGTAATCAGAACCTCGAGGTTGTGTATTATTGTGAATAAATCACATAAAGACTCGTCGACACGTCGGGACTAATCATACCTCGTTATGGGTTTTATTCAGAATTAGGCCACGCCCCCTCGTTATAAACTGTCGTGTGTAACCCGCTTCATCAGCTTTCCGTACCGCAGACCTGGAGTTGTAAATAAGAGCGTAACGCCGTGATGCGGGACCCCAGCGTCTGGATCTCTCGCCGTAAAGTCGCGAATATACGGCAGCGTCTCTGCGGCCGCCATAAAAATGTAGCTGGCTTTAAAAAAAAGGCTGTGACATAAAGCCGTCATAAACCACATCACTTAAAATTTAACGACTGAAGGAAATGAAACCGGATCTGCCATAAAATCATCCCGTTAACGCCGAAGACCACGAACGGCAGCTCGTTGTGACCTCGTTACAGATTTTAATCTCGAGATGGCGAGCGAAATGTGTCATGATGATGAGAACCGCTAAAAAATATAAATAAATCACCAAACATATGAATAACATGACATTCTGGATCTATTGCTGGGCACACATTCACTATATAGGGGCAATTTAGAGCATTCACTTCACCTTAAATCAGTGTTTTTGGACTGTGGGAGGAAACCAGAGAACCAGGAGGAAACCTAAGTGGACACGGGGAGAACATGCAAACTACACCCAGATCAGGATTCGAACCTGGATCCCCAGTGCTGAGAGGAGAACATGCCAACCACTACACCATGCCATCCCATTTCTCACAATTCATTATCATCATCTTCCACTTAATCCTCTACTAGTGTCGGGGGGAGGGGGGGGGCTTTCTCCATGCCCATCCAGCAGAGAACGTTTCGATCGCTGGGCAGATACACCCAGGACAGGGGGGGCAATCCATCACTGGACACACACTAACTAACATACACTATATGGGGCAATTTAGAGCATTAAATCCATCTTGAATCCATGTTTTTGGACCGTGGGAGGAAACCAGAGAACACGGAGGCAACTCAAGTGGACACGGGGAGAACATGCAAACTCCATCCGGATTGGGATTCGAACCTGGATCCCCAGCGCTTGAGGAGAACATGCCAAACTACTGCACCACTTCTGCTTATACCCTCCTGATATAAAGGTCAAACCCGTGAGCTTGACGACCAATCACAACGCTCAGAACGTTCCATTCCACAGAACCCTCCGAGGCTGCAGATGGGTTCTTCATACGGAGAACCAAACGCAGAGCAGGTTCCGCTGAGAAACCCGGGCATGCTGCAGGTCGGAGGTTCTAACGAGGTCCGTATGGAGGAACGTGGTGCTCTCCTCCACTCACAGACGGTCTGGAAGTTCTCCACGTGTCTGATCTACACGCTCTCGATTGGATGCCGTCATCGGGAAACGTGGGTTGCATAGCAACCGCTCTGTTGAACGAGGCGTCGGATGAGCACATGGGCGAGATGTTCGTCACTCTGCCCCGTGGATGAGCATCCGCACCACCACCTCCACCTCGACCCGGGACGGAGAACCGTACGCTCTCACAGCGCCGCCGTAACGAGGTCTGCTGTCGGCCCACATCAACGCGAGATGTGGATTTGGCGTTGCCCCTGCGCACCGATCCGTGCCCCGTGATGATGTGGCGCAAACGCAACGCGGGGCCGAATCACTCATACGGAAGCGTGATGTCATCAGTGTCTCATCAGGACGTGGGGTTCCGTCAGGTCACGAGAACAATGGCTCATCTCACCATCATGTGCTTAATGCTCTAATAGGGTTGCGGGGGGGGGGGGGGGGGGTTCGGTTGGTTACCCATGGAATTGGGTAGGGGCAATTTAGAGCAGCCAATTCACCTTGAATGCACAAAGCACAATGCAATTTGGACGGTGGGAAGAAAAAACGGAGAACCCGGAGGAAACCCAATCCACGCGGCCACGGGGAGAACATGCAAACTCCACCCAGCTCGGGATTCGAACCTGGATCCCCAGCACCGAGAGGAGAACATGCTAAACACCACACGACCATGCCGCCCAATTTCTCCCAATTCATTTATTCATCATCTTCCGCTTGAACCCTCTACTAGGGGGGGAGGGTTCTCCATGCCCATCCAGAGGGGAGAACGTTTTGCAGGAGAGAACGTTTCGCCAATCCATCGCCGGCACACTGAATATTACAGGGGCAATTAAGAGTAGCCAACATCAACCCGATTCCATGTTTTGGGAGTTTTTTTGGGAGGAAACCGGAGAACCCGGGGAGAACATGCGACCTCCACGCAGATCGGGATGTGAACCTGGAGATTCGAACCCCGAGCGCCGAGCGGAGCCGTAGGGTGCCGTCTGCACAGGCAGATCATCTGATCGGCTGTTATTTTTTTAACGTGGCTCTACGGATTGTTCTTCGCATGTGGAGAACCCCGCCCGTGCAACGAACAAAAGAAGCGAAGCGTGGCGTGCAGAGCCGCGGCGGCGGTACTCAGCGCCGACCCCGCGTCACGGTAACGCCACTCTGTTCCATTTCCTCTGCGCGGCGCTCCTCTTACACAACACACATGCTCGACGCTGCCACGTTCTCCCCCCCGAGGTGCTTGACCTCCTTATCATGCAAAGTCGCTGGAACACAACGAGAGTGGGGGGGGGGGGGAGGGGGTGGAGGCCGCATGTCCGCGGCTGACTGCAGCAGCGTGTGAATCGGGGGGATTTGTCCATCTGCAGCGAAGTGCAAACCAGGGCGCCGTTCGTTTAATCTACATGTTTGAGGATTTTATTAACAGCTTGCGAGGTTCTGCGATCTGGAACCGCGGGACCGGTTCTGATCCGACTAATAATCCGCAAATCATCCACCGCTCGGGACGCGGAACGCCGAGTTGTCATTTTCTAAAAAGGTTCCAAGGGCCGCGCTCATTGGACGCGCGGTGGGGAGACACCCGGGGACGAGGAGGGGTTCCCCCCATGGCCAGATGTATGTCCTTTCGGGGGAGAACGTACTTTTTGGACGCTGGGCAGATCTCACTCACACCCACGGACACACAGACTGTATAGGGGCGATTTGGAGCATTCAATTCACCTTGAATCCATATTCTTTGGGCTGGGGGAGCAAAGCGGAGAACCCGGAGGAAACCCATGTTGGCACGGGGAGAACGTGAAAATGCCACCAGATATGGATTCGAGCCTGGATCCCCAGTGCTGAGAGAGAACATGCTAAACACTACACCATCATGCCGCCCCGTGTTAAACATTCATTCATGGGGGGGGGGGGTTCCGCATGCCCATCCAGGGGTCAATCTATCTCTGGACACACACAAACACACTCATATGGGGCAACTGAGCGCATTCAATTCACCTTGAATCCATGTTTTTGGACTGTGGGAGGGAAACCGGAGAACCCGGAGGAAACCCAGGCGGACACTCCACCAAGATCCCTGGGCCGTTAAGAGGAGAACATGCCAACCACTAAGCCACCGTGTTTGGACTTAATATGTGTAAATAACAGGCAGCCTCATCTTCTGGAGTGAGACGTTCCGCCATCGTGTCCAACAGAACCGGATCGTCTGACGCCGCGTCCCGTCATCCGGATCCGAGCTCGGCGGTAACCGCGGATCAGATCGCCACTCCGATCCGGCCCTTTGAGCCCAGCTTAAAGGTTAAGCCTGATCTTAAGCCTGATCTGGACCCATTCCATGGGATAGTGCTCTTCATCCTCCCTCTCTCTCTCTCTCTCCGTCTCTCTCCCCGTCTCTCTCCCCGTCTCTCTCCCCGTCTCTCTCTCCGTCTCTCTGTCTCTCTCTCTCTCTGTCTCTCTCTCTCTCTCTGTCTCTCTCTCTCCATCTCTCTCTCCGTCTCTCTGTCTCTCTCTCTCTCTCTCTCTCTCTCTCTCTCTCTCTCTCTCTCTCTCTCCTCTCTCTCCGTCTCTCTCTCCGTCTCTCTCCCCGTCTCTCTCTCCGTCTCTCTCTCCGTCTCTCTCTCCGTCTCTCTGTCTCTCTCTCTCTCTGTCTCTCTCTCTCTCTCTGTCTCTCTCTCCGTCTCTGTCTCTCTCTCCGTCTCTCTCTCCCCGTCTCTCTCTCCGTCTCTCTCTCCGTCTCTCTCCCCGTCTCTCTCTCCGTCTCTCTCTCCGTCTCTCTCTCCGTCTCTCTCTCCCTCCGTCTCTCTCTCCCTCTCCCTCTCTCTGTCTCTCTCCCCGTCTCTCTCTCCATCTTTCTCTCCGTCTCTCTCTCCCTCCGTCTCTCTCTCCCTCCCTCTCTCTCTCCGTCTCTCGCTCTCTCAGTCTCTCTCTCCGTCTCTCTCTCTCTCTCTCTCCGTCTCTCTCTCTCTCTCTCCGTCTCTCTCTCTCTCCGTCTCTCTCTCTCTCCCTCTCTCTCTCTCTCTCCGTCTCTCGCTCTCTCCGTCTCTCGCTCTCTCCGTCTCTCTCTCTCTCCGTCTCTCTCTCTCTCCGTCTCTCTCTCTCTCTCCGTCTCTCTCTCTCTCTCCGTCTCTCTCTCTCTCTCCGTCTCTCTCTCTCTCGCTGTCTCTCTCTCCGACTCTCTCTCTCTCTCTCTCTCTCTCCGTCTCTCTCTCTCTCTCTCTATCCGTCTCTCTCTCTCTCTCCGTCTCTCTCTCTCTCTCTGTCTCTCTCTCGATAAAAGAGCGAGAGCGAGTCCATGAGGCCTGGCGAGGGCACCGCACTCCATTTCAGATATGCATCTTTGAATTTTCCGTGTGAGAGGTGTCACTTCTCTCTCTCTCTCTCTCTCTCTCTCTCTCTCTCTCTCTCTCTCTCTCTCTCGCTCGCTCTCGCTCACCCCGGAGCTCTCGCACGGATCGCTGAACATCGGGAAATCAGATCAGCCGACACCTCACAACTGAATTATTTCATGCTCAGACACTCCAGACGCTCCAGTGACATTTGTTGACGTTGGAAGGCGGCGGCCGGCGACGCCGCGATAAACATCCTCATGTATATTACCACCGGGATAGGCTCCGGTACGCGTAAATCAGCACCTGATTGTCGGGAACGCATCACGAGAAAAGCGTAGAGCTCGCGGAATAGAACGCATCGCTCGGAAACTGTGAACGCGGGTCAACCCGATGGACGCGGTTCTCTTGTACGTCCGATGGAAAAGGTACCTAGAAAGGTACCAAGGCCGCAATGTCCACGGAAGCAATGTATCTTCGGTATCATTGTCTACTTAGGGTTCTCCATGCCCATGCAGGGAAGAACGTTACACCAAGGACAGGGCGCCAATCCATCTCTGGGCGCACACACACCCTATATAGGGGCAATCTAGCAGCCAGTCACATTAAATCCATGATCCCGGACTTTGGGAAGAAACCAGAAGAAAACCCATGAGGACATGGAGGGATCAGGAGGGGACGAATCACAAACTACGCGGAAGGTTCGGAGGACTTGGGCCGGAACCTAAAGTTTTATAACTGTTCAGACGAATCTAGAACCCTGAAACCGGAACGTCGTAAGTTTCCGAGACGGCCTCGGTCCCCACGCATCACTCCAACTCATTCATCATCGGCACAAAGGCGACCGTCAGCCGGTCACGCGAGGGTGGGAGCGGCGCCACGGCCATCGCCGCCGCCGACGTCTAATCCAGGAGCGTTCTTCTGACGGAGGGTTCCCCATTTCAAGCGGAACAAAGCCCCGTCGGTTGAGTGGCGGCTTCAATAAGCACTGCCACCTCAGACGAACGGAACGCCAAGGAAATCACCTGCCAACCCACCTCCCGCCATTCATCAATCTCCCTCAGCATCTAATCCGCACAGGAAATCCAACGGGGAATACGGGGCATGGGAACTCCGACCCCTGCTGCGGTCACGTGAAACACCACAGAAACACAAAACGGATCGATCCGTTCAGAGTTCTTTAAAGATTTAAAGAAAGAGAGATTAGAGCGGACGGCAGAGATGGGATTCACACGGTCCCCACAAGGTCAGGTTTACATCAGAGTGACTGTGTGAAGTAAACAACCGTTTATTTGATTTATATTTATATTTATAATTTTATTTTATTATTATTATTTTTTTATTTGATTTATTTTTATTTTTATTTGATTTATTTTTATTTATTCTTTTATTCATTCATCATCTTCTGCTTTATCCTATCTTAGGGTCGCGGGGGGTTCCCCATGCCCATCCAGGGGAGAACGTTTCAGGTGCTGGGCAGATACACCCAGGACAGGGGGGCAATCTATCGCTGGGCACACACTCACTCAAACAGACACGCACGCATACACACTCTATATGGGGCAATTTTGGAGAACTCAATTGAATTGTTCCATGTTTTTGGACTGTGGGAGGAAACCGGAGAACCCGGAGGAAACGCACACAGACATGGGGACATGCAAACTCCACCCAGATGGGGATTCGAACCGGGAATCCCTAGCGCTGAGAGGCAAACGTGCTAACCACTAAGCCACTGTGCCGCCCTTTTATTTATTCTTATTAGATTTTTTTTTTTTATGATTTATTTTTGATTTATAATTGTGTTTATTTTATTATTAGCATTTTTTATTTAATTTATTGTTATGTTTATTTGATTTATTTTTATTTAAATATTTTTTATTTGATTTATTTTTTTTATTATTTTTTTTTTTTATTTATTTATGTTTTTTATGTATTCTTATTTATATTTATTTATATAAATGGCAGCACGGTGGCTTAGTGGTTTAGCATGTTCTCCTCTCAGCGCTAGGGATTCCCGGTTCGAATCCCCATCCGGGTGGAGTTTCCATGTTCTCCCCGTGTCCGCGTGGGTTACCTCTGGGTTCTCCGGTTTCCTCCCACAGTCCAAAAACATTTATCATGTCAATTGAGTTCTCCAAATTGCCCCATATAGAGTGTGTCTGTGTGAGTGAGTGTGTGCCCAGCGATAGATTGGCGCCCTGTCCTGGGTGTATCTGCCCAGCGCCCGAATCGTTCTCCCCTGGACGGGAATGGGGAACCCCACCCCACCGTGACCCTAATAGAGGATAAAGTGGAAGAGAATAAATGAATATATTTTTTTGACTTATTTTTATTTAATTTATTTATTTTATTATTTTTTTTCAATTTATTTATTTTATTTTTTAGTAGGATGCACCTTTAGCGCTACCTCTTCCTCTCTTCGTCGCTGAAGAAATACGTAAACCCTCTGCACACTGTGTGTGTGTATGTGTGTGTGTGTGTGTGTGTGTGTGTGTGTGTGTGTTTTCAGTTCTTTATCCTGAAGTCAACTGCTTAGTACCTTCAAAGGCTAAAGAAAATGATGGGGATGCGAGCTGGAGTGGGCTTTTCAAAGCAAACCCGGGGGACGCGAGGATCGATCTCCTCCTCAGCCGACTGATACCTCAGAGCGTCTTAATTCCTCAACAGGAAGCGCAGGCTTTGAAGACGAGGCTGAATGAGTCATTAAGACGGAGGATCGCGAGGCGGCGCTCATTGATCTGTGTGGTCTGATCCTGAAGGAGGTTCAGGTCTGATGTCAGCGCGATGATCAGACGCTCCCGCGTGTACGCCGCCAGAACCTGTCTGTCTTATTAGAACCTTAAAAACATGTACACCGCCTCGCCAAAAGTATCTGCTGACCCATCCAAATGATCACAATCGGGGTTCCGATCCATTCCATGGTCGCGGGTGTATAGGAACCAGCAGACTGCTTTTTGGCTCCGGAACGTTTCGCCGTCGACTGTCCTCTGGATTAGGAGAACATGGACGAGTTTGGGAACCACGGCAACTCCGCCACCAAGTGGTAGACCACGGAACCTGACGGAGCAGGGTCATAGTGCCAAGAGGTCGCCAACGTTCTGCAGAGTGGATCACTACAGAACTCCAAACTACACACGTTCTCCAGAGAGAACATGCAAGTCCCACAAGATGGACATTGTCCAACCCTCTCCCAAAGACTCCCAATAACAATGTATTACCCTAAGTGCTGAGGTAAGATACAGAACTGCTCCCTCACTCCTCCATGACACCCCCACCCCAACCTCTCACACATTACCTAGGGTTAAAAACCCGAGGGAAACCACTGAAGAGATAGGGAGAACATGCAAATCCCACACAGACTGACATCCCACTCCCCGTCTAGTTGCCAGTGGGTTTTCATGGTGTGGAAGAACGTGATTGGCCCACACAGAGCCCGGGCCTTAATTCTATTGAATACCATTGGGGTGGCACAGTGGTGTGATGGTTGGCATGTTCTCCTCTCAGCGCTGGGCATCCAGGTTCGAACATGGATCTGGGATGGGTTTGCATGTTCTCAACGTGTCTGCGTGGGTTTCCTCCCACAGTCTAGAAAAAAACAGATTCCAGATGAATTGACTTCTCCAAATTGTTACCACTTGGTGGCGGAGTTGCCGGGGTTCCCAAACTCGGCAATCGTAATCCAGCCGACAGTCAACAGCGGAACGTTCCGGAGCATTTCGTCGCCCAGGTGGCATTCTAGTGGAGTTGGCGCAATGCAACGGCGCCGTTCGGTACACAGTTACAGACCTCCACGGACCGGCCACGCGTTTACCACCAGCTAACGTTAAGAGGAGAACATGCCAACCACCACACCACCGTGCCACCCCAATGGTATCCAATAGAATTAGGGCCAGGGCTCTGTGTGGGCCAATCACGTTCTTCCACACCAATAAAACCCACCCACGTCTAGACGAACTGGAGCGTGAAGGGCGGTGGTTGGTGAGAAGCGCCGGTGCCTGACGACCACCGCTTCTCACCAACCACCGCCCTCCACGCCCTCCACCGGGGCAGGTATGAAGCAGGATGAATCCCCTCCAATAACATCGTCCTTGGTTACGAGATGAGATCGATTTAAGATTCCAGAGACAAAAAACTTAAAGCTACAGAAACTTCAGACGTGAAGCGAATGGGTCGTGACCTCCACGCTGCATCCACCAGCTCGCCGAAGCATGCCGCCAGACTCCGTGATCTTTAGAAGATTGTTCCAGACCTCTGTTTTCAATCTGGTTCTCCGATCCGGAGAAGATACCCCCGTAAACACCACGCACCGCGGACCCCGGGGGTAATTCTGTAATAGGCTCTTAAATGGGCGCCCTCTTCACAGGCGCCGGAGAAGGTAACTCTGAAGAAGGCTCGGAGATGACGGATGCTCCGTCAGAGACGGTGGCACACATCCACTCTCCAGGCCGAAGGCGGCAAATAAGTCTGTGGAGGACGAGGTGGACATTACGCCGCCCCCCCCCCCCGTACCCGTCCCCGTCCTCCACCGCCACGCCAACGTCAAGAGTGAGAAGAACGTAAGGAACCACAGGCCTGTCCCTGTAAACGTCCCTGACGCCGCATGGCTAATGCCCTCGATCCATCTAACAGCATTACGGTGAGTAATGAGCGATGCCAGGGGAGGTGGTTCCACTCCACACTCGAGAACGTTTCACTCAAATCCCTACGGAAATCCATTTTTTATTATTTAATTTTTTTTACAGAATTGGAAAGCCTATTAAACGAAGCAAATGTAATTAAAGGAAGCGGCATGACGGACGCCGGTGCTGAATCACGCTGTCAAACTGACTTAAAGCTTGAGCAACACCCAGCCCCCCCCATCCCCCCCTATCCCCCCCTCGCCTTCATCGAGACGGTTGCACGTCCCGCTCTGATCGTCTAACCCGACCAGACGCCCTACCTCGATGGTCTCGCCCAGATCGTCTCATTTCAAAGGACTTCCCGATGAGATACCAGCTCCGCTCGGGGAGCCACATTTAATTATCCCGTTACTGTAACGAGCCGCTTCAAAGTGGAGCGCCAGATACGGGCTCGATTCCACCACGCCCGTATTAAACCGATTTCCGGGTGAACCCGCGTCTTGGTGTGGAGGACGTGCCGAGGACCGAGACTTCAATTTCGTCTCTATATAAGATGATGTCTTGGGTACCAATGGCGTACCAAAGGGTTTTACATTTCGTCTCCGGAGTCCGGGCTTGCCTTCGAGATCATTGTGACCCTCATGTTGAAGTCAGGTGGCAAGGCTGAGATATAAAACTACTGTTGGTAGTGGTTTAACATGTTCTCCTCTCAGTGCTAGGGATTCCCGTTTCGAATCCCAATCTGGGTGGAGTTTCCATGTTTTCCCCGTGTCCGCGTGGGTTTCCTCCGGGTTCTCCCACAGTCCAAAAACATGGATCAAGGTCAATTGAATTATCCAAATTGCCCCATATAGAGTGTGTCTGTGTGAGTGAGTGTGTGTCCAGTGATAGATTGCCCCCCTGTGGATGGATAGATGGGATAATATAAATAACGCGGTCCGGATGCTGTGACCTCACCCCACAGGTCTGCTAAAATAATTATCTTCCGCTTTATCCTATATTAGGGTCGTGCGGGGGCATACATTTGGGGCGCTGGGCAGATACACCCAGGACAGGACACCAATCCATCACTGGACACACACTCACTCACACAAACACACTCTATATGGGGCAATTTGGAGAACTCAATTGACCTTGATCCATGTTTTTTGGACTGTGGGAGAACCGGAGAACCTAGAGGAAACCAACGAGGACACGGGGAGAACATGGAGACTCCACCCAGATGGGGATTCGAACCGGGAATCCCCAGCACTGAGAGGAGAACATGCTAAACCACTAAGCCAGCGTGCTGCCCTGCAAAGATAATTATCGAACTTCATTAAGAAATGAATAAAGAAAGGTAAGGAGCAAAATTAGACGCTGCGTTTATCCACAAACAAGTTTAATAAACTGTCAAAGACGCGAGAGCCGTCAAAACCGGCGACGAGGCGCACAGCCGGATCCGGGTCCGGCGTTTAATATGCACGGGCCGTTGCGAAGTTGGATGCAGAAATGCGTCGGGGTGGAATCTGACTGCTGGAGAGGAGCCAGTGACAGCAGGAGAATGGGTTTTATGTGAATCTCTTTAAAGGCTTTATAGACGAATCAATGATACTGACAGTTGCTTCTGCGAATGATAATTATAGTTTTTTTTTTTTTTTTCTTTCCTCATCTTCTATGATCACGCCACAAACTGACGAACCCAAACCAAGAAGGCATTTTTAGCAGAATCACATGTCCGAGACCTCGCAACATAAAAACCAAACTGAAGCAGAATCACCGGACAGCGTTTCCTTTCCACCTCACTTGTGTTGATTGCCCCCATACAACCCTCTTTGTATGGGGCAATCAACAAATGGAAATATAAAATGAACTAAAGCATTTGAGTTCTCCAAATTGCCCCATATAGAGTGTGTCTGTATGAGTGAGTGTGTGCCCAGTGATAGATTGGCACCCTGGGTGTATCTGCCCAGCGCCCAAAACATTTACGGGCATGGGGAACCCCCCTGCGACCCTAAGAGATAAAGTAGAAGATCCCCATTTGTTGCGCCATACAATTTCAGCACCGGACAGCGTTTCATGTTACGTCATGCATGTTTCAGCACCGGACTGCGCATTTGTACAACTTTCAGCACTGGACAGCGTTGCTTTCCCGTTTGCAACCCAACTGCACCGCAATCGTGCGTCTTCAGCACTGGACAGCGTTGCTCTGGAGCTGTTGCACCATACAACCTAAACACACAATACAAACTTTCAGCACCGGACAGCGTCTCATTTCTACCACATGTGTTTGTTGCACCATAAAAATCAACTAATAAAAATTTATAAAAATAAAAATTCGGCACGGCAACGGTGGCTTAGTGGTTTAGCATGTTCGCCTCTCAGCGCTACTGAGTGACATTTGGGATGAACCGTCTTCAACATGGATGATTAATACACATCGACTTTGGTTAATTTAGAGTTTATGGTGTGATGTCATGTCTTCACCTCAGATCTGCTCTTATGAGACGAAGAAAAATACGGGCAGCAATTAAACATCAAGAAAATAAACGCAACGCCGCAGACTGGATGCTAATTAAGTAAGCAAGTAGCTCTTGGCAACACGGCGTACGGCTGTGCGATGGACACGGCGGAGGAAAGTTCCTCGAGGGGTTCCGCTCGCTAAATCGATTGGGACAAACATAAAGCACCGCCTGAAGACACCGCCCGACAGACAGGGAGATCAACCGCCCGGCACACTGCGAAGGCAGACTGATCATTATTAAGGTGATAAAGGTAAATTAGATGACGGTGCATTCGTGATGTCATTCAAACGCTCAAAGCTAGAAGCTTTCCTGCTTATCACTCAAAAGATAAGACTCACAAACACGCAAATCTATAAAATCCATGAAGCGCGATGGCCGAACCCACAGCACACGTCGAAACCCGATATTTAATACGAAAAAGAAGCAACAAGATGCGTACGAAATCTGTAAATAAACGGGTTTCCAATGTCACCCGCGCAGCGCCAAGTTCTTAAGTTGGTGTTTGGCGGAGGCTGTTGGTAGGTGGACGCTTGGGTTGTTGTTAGATAAGATGCTCCAGAAGGTTGAGATTATGTAGACAGTCGGTTGCTAGGGTGTTGCCGTGTGTTGCTATGATGGTGGTGTACTTTTTTGAATGCTCTAAATTGACCCATATATAGTGTGCCCAGTGATAGACAGGCATCCTGTCCTGGGTGTATCTGCCCTGCACCTGAAACTTTCTCCCCTGAGGCATGGGGCATTGGGCATGGGGACCCCAGTGGTAGTTCAGTTGTAGGGGCCACGGAGGCATTTAATTTTCTTATTATTAAGTTTTATTTTAATACATTTTAATAATCTATTCTTCATCTCTTGTGGTTTCCGCTCTCGTGCGGTCGACGCCGACCACATTAACCACCTGACTGCGTCACGTTGTGCTTAATATTCCCTCTCCAGCCAAAGCGGCATCTCCGTAGAGATCATTTAAGGTTCAGGAATTAGAACCCTGTATTATTTATTATGTTGTATTATTAATTCTGACCACAGCTTTGGATTTGGATATGCGCCGGCGGCCGTTGACTAAAAGAGATTTATCCCTTAAGGAGATGCGGCCTCATTATTAACGACTCGTGATGCCGAGGGTCTTTAAGTTGTTGTCTGAGGAAAACAGGGAGCATCAGAGGAGCATCGGAGGAGCACGGCGAGCAGCTCCAGCCGCACACTGGTTCATTAATAAAACGGAGCAGACGGGCAATTAAAACACCAGGCACCCGGGAACCGAGATGTGAGGGGACTTTAAATTACAGCCGGCTGCATGTTTACACTTTAACATACACACTTTATAACGTAATGCAGATTAAGTGTTTGGTGACAAACCACCAACGCGAGCGCGAGTGAAGTGCGGCCGTGGGAAACGTGGCAGAGCGTACGTATAACAAACCGATACAGCGAACGAGGTGGAAAAGTGGGCGTGGCCGGGTAATCGAGGGTCTATAAGCCATGGTCACACATCAATAGTCAGGACAGATTAGAATTGGAACGAAACTGTAGAGAGAGGCGTGAAGGCCCGTGGGCCACATCCGGCCCATAAGGCAATTCTAGCTAATCATCTTCCATTGATCTGGTATTATTGTTATTTAACGACCCGGCGATATGGTTTTTTCGTATTTTAAATTTGTCTGATTTTGACAGAAACCTTTTTAAGGAGAGCAGAAAGATTTAAAAAGATGTTTATATTTTTTAAAAACGACCTGAGATCAAAGAAACCTGAACGTTCTGATTTATTTTTACTTTTTTGGAAAAGCATCGTTTTTATTTCACTTTAAAAATGTAAACGTTTTTTTTTTTCATTTTCATTTCATATATATATTTTTTATTTATTTGATTTATTTATTTATAATTTTTTTTTTATTCATGTTTTTTTTATAAATTTTTTCTTTTTTTTATTATATTTTTTTATTTGCATTTCATAAATGTTATATAATACATTTTATTTATTATATAATAAAATATATACTATAAATAAAATAAATAAAAAAATATTTTTTATTTATTAGATTTTTTTTCCATTTTATTTTTATTTAGTTATTTTTAGTTATTTTTTTATTATTTTTTGTTTATTATTTATTTAAATAGGTTTTTATTTCAGCATGTTTAGAGTTGGAACTTTAATCATTTTGACACGAGATATTTGTTAGTATTTTTTATGTTTATTTATTGTATGATAATATTTCTGTCTTTATTCCTATTTATTAAACTCCCCCAGCATTCAGACCCCCCCCCCTCCACACACAGAGGACTTTCATTGCTCCGCCCCCAGTGGTCCGGGTGTTTCGGAACCTTTGTTTGTGCTCGGCGGGGACGGCACGCTGCGATCGGGACATGAAGCATTTCAAAAAGATGGATGACTCTGAAAATGTGGAGTGTGATATCCCAGCATGCACTTGTTTCAACAGGTCGCTCGTGTTCGCATGCGGCGTTCTAAATGAGTGGAGCAGACGGGAGGCCGAACGTATAAACTCCTCGCTTTGACGACTAAACGTTCTAAAGTCCTCCGAAACGCTGTGAAGCCTTCTGTAATGGGCAGTAGAGAAAGCACAGAACTTTAGTAGGTTCTCCCAAACCACCCCTGAATTACCTTAGCGTCGGGTATTCGGGTCGCGGGCCGTGAAAATATAAGATGGTGGTATGAGCTGAAAGGGTGGCACGGTGGCTTAGTGGTTTAGCATGTTCTCCTCTCTGCGCTATGGATTCTCGGTTCGAATCCCCATCTGGGTGGAGTTTGCATGTTGTCCCCGTGGGTTTCCTCCGGGTTCTCCGGTTTCCTCCCACAGTCCAAAAACATGGATCAAGGTCAATTGAGTTCTCCAAATTGCCCCATATAGAGTGTGTGTGTGTGTGTGTGTGTGTGTGTGTGTCCAGTGATAAATTGCCCCCCTGTCCTGGTTGTATCTGCCCAGCACCTGAAACGTTCTCCCTGGATGGGCTTGGGGAACCCCCTCATCCCCGCAACCCTAGTAGAGGATAAAGGGGAAGATAATGGATGGATGTGAGCTGAAAGGATTCATCCACTCGCTTGAATGACGTTGCCATGGACGATCTGGAACGTCTGTTGGGCAGAGCGGAACCCGCTGGATCTGCGGTGAGGGACCGCCATGTCAGCCAGGCTCCTGTGGGCGCCACCTGAAGGTAAACTTCGGCTCACGTATGGTGGGTAATTAAGAACATGTACCTGAGGACGGAACCGAAGAACGTGTCGGAGAACCCTCAGAGCCCCGGCCCAGTTTAGAACCTACTTAACAGCCTTAACTTTCACATGACATCACACCACAGACTGCACAGACTCGTTAACGAACACGTTAAAAAAATAACGATCATAAAATAAAATTAAAATTCAAGAATTGGGACGCCAGGCTTAGTGGTTTAGCACGTTCTCCTCTCAGCGCTTGGGATTCTCGATTTGAATCCCAATCTGGGTGCAGTTTCCATGTCCTCCCCGTGTCCATGTGGGTTTCCTCCGGGTTCTCCGGTTTCCTCCCACAGTCCAAAAACATGGATCAAGTCTATTGAGTTCTCCAAATTGCCCCATATAGAGTGTGTTTGTGTGAGTGAGTGTGTGTCCGAAGGACACAGTTGTCCATTTACCCCCCACACGGTAAGGAACACTATTAAGTATCGGGGGGGTATGCTTGTCTTCTCTGTCCTGTCCCATCTGCAGGGACTCTCAGCAACAATGTTCTCGACAAGAACCGCTGCTGTGAATTTAATTAGTCGTGGTAAGGGGTGGGGGGGCGGGTGTTCTCCATGCCCATCCAGGGGAGAATGTTTTGGGCGCTGGGTAGATACACCCAGGATAGGGGGGCAATCTATCAGACATACCCAGACACACTCACTCAGACAAACTATATGGGGCAATTGGGATCATTCAATTCACCTTGAATCCATGTCTTAGGACTGTGGGAGGAAACTGGAGAACATGCAAACTCCACCCAGATGGGGATTCGAACACGGATTGACTGCTCTAAATTGCCCCTAGGGTGGCATGATGGTGTAGTGGTTGGCATGTTCTCCTCTCAGTGCTGGGGATCCAGGTTCGAATCCTAGTCTGGGAGGAGGAGCATCTTCTCCCCGTGTCCGCGTGGGCCTCCTCCGTGTTCTCCGGTTTCCTCCCACAGTCCAAAAAACGGGGATAAAAGGCAAATTGGCTGATATAAAATGCCCCTATGGTGGCATGATAGTGTAGTGGTTGGCATGTTCTCCTCTCAGTGCTGGGGATCCAGGTTTGAATCCTGTTCTGGAAGCAGTTGGCATGTTCTCCCTGTGTCCACGTGGGTCTCCTCCAGGTTCTCCGGTTTCCTCCCACAGTCTAAAAAATGTGGATTAAAGGCAAATCGGCTGATATAAATTGCCCCTATGGTGGCATGATAGTGTAGTGGTTGGCATGTTCTCCTCTCAGGGCTGGGGATCCAGGTTCAAATCCTGTTCTGGAAGCAGTTGGCATGTTCTCCCTGTGTCCACGTGGGTCTCCTCCAGGTTCTCCGGTTTCCTCCCACAGTCTAAAAAACGTGGATTAAAGGCAAATCGGCTGATATAAATTGCCCCTATGGTGGCATGATAGTGTAGTGGTTGGCATGTTCTCCTCTCAGGGCTGGGGATCCAGGCTCGAATCCTAGTTGGTTTCCTCCCACAGTCCAAAAAACATGGATTCAAGGTGAATCGAATGCTCCAAACTGCCCCATTGTCTTTGTGTGTGTCTCCGTGTGATAGATTGAAGTCCTGTCCTGGGTGTATCTGCCCAGCGCCGAAACGTTCTCTCCCTGGAAGGGCATGGGGAACCCCCAACCCCAACCCCACCCGCAACACTAGTAGAGGATTAAGCAGGTGAGGGATGGATGCAGCTGGAACAGTTAGATTTGCGTCGTGTTGGTGCAGCGCGACCTCCAGGCGCACGGACGACAACCGCGTCGACATTTAAAGCTGAATCGACCACGCCGTGCGGATCGGCTGACCTTTAGATGATAAGCTCCCGTCAGCGCGCCTCACACGGCTGCCGGCGAGCCCTACACCTCTGCAAACGACACCGCCTCCACCTGCACACACGCACCAGCCAATCACAAACTCGAGTCCAGCTCCTGCTCCACCACCGTCAGTGGACACGTCCTCCCCACACCCCAAACCCACACGGAACAAATAAAACGTCAACTTCCAACCCTAACGCTGACTCGGCGGAATCCTCCACCTCAAGAACCGGAGCTCATAAAGAACCTCCACCCCGTCACAACTTCACCTCCAAAACATTTTAACCTTAACGTCAATGCCCCGCCCCCGAGATGTCAGACAGAACAGAACCAAACCATCCCTGAAGCCGTATGGCTGCATGCTGTGCTCTATAGGTTACCAACCTCGCGTAGGTTTAAGAGTTTAGAAGGCGTTTCATAGCATAATGAGTGGGCGGGGCTAAAGAAGCCAGGGACGTAACCATGGTGATATGTGAGTGGCTCACTGTACACGCTCGGTGCTTCGGCGATGGATTAGTTCTGTCTGGTTTCACATCTCCGGAGCGGGGGATTGACGCTAACACAAAAAATCGTAGGTTTAGTCGAAGAATACGTGTGAAATGTCGACTAAACCTACGATTTCATTTTTTACGCGTTAACGTCAATGCCCTGCCTCCGAGATGAAGTCAGACAGAACAAATCCATCACCGAAGCACCGAAAATTTATTAGAGCGCAAAACGCCGTGATTCAGAATTAGAGATATTAAAAAAACGAAGCCGCCATACGGTAAAGTCAACAAGGGGTTCTCCAGTTTCCTCCCACAGTCCAAAAAACATGGACTCAAGGTATATTTAATGCTCTAATTGCCCCATATAGAGTGTGTGTGTGTGCTCAGTAGTGATAGATTGCCCCCCTGTCCTGGATGTATCTGCCCAGCGCCTGAAATGTTCTCCCCTGGATGGACATGGGGAACCCCCCGCCACTGTTGGGTCGCCACTGTGGTGTAGTGGTTTGGCATGTTCTCCACCTCCAATCTGGAGTTTGCATGTTCTCCACCTCCAATGTCCGTGTGGGTTTCCTCCCACAGTGCAAAAACCATGGATTCAAGGTGAATTGCGTGCTCTAAATTGCCCCATACAGAGCTAGTGAGTGTGTGCCCAGCGTCCTGGACGTATTCATATGAATGAACGCATCCACATCCGACTCCCAACCTCTCGTCGACCGCACGCCGTGGTTCGGTTCTATGGCGCAGGTAACTGACGTTATCGCCTCACGAGCGCGCCGTTTATTCCGCAGAGCCGACGGACTTGAAAGGGGTTCCACAATCTGAGACGCCGCGGATCCTTTTGGAAAAGGAGCAAAGTACACGGCGGCGTAATGCGATGCGATTTAAACCGATTCCGCGTCCCCCGTGTCACGCGGCGGAACGCGCCCGCCAGGACGGCGAATACAATCGAGGGGAATTTATACAGGATCGGCTCCAACACCGCAATTATTTACACAGCCACCTTAGCAACAGTATCTGCGGTTCTCTCTGTGAGTGTGTGTGTGTGAGTGTGTGTGAGTGTGTAAACCACACGGCGCTCAGCCTTACTTGTAATTATATAACCTCGCTCGTCTAACCACCCTCACGTCACGCACCGCGGCGCCGAGGCCGCTTTGTACGTCGTTAAGACGGATTCAGTGTGATGTAATCGCGTCGCACATGCCAACGCGCACACGTTACGGCACGCGTGTGCGTACGGCGGACGGTCGTGCCGCCACGTTAAAAGGTCAGGGGGATTTTCCTGCCATTATTTCTAATTAAATTCGACAGGGAGGCGTGGCCTAACGGATGTTTTATAGATTCTATTATTATAAGGTTCATCTCACACACACACACACACACACACACACACACACACACACACACACACACACACTCTCTCACTCACACTTACACACACTATTTCCCCCTGTACATTCAGCAATAAAGAGCCACACTCGTTCTCAATGCATCGTCTCTCTCAGCGTTATTGCCACGAACTGCCAGTAGAGGTCGCCGTCAAGGCCTATAAAAGTGTCCCATGGTGTCCCCCAGTCAGGCCTCCAACCCATCATTTGGTGAGGGATAAAAATTTTATAATTGTCAATAATAAAAAGAATAATCTATTCATTTTTACGCAGCTGAGAGTCAAATCAATAATAATAAATTAAAGTAAATTAAATTAAATTATTATTTTTTGTATTTTTAGTTTGTAATTTGTTTCATTGGACAGGACAAAGAATAAAGGCTGTAACGTCAGACGAACTCGACTCAACGCGAACCTGCAACGGAACCTAATCGAGCATCGCCGATCCTTCAATAAACGACGAAGTCAAATAAAAACGCGAATAAATTTCCGTTTTGTGCTCGTGTTTTTTTTCGCTGTTCACCTTTAATCACGGTTTCTTAATTGTGAGCGAAACGATGCAAACGGTAACTTTTGTGCTGGTTAAAAAAACTAAAATCTGATTCCTAAATGAATTAAATTTAAACTAGGTCGAAATAATTGAAAAGGTTCGTTTTGTCCGTAACTCCACGCCGTGTTTAAATCGCCGTTCTGTACAAGCCATGCACGCGCTCCGTGGGGTCGTCTGCGTAGACGACATGATGTCGGCGTTGTAAATGTCAACGCTTTTATTTATATTTAATAAACGACGGAAAAGCAGATATTAAGACGCGGCCTTTTCTGCGAACCGTACAACGAAAATTTACATAACACTTAAAACGAAGCTCGGAATGTTAAAAGTGCCATTACGTCGGCGTTACTTTTCGTTTGTATCGTAGTAAGTGAGGTTTAAAATGCTGTGCAGTTACTTTTCTTCGGGAGCCGTGGGACCAACCGGTGCTGCGGTGGAGGGAAGAACCTACAGACTAAATTTTATTTAATTCAGTATAAAATCCCGCAATATATGGTATACCCCCCCGCCACATCCACCTCTCAGTTCTGGGGATCCAGGTTCTGAATCTCATACCGGGTGGAGTTTGCATGTTCTCCCCTTGTCTGCATGGGTTCTCCGGTTTCCTCCCACAGTCCAAAAACATGGATTTAAGGTGAATTGAATGATCTAAATTGCCCCTATATAGTGTGTGTGTGTGTGTGTGTGTGTGTCCTGAGTGTGTGTGTGTGTCCTGCCAGCACCCCCCCCCCATGACCCTAGTTGAGTGGAAGATAATGTATGTGGAGGATTGAGTGGAAGATAATGTATGAATGTATGTTTATCATTGGGTGGCTTAGTGTTTAGCATGTTCTCCTCTCAACACTGGGGATCCAGGTTGGAATTCCGATCTGGGTGGAGATTGCATGTTCTCCCCGTGTCCATGTGGATTTCCTCCGGGTTCTCCGGTTTCCTTCCACAGTCCAAAAACATGGAACCAAGGTATATTGAATGCTCTAAATTGCCCCATATAGTGTGTTTGTGTGAATGAGCGTGCCCCGTGAGCATGCCCAGAACACGCCCCCCCCACCCCCATGACCCTAATAGCGAATCAGGCAGAAGACAATGAATGAATGCGTTTACATCTGGCCAAGTGATAGATTGCCCCCCTGTCCTGGGTGTATCTACCCAGCACCCAAAACGTTCTCCCCTGGATGGGCATGGGGAACCCCACCGCGACCCTAATAGAGGATAAAGCGGGAGATAATGGATGGATGGATAGAGTTTATATCTGAATTCCAAGTTCCCGTTGACCTCATGTGGGCGGGATTGTGGTAAATAGGTTCTGGTTTATTACACTTCCTGTAGAGAACATGCTCATTTTCATTTCACACAGTGGATTTTTGAGGGCAACATTATCGGAATGGGATGATTATTTTTCGCTGCCAGGTTTGAACACGAGTCAAAGTTTCGATCTCCTGAAAACCAGACGCATGTCCTTCGTGGGCAGCGAGGGTTCGGTGCTAAAGTTCTTGAACCGTGAACCCAAAGGCTGAGGCTTCAACCCACGCCGGAGAAGAGCGCCCGCCGGATCCGGAGATGATAAACGGATTGTTGATCCAGCAAGCAAAAAAAAAAAAAAAAATAATAATAATAAATATATATATATATATATATATATATATATATATATATATATATATATATATATATAATAATAATAAAAGTAGGTGGCACGGTGGTTTAGTGATTTAGCATGTTCTCCTCTCAGCTCTAGGGAATCCTGGTTCAAATCCCCAAATGGGATCTGGGTGGAGTTTGCATGTTCTCCCCATGTCCGCGTGGGTTTCCTCCGGGTTCTCCGGTTTCCTCCCACAGTCCAAAAACATGGATCAAGCTTAATTGATTTCTCCAAATTGCCCCATATAGAATGTGTATGTGTGAGTGTGTGCCCAGCGATAGATTGGTGTCCTGTCCTGGGTGTATCTGCCCAGCGCCCGAAACTCTTTCTCCCCTGATGGGCATGGTGAACCCCCCCCCCCCACCCGCGACCCTAATATAGAATAAAGCGGAAGATAATGGATGGATGGATGGATGGATGGATAAAAAAAGTATCTCCAGAACAACGGCGCAGTGAGTGTCTTGCAGGAACAATGGACGAGCCATCGGGAGGAAAACCACTTAATGACCCCAACCGGCTCGCCGCGGAGCCAGGACAAAGCTCGGCGACCGAAGAGTGGACCGAGTGCCTCCGGTGGTGCATTACGGCGCGATCGGGATGCTCGGGACGCTCGTCCTGACAAACATGAAGCGAGGCCTCGGTGCGTACGCGTGTCCGTTTAAAGACCGGAGCCTCGGCGACGGAGCGGAGGTCCGAAATCGATACGATCTGTGCGATTTTAATGTCCTCCCTCGGCTGAGCATAATGAACAACATCACATAAAAGCAAATATCGCCGCCGGGGCCCCTCGCCGAGGCCATCACGGGCTAGTACATTTCTATAATCCTCGGAGGACGGGGAGAGAAAACGATGGCGAGGAGGAGACCGAGGCGGAGAGGACGGCTGCTTGCGAAATCACTCCAGGGACGACCCCATCATGGCCGTGGAGTTATTTTATTCTCGCTAGATTTATGGCGTGTCTCTCACTCTTCCGCACTCGTCTTCGTCCCTGCATACCAAGATACGCCAAGTAATTGGATCCAGTTCGTCTGTGAGCCGTCGTTCGTTTTTAAGCCCGGGACCCAATTCCGAAGGCCCAATTACGGGGATTGAGAATTATGGCCGCCGCATTCCCTAAATGACAGATGTATCCGTTCAAAAAGAAAGGGAGGCAAAGCCGCTGATGGGGTAATTAATATCAAGCGTTTACCGAGTGTGCGGTTCTATGGGAGACGGGATGCAGGACGCCGGTGGAAGTCAGTTAACACTGAGGTTCTCAGGATTATCGCTTTTTATTTATTTATTTATTTATTGCCACCGAGGGATCCGAACATGGCGACGGAGGGTTGTTATTTTGGGGTCGGAAAGGAGTGGGATGGGCCGGGATGGGGGGTTTACTCAGGCGGGCAAGGCCGAGCTGTCACCTGGCTCACATTCCTTATGCAATGACCCATGGGCCATTGCTCGCGAGCTAGATAGTAAGCAGTTCTTACAGCGTTTGGCAGCAACGCACAGCAGCCAATGGTGCAGCCACCCCCCCTCTCACCCCCCCACCCCACCCCATGTAATCCGGTGCCAAGTCCACCATTCTGCCTCTTTCCTCTAAGCCCAGGTGCCCGGGCATCCTAAGCGGGAGCGTCTTGGCACGGGGTCGGAATTTCATTACATGTCATTTCCTATGAAGCCACCGCTTTAATGCCTTACATATGTCCACGCGCCCGTATGTGTGTGTGTGTGTGTGTGTGTGCTGACCCCCGAGCCTATCCCGGCACCGTGCGAATCACGTCCGCTCAATAGAGGGAGCGTTTAAGGCTCGGTCGAGTGTTTCGTTTGGTGTTTCGTTTGGTGTTTAGTGGAAGAGAAAGTTGTTGTATTTGGTGGACAAAAGCGACGGAATCACGTGCCGCCGGGCTCGCAGCGCGCGCTCAACAGATGGGCGAATGGGCGAGCAGCACCACCTGCATGTACAAAACCAAACAAAAAACAAAAAAACAACCAAATCTCCCAAATATAGCGACAAAACGCAACGACAAATACCAAGGAGATCGGCCCCACGTCTGCGCCGCGCCATCCACGTTATTTATATATATATTGATTTATTAATATATTTATTTATTGATGATGCGCACGGGCATCGTTTAAGGTTATCATTACGATGCCCGACAGGCGCATGCTAATGAGCTGTGACGCAATTTAATAAATCAGCTTTGTTTTTTGTGTTTTTTTAGGTTCGTAAGGTTCTCCGGAGGAAGCCCGTCGGTCGGCTGGTCGGCACGGCTCGCGTCGTGGCTGCAGCAGGTGCGGCGCGTCGCAACTCGCGCAGAGTCGGAGAGTCGGCTCCCATTCAAACAATGTGAGCGCAAAGTTAGTGCGCGGGTTCCTCAGCCACGGACCCCGGGTTCTAGAGGTTCTAGAGCGGGGGGTGCGTAAAGATGAAGAGAGAGGAGGGCGAGGACGCGGGACGCAGCCGGAATAACTGAACGAGCGGCGGCGGCGGCGGGGTGGGGGGGTAGGGTGGTGGGGGGGGGGGGGGGGGGCATGAGAGGATTTCTAGGTGAGGAATAAGAGAAGGGAAATTGGTACCTGGTCTCTTTCAGCAGCAGTTATTCGACGTCGCAGGACGCGCCTCGCAGACACGGGGGAAGTTGGGCGTCCATGACGCGCCTCAGTTCGGCCAAAAATATATATATATATAAATAAATATATATATATATCGAGCGGCGGCTCTTCGACGGCTTCTCACTCAGCAGCTATCCACCAGCCAGCAAATCAAATCAAATTAAATCCAATCCCATCCAATCCAAAATCAAGAGAACATCAAAAGGGAAACAAACCATAACAATCAAAAATTATAATAAATCAAATCAAATCAAATCAAATAATAAAGCAGAACAGAACGCCGTCAGGAGCGAGCAGAAAGTGAGGAACAGCTGACGAGCGAACCGCGTAGAACCCGACTGCATCCGAACCGCGGCGGCGGCGGCGGGAATGCGGCTCAGCGGCAGTTCGCACTCGGCGGACGCAGTAAAAATCCCCCAGCCGTGGGTTCGGTTATTCCGGTCGGATTAAAGGTGAAACGCCGGTTGGGGGGGCTCTGCACTTTACTTCCGATCCGTCAGGTCGTCGGCAGCCGCCGCGTCTCCTGGAATCCGACTGCTTCAGCGCTACGGCTCTGCCGCGCACAGCCGCGCATCTGGATCTCCCCGCGCTGGAGAACCGCGGAGGGGAGGGGGGGAGGAGGAGGAGGAGGATGGGGGGGGGGGTATGGTGTAGATAGCGCTTGGTGAGTGAGTGAGTGAGTGAGTGACGTCACAGGACGCACAATTCCAATATCGGGAGCGCGACGCGGTGCAGCATGCAGAGTATACAAAACATACAGCAACATACACACACCCCGCACCGCCGGATCAAAGGGGGGGGGGGGGGGGTTCTGTTAGGACTGTTGAGTGTTCTGTTGTGGGGGGTGGGGGGGGCTACAGCTCGTCATTTTTGCATTTCGAGATCGTGGCAATAGAAGAAAGTCCGCCGCGTGCCATTCAATGCGCATCAGTGAAGGGTAAAAGATGGGCGGATTGGTGGTTTAGCATGTTCTCCTCTCAGCCCTGGGCATTCCCGCTTCGAATCGCGAAGCGGGTGGAGTTTGCATGTTCTCCACGTGTCCTCGTGGGTCTCCTTCCGGGTTCTCCGGTTTCCTCCCACAGTCCAAAAAAGCATGGATCAATGACAATCGAATTCTCCAAATTGCCCCATAGAGAGTGTGTCTGTGTGAGTGAGTGTGTGCCCAGCAATAGATTGGCACCCTGCCCTGGGTGTATCTGCCCAGCATGCGAAACATTCTGGATGGGCATGGGGACCCCCCCCCCCAAACCCACAGTCCAAAAACATGGATTCAAGGAGAATTGGTTGCTCTAAATTGCCCCTATATAGTGTGAATGAGTGTGTCAGTGAGTGATAGATGCCCGGCATGCCCAGCGATAGATGCCCGGCATGTTCTCACCTTTAATAGGCATAGCGAACCACCCCCCCCCCCACCCTCATATGGGATTAAGTAGAAAATAATGAATTAATTCTTAAAGATTTGTGAGAAGCTAAATATTACAAATAATCAAACACTCATGAACAACAAAACAAACAAAAAAAGAATAGATCGCATGGACCAAGGGTCGAGTGACAGCAACGGGACCTGATAAGCCACACCCACAAAAGTTCCTTCTGAACATCTCACAACGTGGGTGCAGATTGTTGGGAGTTGTTGCATGTTTGATTTGAAATATCAGGTGTGTTAGTGTTTATGTTAGGGTGTGTGCGTGTGTGTATGTGTGTGTGTTGGTGTATATTGGTGTGCGTGTGTATTGGTGTGTTAGTGTGTATGTGTTGGTGTGTGTGTGTGTGTGTGTGTGTGTGTGTGTATTGGCGTGTTAGTGTGTATGTGTCGGTGAGTGTGTGTGTGTGTGTGTATATTGGTATGTATATGTGCGTATATTGGTGTGTTAATGTGTTTGTGTTGGTGTGTGTGTGTATATTGATGTGTTGGTGGGTATATGGGCGTGTTAGTGTGTATGTATGTGTATATTGGTGTGTTAGTGTATATGTGTGTATATTGGTGTGTTAGTGTATATGTGTGTATATTGGTGTGTTAGTGTATATGTGTGTGTATATTGGTGTGTTAGTGTATATGTGTGTGTGTATTGGTGTGTTAGTGTATATGTGTGTGTATATTGGTGTGTTAGTGTATATGTGTGTGTGTATATTGGTGTGTTAGTGTGTATGTGTTGGTGTGTATGTGTGTATATTGGTGTGTATGTGTTAGTATGTGTGTGTATATTGGAGTGTTAGTGTGAATGTGTTGGTGTGTGTGTATGTGTGTATATTGGTGTGTCGGTGTGTATATTGGTGTGTTAGTGGATATGTGTGTGTATATTGGTGTGTTAATGTGTATGTGTTGGTGGGTATGTGTGTGTATATTGGTGTGTTAGTGTGTGTGTATGTGTTGGTTGGTGAGTGTTAGTGTGTTGTGTTGGTGGGTGTGTGTGTATATGCTGGTGTGTGTGTTAGTGTGTATGTGTGTGTATATTGGTATGTTAGTGTGTATGTGTGTGTGTATTGGTGTGTTAGTGTGTATGTGTTGGTGTGTATGTGTGTGTGTGTGTATATTGGTGTGTCGGTGTGTATATTGGTGTGTTAGTGTGTATGTGTTGGTGTGTGTGTGTGTGTATATGCTGGTGTGTGTGTTAGTGTGTATGTGTGTGTATATTGGTATGTTAGTGTGTATGTGTGTGTGTATTGGTGTGTTAGTGTGTATGTGTTGGTGTGTATGTGTGTGTGTGTGTGTATATTGGTGTGTCGGTGTGTATATTGGTGTGTTAGTGTGTATGTGTTGGTGTGCATGTGTGTGTATATTGGTGTGTTAGTGTTTATGTGTTGGTTGGTGAGTGTTAGTGTGTATGTGTTGGTGGGTGTGTGTGTATATGCTGGTGTGTGTGTTAGTGTGTATATGTGTGTGTTCTCCCGCAGTTGAAAGGGTCACACATGATCACAGCCGAACGATCACAGACGCAGCAGAACTGAAGATGTTCAGATTTGATACACACACACACACACACACACACACACACACACACACACACACACACCCACCCATAATCAAAACATTGGAAAGACTCGTCCGGACGTTCAAAGTGGGCCTCGCTGCTGAAACGCAGAGTTTTAAAAACGCGCTCAGCACAATTTGGCTTCTCGTCGTTCAGATATGATCTGGAACCGGCGCGGCGGCCTTTCATATCGCACTCAATTTTTAATAAAGGAACATTTTAAGTTCACAAGCTTTCCTCCCAAACACTTATTTTCAGCAAGAGGGGTCAGACACGGTCGAGTACAAAGTTCTAGACCCTACAGAACAACTGCGAGAGCAGAAGAACCGTCCCACGAGAACGTTGTGACCAAAAAAATAAAGACCAACGCTTTAAAAACAAGTTCCATTCTATAGTCCAGCTGTTCCTCCACATACTCCGCTATTGAGGTATTATTAAGGTGGTGGATGATTCTAAGTACTGCGGTGACGCTGACATGGTGGTGGCGCGTTTGTGTCGTCACTGATTGAGCACCTGCCGTCTCTAACTCTCCATCCACAAGGTGGCGCAGTGAGGTGGCGGTGTGTCACAGAGTGTGCAGTGAGTGGCCACAGGCTTTAAACTCCAGCAGCACCGCCGTGTCTGATCCACTAACACACCCCCACCACCACCTCAGCATCACTGCGGGACTGAGAATCATCCACCACCCGAACAATACCTGCTCGGCTCTTTCCATGGTTCTGATCACGGGAGAACATACCAAAGGGAACTAACAGAGCATGTAGTGGAATCGGATGGACTGCAGAATGAAATTAAATTGTATTAAATGACAGAAAGTGTGAGTGTGGTAGTTTTCTGTATTTATTTTAATTTAAATAGCTGTTCAGGATGTTAAAAGTCAGGTGTGCTGTTTCTTTATTTAATCTAGCGGAAAAAAACGCACAGTTTGTGTGAATGAGCGGCTTCTTCAAAGTGATTAAACTTAATTAAAACTTAATTAAAACTTCGTTACTCACCGGTTTCTTTCGTTGTTTTTATTCTGTAGCGGGTTTCGGCTTCGTATTGTAACATTTCCGATCAGCTGACTGTAAACAAACCATTAAAACGCCACTGTAACGACAAATAAAATAAATACAAATAAAAGGCGTGCTTCGTTCTCAGAGTTTTAGTTGGTTAAACTATTCAGTTCGGTTGTTTGTTTATTTGTTTGTTTGTTGGCTTTGTGAGATGAAAGTGCCGCGTCGGCGTCGTTCCCACGCGCGCGGGCACGAGCCGCAATTAACAACCGAGCGAGCGACCGTGAGCCGAGGGCATGGAGCCGACTCCGTCCCCGATTACTTATGATTGAAACGGGAGAGTCGATTCCGAGCCAACGCGTGTTGTACACACAGTATTCAGAGAACAAACGTTTTTACGTCAGAATCTAAAATCCAACTCAATAAAGTAAATGAAACTAATAAATGACTAATAAATATTTACATTTAAATATGGAACGGTGGCTCAGTGGTTTTGCATGTTCTCCTCTCAGCATTGGAGATTCCAGGTTGGAATCTCAATCTGGGTGGAGTTTCCTTGTTCTCCCTGTGTCTGCGTGGGTTTGCTCCGGGTTCTCCGGGTTTGTCCCCACAGTCCAGGTGAATCGAATGCTCCAAATTGTCCCATATAGAGTGCATGTGTGTGTGTCTGTATAAGTGAGTGTGTGCCCAGCGATAGATTGGCGCCTGATCCTGAAACGTTCTCCCCTGGGGCATGGGGAACCCCCCACCCCCCCACACACACAACCCTAGTAGAGGAATAAATGTACTTTACAGAAATTACACAAATTAAGCCTTTAAACCCCCATAGAAGCGATGGCATGGTGGCTTAGTGGTGTAGCATGTTCTCCTCTCAGTGCTAGGGATTCCCGTTTCGAATCTGGGTGGAGTTTCCATGTTCTCCCCATGTCCGTGTGGCTTTTCTTCGGGTTCTCCGGTTTCCTCCCACAGTACAAAAACATGGATCAAGGTCAATTGAATTCTCCAAATTGCCCCATATAGAGTGGGTCTGTGTGAGTGACTGTGTGCCCAGCGATAGATTGGTGTCCTGTCCTGGGTGTATCTGCCCAGCGCCCGAAACGTTCTCCCCTGGATGGACCCACCTCCCCCCTGATCCTAGTAGAGGATAAAGTAGAAGATAATAGATGGATGAATGGAAACCCCCAAAGAGCAAGCCAAAGCAACGGCGGCAAGACAAAACTCCCTGTTATGTTGTTATTTTAAGGGAGAAACCTTAAGTGGGGGACTCAGTGGGGGACTCGTCCTCCTCAAGCGGCCGGGCAGCAGCAACAGTGTAGGACAGCCATGTACAGACTGTGTAGTGATCATGTGACCTGTATTTAACGATTGTACAGCAGAGGAAGACGAACATTGATACAGATATCGCTTTGATCTGTCACCGTGGTTTTCCTTAGAAATAACTAAATTGGGAACCTCAGAACCAGACCCGTAACGGTGAGCCCGCTGCCTCGGACGCTTATAGAATGTAAATCCTCAGCTTCACGTGAGGCGTGGTGGGAAGACGTTGAGTTGTGCGTCCTCACCATCTCGTGAGGCAGAGAGACGGGATGCGGTTCCGCCGTCAAACCGGATGATTATGATAATTTTCCCGTGCGCAGACAGACCCCGTCCTCTCGGCAGCCATTCATCACGAGGGGGCTGAAGTCATCATAATGGCTACCTGAGTAAATAAAGCCTGCCTCATCAACACGCCAGCGCCGTTCCACCGGGGCAATAAATCACCGCCGCCATGCACTGGAAGAGAGAGAGAGAGAGCGGGCGAGCGAGGGAGATAAAGAGGGATCAACAGACTGATGTGGAGTGTATATATATATATATATATATGTGTGTGTGGGGGGGGGGGGGGGGTATACACACAATCTCCCAGAGAAAAATAAATTTAAATACAGTAACCAATTAAAATCCATCCATCCATCCATCACGGGCGGGGGGAGGGGGGGGTGTTTCGGGAGCTGGGCAGATACACCCAGGACAGGACGCCAATCTATCACTGGACACACACTCACTCACACGGACACACTCTATATGGGGCAATTTGGAGAATTCAATTGACCTTGATCCATGTTTTTGGACTGTGGGAGGAAACCGGAGAACCTAGAGGAAACCCCCGTGGACACGGGGAGAACATGGAAACTCCACCCAGATTGGGATTCGAACCAGGAATCCCTACTGCTGAGAGGAGAACATGCCAACCACTAAGCCACCGTGCCGCCCCATTAAAATCATTTATTTATTTGTTTATTTGGACACAGGAACTAAAACAAGAGATAATGAATAGAACTCAGAACCTCCACCCAGACCGGCGCTCTAATTTACTTAAGGGGTTAATTAACCCTCCATCAACCAGCCACCACAAGGCACTTTCGGGAGTGTAACGAAGCACTAATTAAACCACAGGCAGCTTCGTCATCCATGCACCACTCTGGAATCCTGGATTACAAGGTCCATGTGGGATTAATAATCCCAGAGGACGTCCGAATGTCTCCCAGGTTTATATAAGACGCCTTTAACCATGAAGAAGGACACTTTTGGGAGTGTAACGAAGTACTAATTAAACCAAAGACTGCTTCGTCATCACACACGCACCGCCCTGGAATCCTCGACCCCCCGTCCATGTGGGATTAATAATCCCGGAGGACGTCCGGATGTCTCCAAGGTCTACCTGAGACACCTTTAACCATGAAAACGGACACTTTCGGGAAGGTAACGAAGTACTAATTAACCCACAGATGACTTCGTCATCTATGCACCACCCTGGCATCCCGGATTACATGGTCCATATGGGAATTATGGACATCCCAGAGGACGTCCAAATGTCTCGCAGGTCTACACGAGATGCTATTAACCGCGAAGATGGACACTTTCGGGAGTGTAACGAAGTACTAATTAAACTATAGGCAACTTCGTCATCCACAACGTCCATGTGGGATTAATAATCCCACAGGACGTCCCAATGTCTCGCAGGTCTACGTGAGACGTCTTTAACCATGAAGACGGACACTTTCGGGAGTGTAACGAAGCACTAATTAAACCACAGACAGCTTCGTCATCCATGCACCACCCTGGAATCCTTGATCACATGGTCAATGTGGGTTTAGTAATCCCGGAGGACGTCCGAATGTCTCTCAGGTCTACGTGAGACGCCTGTAACCGTGACGACGTGCACTTTCGGGTCTGAATGCGCTGCCCCGTGGTCAGCTGTGGTCACCGGGGCGTGAGATGTTGTGCGTCGCGGCGACGTCACGGCGGAAAGAAAGCCTGTCCATTTTGTAGAACACGCCGAGGTTCTGTCCTAGAGCCCAAACAGAACCGAGAGCGTAGAACGTTAGAACACTGAACTCTGACTCGTAATGACGGCAGATGGAGAGAGAGATGGAGGTCTGTAGTTCCACTCCCAAGGGAGCTGATCCATACTGCAGGCTCTTATTTGATATGACAGGTCTGACTGAGTGTACACTGAGTGCAAGCCTCTCTCGCTCTCTCTCTCTCTCTGTCTGTCTGTCTATCTCTCTCTCTCTCTCTCTCTCTCTTTCAGAGATCGTGTGGATATCGTGTCCACGCCCTCCGTCACCCGAGGTCCGTTCGCGTGGACCGCGGAGTGAAAAGCGAGATGTGAGATGGATGTTTGCTCTTATCAAGTGCCGCCACGTTTCCCCCCGTACACCCCCCCCTCCCCGCCGGGCGGGGTGAGTGGAACCTCGGAACCTCGCAGCACTTCAGGCCTTATCTTTAAATCCAGGTCGGGTTTCGCGCCGCCGTCTCGGGAGCGATGCTGGTGTGATGGCGGGCGAGCGGGCGAGCGAGCGGGCGGGTGGGCGGGTGTGTGGGTGGAGGGTGGTGAGCCTGCCATTAACGCTGAGCCATCAGATTTATGGTGTTACGCCGAACGCATTCCGTCGGGGTTTAGACGACGTAGTGTAATCAGGCCGTTTCCTCGATTGAAAAAGGCCGGAACTACAACTACAACTACATCTAATAAAACTACAACACATGCAATTACTACAGCAACTAATTTTAATAGTACAGCGACAACAACACCTTCCACTACAACTACTACAGCTAATATCACTACGATTACTGCTATACCATTAATTAAACTACAACTAATCAAACTACTACATCATTACAACAATAACTTCTGAAACTACAACTACAACAATCTCAATAATGACTACAACTTCAACAACTACAACAACTGCTATCAAAACTACAATGTCTACTAATTAGATTAATAATGAAAACGTGTCTCTGACTTTACTTCTATCAGGTGGAGCCATCAGGTGGATGTGTCTGGACAGTGGACAGTGGACAGTGGACAGTGGACAGTGGGTGGATGCAGGTGACATAATAAAAAAAGTAATCTGTGATGCTGCAATTACATAGAACTACAGCTACTACAGCTACTACACCTACAACCACACATACAACACCTTCTTCTACCACATCTACACCTACTACCTTTTTCTACACTACAACTACAACTACACTACAATCACTACTACCACTACTACAACTACAATTACTACAACCACTATTACACCTACAACTACAACCACTACTACCACTACTACAACTACAATTACTACAACCACTACTACCACATCTACAACTACAACCACTACTACCACTACTACAACCACTACAACTACACTACAACCACTACTACCACTACTACAACTACAATTACTACAACCACTACTACACCTACAACTACAACCACTACTACCACTACTACAACTACAATTACTACACCACTACTACCACATCTACAACTACAACCACTACTACAACCACTACAACTACACTACAACCACTACTACCACTACTACAACTACAATTACTACAACCACTACTACACCTACAACTACAACCACTACTACCACTACTACAACTACAATTACTACAACCACTACTACCACATCTACAACTACAACCACTACTACCACTACTACAACCACTACAACTACACTACAACCACTACTACCACTACTACAACTACAACCATTACTACAACCACTACTACACCTACAACTACAACCACTACTACCACTACTACAACTACAATTACTACAACCACTACTACCACATCTACAACTACAACCACTACTACCACTACTACAACCACTACAACTACACTACAACCACTACTACCACTACTACAACTACAATTACTACAACCACTACTACACCTACAACTACAACCACTACTACCACTACTACAACTACAATTACTACAACCACTACTACCACATCTACAACTACAACCACTACTACCACTACTACAACTACAATTACTACAACCACTACTACCACATCTACAACTACAACCACTACTACCACTACTACAACCACTACAACTACACTACAACCACTACTACCACTACTACAACTACAATTACTACAACCACTACTACCACTACTACAACTACAACCACTACTGCCACTACAACTACACTACAACCACTACAACTACAATTACTACAGCCACTACTACAACTACAACTACTACCACTACTACAACTACAACTACACTACAACCACTACTACAACTACTACAACTACACCTACACTACAACCACTACAACTCAACTACAATTACTACAACCACTTCTACCACTACTACAACTACTACAACTACAACCACTACTACAACTACTACAACTACAACCACTACTACCACTACTACAACTACAACTACACTACAACCATTACTACAACTACACCTACACTACAACCACTACTACAACCACTACAACTCAACTACAATTACTACAACCACTTCTACCACTACTACAACTACTACAACTACAACCACTACAACCACTACTACCACTACTACAACTACACTACAACCACTACTACAACTACACTACAACTCAACTACAATTACTACAACCACTTCTACCACTACTACAACTACTACAACTACAACCACTACAACCACTACTACCACTACTACAACTACTACAACAACAACTACACTACAACCACTACTACAACTACTACAACTACACTACAACTCAACTACAATTACTACAACCACTTCTACCACTACTACAACTACAACCACTACTACCACTACTACAACTACAACTACACTACAACCACTACTACCACTACTACAACTACTACAACTACAACTACACTACAACCACAACTACAACTACACCTACACTACAACCACTACTACAACCACTACAACTCAACTACAATTACTACAACCACTTCTACCACTACTACAACTACTACAACTACAACAACTACTATCACTACTACAACTACTACAACTACACTACAACCACTACTACAACTACACCTACACTACAACCACTACAACTCAACTACAATTACTACAACCACTTCTACCACTACTACAACTACTACAACTACAACCACTACTACCACTACTACAACTACTACAACTACTACAACTACAATTACTACAACCACTACAACTACACCTACCACTACTACAACTACACTTACCACTACTACAACTACACCTACCACTACAACTATACCTACTACAACTACTTCACCTAGTAAAACTACTACAACTACAACCACATCTACAACAAAGATACAAAAACTATTAGTACAACTACTACACCTACTTCTACCACTACTACACCTACTACAACTTTTATTACTACTACCTAAAGTCATTAATAAATAAGTAAATAAATAAATAAAAAATAATAAATTCCTCTTAAAAAGCGAATGATTTGATTTTATTGCATTGATGTCGTGTTGTGATGTCACCGGCGGGGTTACCGCAGGACGGGAGGTCCGGATTCGGAGGTGCCCCGCTGTCCTCCCGACTCGGCCGGAGTGTGTCTCAGCAGCAGATTTATGGGAAACTATTCCACTCTTATTACAGGACGTTATGATGAATAAGTACGGCTAATAAGCACACGGCAGAACGTACGAACGAGAAGCAGACCGGGCTCGTACATCACGCCGTCGGAGAGAGGGCAACCTCGCCTTCACTACAGAAAAAAAAAAAAAATCATCCGCCGTCGGAGAGGGCAACCTCGCCTTTACTACAGAAAACAAAAAAACGGTGTGATAATGGACACTGACGAGCAGGATTAATAACATCACTTAGATGTAGTACAGCGGGTCTGAGTCATGTGACCCCCATTCCTTAATCTCATTTGTCAAAGCGCCGGTGCGCTCGCTTACTTAACAGCACGCGGCGTGGACGTCCCTGACGGAGTTGTTGCCAGGCAACCAAACAAAAAGCCAATACAATGTTTTAAATCATGACATCATAATGAGGTGGCTTAGTGGTTTGGCATGTTCTCCTCTTAGTGATCCAGGTTCGAATCCTGATCTGGGTGGTGTTTCCACGTTCTCCCCGCGTCCCCGTGGGTTTCCTCCACGTTCTCCGGCTTCCTCCCCCAGTGCACAGCCATGGATTCAAGGTGAATTGAATGTTCCAAATTGCCCCATATAGAGTGTGTCTGTGTGAGTGAGTGAGTGTGTGCCCAGCGATAGATTGCCCCCAGGTCCCAGCACCCGCAATGCCCCCCCACCCCCCCCGACCCTAGTAGAAGATACTGAGATGAACTACTATTAGATTAGGGCAGCATGGTGCTGTAATGTTTGGTCTGGGGATCCAGGTTCGAATCCAGATCCGGAAGGAGTTTCCATGTCCTCCCCGTGTCTGCGTGGGTTTCCCCCAGGTTCTCCGGTTTCCTCCCACGGTCCAAAAAACGGATTCAAGGTGAAGTGAATACTCTAAACTGCCCCATATAGAGTGTGTGCCCAGCGATAGATTGGTGCCCTGTTCTGGGTGTATCTGCCCAGCGCTCCAAAACGTTCTTTCCTAGATGGACATGGAGAACCCCCACCCCCTTCCACGACCCTGGTGAACCTAGTAGAGGATAACAAATCGCACTATACCCTAGTTAGGGTTAACCTTTAATTCAGTAAATGTATCTAAATGCCGACTCTGTGATTCAGTACCTGGCTGTTTCTCTTACCCAGCATGCAACTTTCTTGTTTCGTCTCAGACCTCTGGCATCACTGTGCAGATGTGCAGATTTGCTCCGCCCACCTCCTTCGCTGCAGATCCTGTTTAAATATATAAATGTAAATATGAGGTCCAGATGAAAACCGCAGCGTATGAAACCGCGTCGCCTGACTTCGCTGAGCAATATTCTACCCACGGAGCCGCTACGCCGCCCTCGCCACCACCCTCGCCACCGCCTCGCCACCGCCCTCGCCGCCGCCACGGAGGCCGCCAATAAACAACCTGCTCCCGCTCGAAAACACTTCTGTGGACGGACTGTGGAGCCTGCTGCAGACGGTGCTCATCAATTCACAGCGGGTCAAACGGCCTACAACTTCAGCAAAGCCAGTCGTGTGTGTGTGTGTGTGTGTGTGTGTGTTCTCAGCAGAAGAGGGAACCCTGTGCAGATCTGAGTCACAGAACAGGCCACACTAACAGAGATGAGACAGAACGTCAGGGTGCCAGCAAACCCACGGAAATCCTCAGCACAGAGCCATGTTCATTACCGCAGGACACGGAGGCAGCGGTATAAATAACACACACACACACACACACACACACACACACACACACACACACACACACACACACACACAATACTGAGAGGTTCAGTGTGTGTGCCAAGTGTTTACACAACACTGTGTGAATGTTACACCCCATCTGATGTGTAAAACATCAGGTTTATGAATGATCTTCATCTTCATCATCATCTTCATCATCGTCATTAAGATCATCATCACCATCAACAAGATAATCAGCATCATCTTCATCATCATCATCATCATCATCATCAAGGTTTATGTATGATCTTCATCATCATCATCATCAAGGTTTATGTATGATCTTCATCATCATCATTGTCGGCATCAAGATCATCAGCATCATCATCATCATCATCATCATCAAGGTGTATGAAAGGTTTATGTATGATCTTCATCATCATTGTCATAGTCATCGTCATCAAGATCATCATCATTACTATCAACATCATTATTATCACTATCACTATCATCATCATCACTGTTATAATCATCTTCATCATCATCATCATGAATATCATCACTATTAACATCATCATTATCACTGTTATTATTATCATCATCATCACTATCATCATCATCATCATCATCATTATCATCACAATCATCATAATCATCATCATCACTATCATCATCATCATCATCATCACTATCAACGTCATCACTATCATCATCATCATCATCATCATCACTATCAACATCATCACTATCATCATCATCATCATCATCATTACTATAATCATCACTATCATCAACATCATCACTATCATCCTCATCTTCATCACTGTTATCATAATAATCACTATCATCATCATCATTATAATCATCATCATCATCCTCATCATCATCACTGTTATCATAATCATCACTATCATCATCATCATCATCATCATGCTCATCATCATCACTGTTATCATAATCTTCATTATCATCATCATCACTATCATCATCATCATCATCATCATAATCATCATCATCACTATAATCATCATCATCCTCATCATCATCACTGTTATCATAATCATCACAATCACCATCATCATCATCATCATCCTCATCATCATCATCATCACTGTTATCATAATCATCACTATCATCATCATCATCATCATGCATTATCATCATCACTGTCATCATAATCATCACAATCACTATCATCATCATCATCATCATCCCTATCTTCATCTATACCCTATAACATCATCATCACTGTTATTATTATCATCATCATCACTATCATCATCATCATCATCATCATCATTATCATCATCATTATCATCACAATCATCATAATCATCATCATCACTATCATCATCATCATTATCATCACTATCATCATCATCATCTTTACCATCATCATAATCATCACTATCATCATCATCATCATTATAATCATCATCATAATCATCATCATCATCACTGTTATCATAATCATCATCACTATCATCATCATCATCATCACTATCAACATCATCACTATCATCCTCATCATCATCATTGTTATCATAATAATCACTATCATCATCATCATCATTATAATCATCATCATAATCATCATCATCATCATCACTGTTATCATAATCATCATCACTATCATCATCATCCTCATCATACTCATCATCATCACTGTTATCATAATCTTCATTATCATCATCATCACTATCATCATCATCATCATCATAATCATCATCATCACTATCATCATCATCATCATCTTTACCATCATCATAATCATCACTATCATCATCATCATCATTATAATCATCATCATAATCATCATCATCATCACTGTTATCATAATCTTCATTATCATCATCATCACTATCATCATCATCATCATCATAATCATCATCATCACTATCATCATCATTATCATCTTTACCATCATCATAATCATCACTATCATCATCATCATCATTATAATCATCATCATAATCATCATCATCATCACTGTTATCATAATCTTCATTATCATCATCATCACTATCATCATCATAATCATCATCATCACTATAATCATCATCATCATCACTGTTATCATAATCTTCATTATCATCATCATAATCATCATCATCACTATCATCATCATCATCATCATCATCATCATCATAATCATCATCATCACTATAATCATCATCATCCTCATCATCATCACTGTTATCATAATCATCACAATCACCATCATCATCATCATCATCATCCTCATCATCATCATCATCACTGTTATCATAATCATCACAATCACCATCATCATCATCATCCTCATCATCCTCATCATCACTGTTATCATAATCATCACAATCACCATCATCATCATCATCATCCTCATCATCATCATCATCACTGTTATCATAATCATCACAATCACCATCATCATCATCATCATCCTCATCATCATCATCATCACTGTTATCATAATCATCACAATCACCATCATCATCATCATCATCCTCATCATCATCATCATCACTGTTATCATAATCATCACTATCATCATCATCATCATCATCATCATCCCCTATCTTCATCATCATCATTATCATCACTGTCATCATCATCATAATCATCACTATCATCACTATCATCATCATCATCACTGTTATCATAATTAGTACTATCATCAACATTTCATCATCATCCTCATCTTCATCACTGTTATCATAATCATCACTATCATCATCATCATCTTCATCACTAATCATAATCATCACTGTCATCATCATCATCATCATCATCATCACTATCATCATCATCACTGTTATCATCATCATCATCACTATCATCGTCATCACTGTTATCATCATCATCATCATCATCATCACTATCATCTTCATCACTGTTATCATCATCATCATCATCATCATCATCATCACTATCATCATCATCACTGTTATCATCATCATCATCATCACTATCATCGTCATCACTGTTATCATCATCATCATCATCATCATCACTATCATCTTCATCACTGTTATCATCATCATCATCATCATCATCATCACTATCATCTTCATCACTGTTATCATCATCATCATCATCATCATCATCACTATCATCTTCATCACTGTTATCATCATCATCATCATCATCATCACTATGATCTTCATCACTGTTATCATCATCATCATCATCATCATCATCATCATACTATCATCATCATCCTGATCATCATCTTCATCAGAGCGCTGTATTAAACTCTTTAATTTGCTGACAGACGTGTCATGAGTAATCATTGTTGTTCTCAGATGTGGACCCAGGTGATTTGGTTCTGGAGTGTGATGGTTCTGAGTTCTGGTTTGGGTTTCAGAGGGGAACGTTCAGAACCCTGCGCTCGCTCCGAGCTCGGCCTTCAGCGTGTTACAAGACAAAGGACACAGAGCTCAGAGGACCGCGTCTCTCCCTGCAGCCGTCTCCGTACCCCCGCTCGGTTCTCCCTGCAGCCGTCTCTGCACCCCCGCTCGGTTCTCCCTGCAGCCATCTCCGCAACCCCGCTCGGTTCTCCGTCGCCCGCTTACAGAACCCGCGGCACAGCGGGGTCAGCAGAAAGTCTCCACAAGTGGAACGAATTAGAAGGCAGAGTTTGAAAATGTCAGCAGCATCTGAGGCGCCGCCACGTTTAAAAGTTGAGATTACAAACTCACCCTTTAAAAAATAACATTCAGGGAGCCTGAATCGGAACTCCCATCATGGTCACAGTCCTCACAAATGATTGATTAATTAAGATTACGCTTCAATTAATAATTAATATTCAGATTAACACACAGATCTGATCTGTGAGACTGTATCGGATCAGATAATTAATCAATTAATGACAAGCCGTCTGTCTGTTAGGTGTTAATCAGACCCCCTCACGGTGGCTTAGTGGTTGGCATGTTCTCCTCTGAGCGCTGAGGATCCAGGTTCAAATCCTGATCTGGGTGGAGTTTGCATGTTCTCCCCGTGTCCAAATGGGCTTTCTCCGGGGTTCTCCGATTTCCTCCCACAGTCCAAAAACATGGATTCAAGATGAATACCACACTCTAAATTGCCCCTACTTAATGGTTAACACGTCCACCTCTCAGCCCTGGGGATCCGGGGTTCTCCCCTTGTCCATGTGGGTTTTCTCCGGGTTCCCCGGTTTCCTCCCACAGTCCAAAAACATGGATTTAAGGTGAATATGTTGCTCTAAATTGCCGCACCATAGTTGATAACACATCCACCTCTCAGACCTGGGGATCCAGGTTCAAATCCCGATCTGGGTGGAGTTTCCAGGTTCTCCTCCTGTCAGCATTATGGGGCAGCACCTGAAACGTTCTCCGATGAATGGGCACCCCACCACCACCCCGTGACCCTAGTAGAACATGAAGCAGAAGATAATGAGCTGATTGGACAGGCACCTCCACCAGTTTGTCCCAGCCACTCCACGCTCTGCCTCAGTGAGTGACGGTTCTAGGAGTTGCAGCATGGAATTCTGGGGGATTTAGACTCGTCCCCGATGAAGACGTTCCAGACGGAACTTATTTTTAACTTTGGAAATGATCGCGCCCAAAATGAATAAATAAAAATAAAAAACCCAACAAGCGAACAGCAAACATTAAAAGGTGGATGTGTGATTCAGAGCGTTCCGCTGATGCAACGCCTCCGACGGGTTCTGCAACGGCACGCCAACGGAACGCCAACGGAACGTCGCCACGCGCAAACGCAAAGTCTGAGGCGTGATTCCCAAACACCTCCATCCACGATCTACGTCTTTAACATCAATACAAATGACATGGAGTATGTTCTCCCCATATCCCACACTGTGAAGTCAATCAATGTGAATTTAGCTATCTGATAGTTTGGTATGTTCTCCCCCATATCTCACACTGAGAAGTCAATCAATGTGAATTTAGCTATCTGATAGTTTGGTATGTTCTCCCCCATATCTCACACTGAGAAGTCAATCAATGTGAATTTAGCTATCTGATAGTTTGGTATGTTCTCCCCCATATCTCACACTGTGAAGTCAATCAATGTGAATTTAGCTATCTGATAGTTTGGTATGTTCTCCCCCATATCTCACACTGTGAAATCAATCAATGTGAATTTAGCTATCTGATAGTTTGGTATGTTCTCCCCCATATCTCACACTGTGAAGTCAATCAATGTGAATTTAGCTATCTGATAGTTTGGTATGTTCTCCCCCATATCCCACACTCTGAATCAATCAATGTAAATTTTAGCTAGCTGATAGTTTGGTATGTTCTCCCCCATATTCCACACTGTGAAATCAATCAATGTGAATTTAGCTATCTGATAGTTTGGTATGTTCTCCCCCATATCCCACACTCTGAATCAATCAATGTAAATTTTAGCTAGCTGATAGTTTGGTATGTTCTCCCCCAATATTCCACACTGTGAAATCAATCAATGTGAATTTAGCTATCTGATAGTTTGGTAGGTTGTCCCCCATATCCCACACTGTGAAATCAACGCGAATGTAGCTATCTGATAGTTTGGTATGTTCTCCCCCATATCCCTTGTGGTGTCCAAGTCATCCCCAACATGACTTGTGGTGTTCTCATTTGTAAGTCGCTTTGGATAAAAGCGTCTGCTAAATGACTAAATGTAAATGTAAATATCCCACACTGTGAAATTAACGTGAATGTAGCTATCTGATAGTTTGGTATGTTCTCCCCCATATCCCACACTGTGAAATCAATGTGAAGTTAGCTATCCAGTCGTTTGGTCGCAGTTCGGCGTAACGTCCTCTACGCCGTTAAACACCACGGGGGTTCTCATGCGGTGGAACCTCCGTTTAGACGAATTAAAGGCAGCACTCGTTCGGATGGAGCGGGACTCCGGTTAAACATTCGCGCCACTCGGCAGCTGCGTTCTAACCCGGCGTGTGTAAGCATCACGCTGGGGGCAATTAGTGGAGCGCGCGAGGTGCAGATTGCATGATTAACTGAAGCCTCGTAAATGAATCACGTCTGAGTCGCAGCGTTCACTTCGTTTGCTTTCGTACAACACGAGAACCCCGAACCAGGGGGGCATTTAGGGGGGACATTCGGCTTCCCGGCCCCTTTAATGCTGGAGTGAACATACAGTTACAGCAGAGCGCACAGAAAAACGCTGATTAACAAAAAAAGAAAAAAAAAAAAAAAGAATCTTAGGGGCGGCATGGTGGCGTAGTGGTTTAGCATGTTCTCTTCTCAGCGCCGGGGATTCAGGTTGGAATCAGGATCTGGGTGGAGTTTCCATGTTCTCCTCTTTGTGTCCATGTGGGTTTCCTCCGGGTTCTCCGGTTGCCTCCCACAGTCGAAAAACATGGATTCAAGGTGAATTGAATGCTCCTAATTGCCCCATATAGAGTATGTCTTTGGGTATGTGAGTGAGTGTGTGCCCAGCACCCCAAATGTTCTCCCCTGGATGGGCATGTGTGTTTTCCCCGTGTCTGTGTGGGTTTCCTCCGTGTTCTCTGGTTTCCTCCCACAGTCCAAAAACATGGATTCAAGGTCAATTGAATGCTCTAAATTGCCCCATATAGAGTGTGTGTGAGTGAGTGTGTGTCCAGTGATAGATTGCCCCCCTGTCCTGGGTGTATCTGCCCAGCACCCGAAACGTTCTCCCCTGGATGTGTGTTCTCCCCTGGATGTGTGTTCTCCCCGTGTCTGCATGGGTTTCCTCCGGGTTCTCCGGTTTCCTTCCACATTCCAAAAAACTGGATTCAAGGTAAACTGAATGCTCTTATTTGCCCTATAGTGTGTGAGTGAGTGTGTGCCCAGTGATAGATGGGTGTATCTGCTCAGCACCCACGTTCTCCCACGGATGAGCATGAGGACCCCCAGATCTGGGCGTGGGCTCGCAGCTCTTGGGTTCTCGGCTCTGTGAGTTCATGGCGTCGTGTTCCAGGCTTTAAATCAGAGACAGATGTTTTCATAAACGCTGGAATCAAACCGCAGAACCTCCGTGTCCTTTGTTCCTCGTCTTCTTTTCTTCCCGCGTGGCTTTGATCTCGATGCGTCGACAGACTTCTCAGGAGACGCCGCAGTCTGAGAAGCGCCGCCGCCTTCATGTTGGAAATGAGGTGTATTTACGAGCCGAGTACAAATGAAACGGGAGCGCAGTTCAGAACCACGTTTTTATTTATTTTTTTACTTCAAGAACCCGGAATTTATCAGCGGAGTGTCAGCGGCATGTAATCAGAACTCATTGTGGAACCGCAGAACACGTGACGGACTGACGGAGGCGCACCGACTGTTTTCCCCAAGCCAATTTAATTATGTTCCATGGTGGCGGCGACGTGGGGGAGTGGACGGCGGGGGGGTCGGGGGACGAGGACGTGAGGAACGAGGACGTGAGGAACGTGAATGATGAACCCGGAGAACAGCGGTTCAAGGTTTTGGGAGTTTTTGTTCTCCGCCTTCATCGCCTTCGGACAAGTTCTCCGTTATATGGATCGCCAGCGCTGAGAGGAGAACATGCCAACCACTTCGCCATCATGCCACCATAAGGGCAATTTAGAGCATTTACTTTACCTTGAATCTATATCTTTTGGGCTGTGGGAGGCCCACACGGATCTACACGGGGAGAACATGCAAACTCCTACCCAGACCGGGATTCCAACCTGGAGAACCTGCCATCCAGAAACGTAACCTGCCAAAACGTAACCCAGGAGAACCTGCCACTTCAGAGATTCTGACACCCAATATAATCTGCCACCCAGGAGAACCTGCCACCTAGGAGAATCTGAAACTCAGAAGAACCTGCAAGCCAGAAGAACATGACACCCAGGAGAACCTGCCACCTCAGAGATTCTGACACCCAATAGAATCTGCCACCCAGGAGAACCTGCCACCTAGGAGAATCTGAAACTCAGAAGAACCTGCAAGCCAGAAGAACATGACACCCAGGAGAACCTGTCACCTTGGAGTATCTGACACCCAAGAGAATCGGACACCCAGGAGAAACTGTCACCCAGGACAACCTACCACATAGGTAAATCTGACACTCAGGAGAACCTGTCACCCAGGAGAACCTGCCACGTAGGTAAATATGACATTCAGGAGAACCTGTCACCCAGAAGAACCTGCAAGCCAGAAGAATATGACACCCAGTAGAACCTGCCACCCAGGAGAACCTGCCACATAGGTAAATCTGACACCCAGTAGAACCTACCACTCAGGAGAACCTGCCACCTTGGAGTATCTAACACCCAAGAGAATCGGACACCCAGGAGAACCTGTCACCTAGGAGAACCTGCCACGTAGGTAAATCTGACACTCAGGAGAACCTGTCACCCAGGAGAACCTGCCAACTAGGAGAACCTGCCACATAGGGAAATCCAAGAGAACCCATCATTCAGGAGAACATGACACCCAGGAGAACCCATCATCCAGGAGAACCTGCAAGCCAGAAGAACATGACACCCAGGAAACCCATCATCCAGGAGAACCCGCCACTCTCGCCATCGGCTTGAATTTCAAAAGAAATTCCAGAAATCGTAATCAGTCGTGTACCCCCCCGGAGGGTTTCATCTGCTTCAGAAGATAAGAACCCCGCTGAACCGGCCTCCCCCCCACCTCCCCCGCACACCTCACACTCACTCCGGTTCCGGCACGTTCCGCGTTCCCCCTTCCATTTCCCCTTTAACCCCCTCCATCAACTCCAATTAAAAGCGGCTGATCTAATTTGACATTTAAATCAAAACCAGGAGAGTTATTTTCGTTACTGCCCCCGTCCTGCCCCCCCACGCCCCTTTTCATTAGAGCTCCAAATCCGGGTGCACGAGCGTCTGACACGCCACCTACTGAAACACCTCAGCCACAGCGGCGGCCGCCCCCCCTGTCCTGAGTGTATCTGCCCAGCGCCCAATACGTTCTCCCCTGGATGGGCATGGGGAACCCCCCCCGCTACACTAATAGAGGATAAAGCGGAAGATAATGGATGGATGGATGGATGGATGGATGCTCTGGAATGGAGGCTCGATGGAGGACGAAGCAACACGGCGTTTCAGATCTGATTATTTGGACGTCAATGAGGAGAGGGAGTCTGTGATTTGTCGGCGTCGCCTCTCTCCTCCTCTCTCTTTTGTCCTCGCTGAGTGCTCTCGCGCTCGGCGTGGTTTGTGCGGCGGCTCGTCCTAATTGCCAATTAACAAACTCACAAAGCAATCAAGCCGGACAGATGTGAGGGCTGCAAACGAGGCTGTTTATTCTGCAGCATGCCTCTCGCAAATATCACAACTATTCCAAGACGGAGGAGGAATAACCGATCGGACAACCTCACGGGTTCCGCGCTACCGCTCGGAATGTTAAACGCTCTCTAAAGCGCCGGCTGATGAGGTCCTCTGATGGTTATGTGGTTTATTTGAGGTCTTGTGGTTGGACAGGCGGTTGTGTCTGATGAAGTCAGCTGATGAGGTCAGCTGATGAGGTTGTCTGATGGTTATGTTGTTTATTTGAGGTCTTGTGGTTGGACAGGTGGGTGTGTCTGATGAGGTCAGCTGATGAGGTCAGCTGATGAGGTCCTCTGATGGTTATGTTGTTGTTTATTTGAGGTCTCGTGGATGGACAGGCGGTTGTGTCTGATGAGGTCAGCTGATGAGGTCAGCTGATGAGGTTGTCTGATGGTTATGTTGTTTATTTGAGGTCTCGTGGTTGGACAGGCGGTTGTGTCTGATGAGGTCAGCTGATGAGGTTGTCTGATGGTTATGTTGTTGTCAATTTGAGGTCTCGTGGTTGGACAGGCGGTTGTGTCTGATGAGGTCCTCTGATGAGGTTGTCTGATGGTTATGTTGTTTATTTGAGGTCTTGTGGTTGGACAGGCGGTTGTGTCTGATGAGGTCAGCTGATGAGGTTGTCTGATGGTTATGTTGTTGTCAATTTGAGGTCTCGTGGTTGGACAGGCGGTTGTGTCTGATGAGGTCCTCTGATGAGGTTGTCTGATGGTTATGTTGTTTATTTGAGGTCTCGTGGTTGGACAGGCGGTTGTGTCTGATGAGGTCAGCTGATGAGGTTGTCTGATGGTTATGTTGTTTATTTGAGGTCTTGTGGTTGGACAGGTGGGTGTGTCTGATGAGGTCAGCTGATGAGGTCAGCTGATGAGGTCCTCTGATGGTTATGTTGTTGTTTATTTGAGGTCTCGTGGATGGACAGGCGGTTGTGTCTGATGAGGTCAGCTGATGAGGTCAGCTGATGAGGTTGTCTGATGGTTATGTTGTTTATTTGAGGTCTCGTGGTTGGACAGGCGGTTGTGTCTGATGAGGTCAGCTGATGAGGTTGTCTGATGGTTATGTTGTTGTCAATTTGAGGTCTCGTGGTTGGACAGGCGGTTGTGTCTGATGAGGTCCTCTGATGAGGTTGTCTGATGGTTATGTTGTTTATTTGAGGTCTTGTGGTTGGACAGGCGGTTGTGTCTGATGAGGTCAGCTGATGAGGTTGTCTGATGGTTATGTTGTTGTCAATTTGAGGTCTCGTGGTTGGACAGGCGGTTGTGTCTGATGAGGTCCTCTGATGAGGTTGTCTGATGGTTATGTTGTTTATTTGAGGTCTCGTGGTTGGACAGGCGGTTGTGTCTGATGAGGTCAGCTGATGAGGTTGTCTGATGGTTATGTTGTTTATTTGAGGTCTTGTGGTTGGACAGGCGGTTGTGTCTGATGAGGTCCTCTGATGAGGTCAGCTGATGAGGTCCTCTGATGGTTATGTTGTTGTTTATTTGAGGTCTCGTGGTTGGACAGGCGGTTGTGTCTGATGAGGTCAGCTGATGAGGTCAGCTGATGAGGTCCTCTGATGGTTATGTTGTTGTTTATTTGAGGTCTCGTGGTTGGACAGGCGGTTGTGTCTGATGAGGTTGTCTGATGGTTATGTTGTTGTCAATTTGAGGTCTCGTGGTTGGACAGGCGGTTGTGTCTGATGAGGTCATCTGATGAGGTTGTCTGATGGTTATGTTGTTTATTTGAGGTCTCGTGGTTGGACATGCGGTTGCGTCTAATGAGGTCAGCTGATGAGGTCAGCTGATGAGGTCAGCTGATGAGGTTGTCTGATGGTTATGTTGTTGTTTATTTGAGGTCTCGTGGTTGGACAGGCGGTTGTGTCTGATGAGGTCGTCTGATGAGGTCATCTGATGAGGTTGTCTGATGGTTATGTTGTTGTTTATTTGAGGTCTCGTGGTTGGACAGGCGGTTGTGTCTGATGAGGTCGTCTGATGAAGTCAGGTGATGAGGTTGTCTGATGGTTATGTTGTTTATTTGAGGTCTCGTGGTTGGACAGGCGGTTGTGTCTGATGAGGTCAGCTGATGAGGTCAGCTGATGAGGTCCTCTGATGGTTATGTTGTTGTTTATTTGAGGTCTCGTGGTTGGACAGGCGGATGTGTCTGATGAGGTCGTCTGATGAGGTCAGCTGATGAGGTTGTCTGATGGTTATGTTGTTGTTTATTTGAGGTCTCGTGGTTGGACAGGTGGGTGTGTCTGATGAAGTCAGCTGATGAGGTTGTCTGATGGTTATGTTGTTTATTTGAGGTCTCGTGGTTGGACAGGCGGTTGTGTCTGATGAGGTCAGCTGATGAGGTCAGCTGATGAGGTTGTCTGAAGGTTATGTTGTTTATTTGACGTCTCGTGGTTGGAGAGGTGGGTGTGTCTGATGAGGTCAGCTGATGAGGTTGTCTGATGGTTATGTTGATGTTTATTTGAGGTCTCGTGGTTGGACAGGCGGTTGTGTCTGATGAGGTCAGCTGATGAGGTTGTCTGATGGTTATGTTGTTTATTTGAGGTCTCGTGGTTGGACAGGCGGTTGTGTCTGATGAGGTCAGCTGATGAGGTCAGCTGATGAGGTTGTCTGATGGTTATGTTGTTTATTTGAGGTCTCGTGGTTGGACAGGCGGTTGTGTCTGATGAGGTCAGCTGATGAGGTCAGCTGATGAGGTTGTCTGATGGTTATGTTGTTGTCAATTTGAGGTCTCGTGGTTGGACAGGTGGGTGTGTCTGATGAGGTCCTCTGATGGTTATGTTGTTGTTTATTTGAGGTCTCGTGGTTGGACAGGCGGTTGTGTCTGATGAGGTCAGCTGATGAGGTTGTCTGATGGTTATGTTGTTTATTTGAGGTCTCGTGGTTGGACAGGCGGTTGTGTCTGATGAGGTCAGCTGATGAGGTCAGCTGATGAGGTTGTCTGATGGTTATGTTGTTTATTTGAGGTCTCGTGGTTGGACAGGCGGTTGTGTCTGATGAGGTCAGCTGATGAGGTCAGCTGATGAGGTTGTCTGATGGTTATGTTGTTGTCAATTTGAGGTCTCGTGGTTGGACAGGCGGTTGTGTCTGATGAGGTCAGCTGATGAGGTCAGCTGATGAGGTTGTCTGATGGTTATGTTGTTTATTTGAGGTCTCGTGGTTGGACAGGTGGGTGTGTCTGATGAGGTCAGCTGATGAGGTTGTCAGATGGTTATGTTGTTTATTTGAGGTCTCGTGGTTGGACAGGCGGTTGTGTCTGATGAGGTCAGCTGATGAGGTCAGCTGATGAGGTTGTCTGATGGTTATGTTGTTGTCAATTTGAGGTCTCGTGGTTGGACAGGCGGTTGTGTCTGATGAGGTCATCTGATGAGGTTGTCTGATGGTTATGTTGTTGTTTATTTGAGGTCTCGTGGTTGGACATGCGGTTGCGTCTAATGAGGTCAGCTGATGAGGTCAGCTGATGAGGTCAGCTGATGAGGTTGTCTGATGGTTATGTTGTTTATTTGAGGTCTCGTGGTTGGACAGGCGGTTGTGTCTGATGAGGTCGTCTGATGAGGTTGTCTGATGGTTATGTTGTTGTTTATTTGAGGTCTCGTGGTTGGACAGGCGGTTGTGTCTGATGAGGTCGTCTGATGAGGTCATCTGATGAGGTTGTCTGATGGTTATGTTGTTGTTTATTTGAGGTCTCGTGGTTGGACAGGCGGTTGTGTCTGATGAGGTCGTCTGATGAGGTCATCTGATGAGGTTGTCTGATGGTTATGTTGTTGTTTATTTGAGGTCTCGTGGTTGGACAGGTGGGTGTGTCTGATGAGGTCAGCTGATGAGGTTGTCTGATGGTTATGTTGTTGTTTATTTGAGGTCTCGTGGTTGGACAGGTGGGTGTGTCTGATGAAGTCAGCTGATGAGGTTGTCTGATGGTTATGTTGTTTATTTGAGGTCTCGTGGTTGGACAGGCGGTTGTGTCTGATGAGGTCAGCTGATGAGGTCAGCTGATGAGGTTGTCTGAAGGTTATGTTGTTTATTTGACGTCTCGTGGTTGGAGAGGTGGGTGTGTCTGATGAGGTCAGCTGATGAGGTTGTCTGATGGTTATGTTGATGTTTATTTGAGGTATCATGGTTGGACAGGTGGGTGTGTCTGATGAGGTCCTCTGATGGTTATGTTGTTTATTTGAGGTCTCGTGGTTGGACAGGCGGTTGTGTCTGATGAGGTCGTCTGATGAGGTCAGCTGATGAGGTCAGCTGATGAGGTCCTCTGATGGTTATGTTGTTGTTTATTTGAGGTCTCGTGGTTGGACAGGTGAGTGTGTCTGATGAGGTCAGCTGATGAGGTTGTCTGATGGTTATGTTGTTTATTTGAGGTCTCGTGGTTGGACAGGCGGTTGTGTCTGATGAGGTCGTCTGATGAGGTCAGCTGATGAGGTTGTCTGATGGTTATGTTGTTGTTTATTTGAGGTCTCGTGGTTGGACAGGTGGGTGAGTCTGATGAGGTCAGCTGATGAGGTTGTCTGATGGTTATGTTGTTGTTTATTTGAGGTCTTGTGGTTGGACAGGTGGGTGTGTCTGATGAGGTCAGCTGATGAGGTTGTCTGATGGTTATGTTGTTGTTTATTTGAGGTCTCGTGGTTGGACAGGTGGGTGTGTCTGATGAGGTCAGCTGATGAGGTTGTCTGATGGTTATGTTGTTTATTTGAGGTCTTGTGGTTGGACAGGCGGTTGTGTCTGATGAGGTCAGCTGATGAGGTCAGCTGATGAGGTCGTCTGATGGTTATGATGTTGTTTATTTGAGGTCTCGTGGTTGGACAGGCGGGTGTGTCTGATGAGGTCAGCTGATGAGGTCAGCTGATGAGGTTGTCTGATGGTTATGTTGTTTATTTGAGGTCTCGTGGTTGGACAGGTGGGTGTGTCTGATGAGGTCAGCTGATGAGGTTGTCTGATGGTTATGTTGTTTATTTGAGGTCTTGTGGTTGGACAGGTGGGTGTGTCTGATGAGGTCAGCTGATGAGGTCAGCTGATGAGGTTGTCTGATGGTTATGTTGTTGTTTATTTGAGGTCTTGTGGTTGGACAGGCGGTTGTGTCTGATGAGGTCAGCTGATGAGGTCAGCTGATGAGGTTGTCTGATGGTTATGTTGTTTATTTGAGGTCTTGTGGTTGGACAGGTGGGTGCGTCTGATGACGTCAGCTGATGAGGTTGTCTGATGGTTATGTTGTTTATTTGAGGTCTCGTGGTTGGACAGGCGGTTGTGTCTGATGAGGTCAGCTGATGAGGTCAGCTGATGAGGTTGTCTGATGGTTATGTTGTTTATTTGAGGTCTCGTGGTTGGACATGCGGTTGCGTCTAATGAGGTCAGCTGATGAGGTCAGCTGATGAGGTCGTCTGATGAGGTTGTCTGATGGTTATGTTGTTGTTTATTTGAGGTCTCGTGGTTGGACAGGCGGTTGTGTCTGATGAGTTCGTCTGATGAGGTCATCTGATGAGGTTGTCTGATGGTTATGTTGTTGTTTATTTGAGGTCTCGTGGTTGGACAGGCGGTTGTGTCTGATGAGGTCGTCTGATGAAGTCAGCTGATGAGGTTGTCTGATGGTTATGTTGTTGTTTATTTGAGGTCTCGTGGTTGGACAGGTGGGTGTGTCTGATGAGGTCAGCTGATGAGGTCCTCTGATGGTTATGTTGTTGTTTATTTGAGGTCTCGTGGTTGGACAGGCGGTTGTGTCTGATGAGGTCAGCTGATGAGGTCAGCTGATGAGGTCATCTGATGAGGTTGTCTGATGGTTATGTTGTTGTTTATTTGAGGTCTCGTGGTTGGACAGGCGGTTGTGTCTGATGAGGTCAGCTGATGAGGTTGTCTGATGGTTATGTTGTTGTTTATTTGAGGTCTCGTGGTTGGACAGGTGGGTGTGTCTGATGAAGTCAGCTGATGAGGTTGTCTGATGGTTATGTTGTTTATTTGAGGTCTCGTGGTTGGACAGGCGGTTGTGTCTGATGAGGTCAGCTGATGAGGTCAGCTGATGAGGTTGTCTGAAGGTTATGTTGTTTATTTGAGGTCTCGTGGTTGGACAGGCGGTTGTGTCTGATGAGGTCAGCTGATGAGGTCAGCTGATGAGGTTGTCTGAAGGTTATGTTGTTTATTTGAGGTATCATGGTTGGACAGGTGGGTGTGTCTGATGAGGTCCTCTGATGGTTATGTTGTTTATTTGAGGTCTCGTGGTTGGACAGGCGGTTGTGTCTGATGAGGTCGTCTGATGAGGTCAGCTGATGAGGTTGTCTGATGGTTATGTTGTTTATTTGAGGTCTCGTGGTTGGACAGGCGGTTGTGTCTGATGAGGTCGTCTGATGAGGTCGTCTGATGAGGTCAGCTGATGAGGTCCTCTGATGGTTATGTTGTTGTTTATTTGAGGTCTCGTGGTTGGACAGGTGAGTGTGTCTGATGAGGTCAGCTGATGAGGTCAGCTGATGAGGTTGTCTGATGGTTATGTTGTTTATTTGAGGTCTCGTGGTTGGACAGGCGGTTGTGTCTGATGAGGTCAGCTGATGAGGTCAGCTGATGAGGTTGTCTGATGGTTATGTTGTTGTCAATTTGAGGTCTCGTGGTTGGACAGGCAGTTGTGTCTGATGAGGTCAGCTGATGAGGTCAGCTGATGAGGTCCTCTGATGGTTATGTTGTTTATTTGAGGTCTTGTGGTTGGACAGGCGGTTGTGTCTGATGAGGTCAGCTGATGAGGTTGTCTGATGGTTATGTTGTTTATTTGAGGTCTCGTGGTTGGACAGGCGGTTGTGTCTGATGAGGTCAGCTGATGAGGTCAGCTGATGAGGTTGTCTGATGGTTATGTTGTTGTCAATTTGAGGTCTCGTGGTTGGACAGGCGGTTGTGTCTGATGAGGTCAGCTGATGAGGTCAGCTGATGAGGTTGTCTGATGGTTATGTTGTTTATTTGAGGTCTTGTGGTTGGACAGGTGGGTGTGTCTGATGAGGTCAGCTGATGAGGTTGTCTGATGGTTATGTTGTTTATTTGAGGTCTCGTGGTTGGACAGGCGGTTGTGTCTGATGAGGTCAGCTGATGAGGTCAGCTGATGAGGTTGTCTGATGGTTATGTTGTTGTTTATTTGAGGTCTCGTGGTTGGACATGCGGTTGCGTCTAATGAGGTCAGCTGATGAGGTCAGCTGATGAGGTCAGCTGATGAGGTTGTCTGATGGTTATGTTGTTTATTTGAGGTCTCGTGGTTGGACAGGCGGTTGTGTCTGATGAGGTCGTCTGATGAGGTTGTCTGATGGTTATGTTGTTGTTTATTTGAGGTCTCGTGGTTGGACAGGCGGTTGTGTCTGATGAGGTCGTCTGATGAGGTCATCTGATGAGGTTGTCTAATGGTTATGTTGTTGTTTATTTGAGGTCTCGTGGTTGGACAGGTGGGTGTGTCTGATGAAGTCAGCTGATGAGGTTGTCTGATGGTTATGTTGTTTATTTGAGGTCTTGTGGTTGGACAGGCGGTTGTGTCTGATGAGGTCAGCTGATGAGGTCAGCTGATGAGGTTGTCTGATGGTTATGTTGTTGTTTATTTGAGGTCTCGTGGTTGGACAGGCGGTTGTGTCTGATGAGGTCAGCTGATGAGGTTGTCTGATGGTTATGTTGTTTATTTGAGGTCTCGTGGTTGGACAGGCGGTTGTGTCTGATGAGGTCAGCTGATGAGGTTGTCTGATGGTTATGTTGTTGTCAATTTGAGGTCTCGTGGTTGGACAGGCGGTTGTGTCTGATGAGGTCAGCTGATGAGGTCAGCTGATGAGGTCCTCTGATGGTTATGTTGTTTATTTGAGGTCTCGTGGTTGGACAGGCGGTTGTGTCTGATGAGGTCAGCTGATGAGGTTGTCTGATGGTTATGTTGTTTATTTGAGGTCTTGTGGTTGGACAGGTGGGTGTGTCTGATGAGGTCAGCTGATGAGGTTGTCTGATGGTTATGTTGTTTATTTGAGGTCTCGTGGTTGGACAGGCGGTTGTGTCTGATGAGGTCAGCTGATGAGGTCAGCTGATGAGGTTGTCTGATGGTTATGTTGTTGTCAATTTGAGGTCTCGTGGTTGGACAGGCGGTTGTGTCTGATGAGGTCAGCTGATGAGGTCAGCTGATGAGGTTGTCTGATGGTTATGTTGTTTATTTGAGGTCTTGTGGTTGGACAGGTGGGTGTGTCTGATGAGGTCAGCTGATGAGGTTGTCTGATGGTTATGTTGTTTATTTGAGGTCTCGTGGTTGGACAGGCGGTTGTGTCTGATGAGGTCAGCTGATGAGGTCAGCTGATGAGGTTGTCTGATGGTTATGTTGTTGTCAATTTGAGGTCTCGTGGTTGGACAGGCGGTTGTGTCTGATGAGGTCATCTGATGAGGTTGTCTGATGGTTATGTTGTTGTTTATTTGAGGTCTCGTGGTTGGACATGCGGTTGCGTCTAATGAGGTCAGCTGATGAGGTCAGCTGATGAGGTTGTCTGATGGTTATGTTGTTTATTTGAGGTCTCGTGGTTGGACAGGCGGTTGTGTCTGATGAGGTCGTCTGATGAGGTTGTCTGATGGTTATGTTGTTGTTTATTTGAGGTCTCGTGGTTGGACAGGCGGTTGTGTCTGATGAGGTCGTCTGATGAGGTCATCTGATGAGGTTGTCTAATGGTTATGTTGTTGTTTATTTGAGGTCTCGTGGTTGGACAGGTGAGTGTGTCTGATGAAGTCAGCTGATGAGGTTGTCTGATGGTTATGTTGTTTATTTGAGGTCTCGTGGTTGGACAGGCGGTTGTGTCTGATGAGGTCAGCTGATGAGGTCAGCTGATGAGGTTGTCTGAAGGTTATGTTGTTTATTTGACGTCTCGTGGTTGGAGAGGTGGGTGTGTCTGATGAGGTCAGCTGATGAGGTTGTCTGATGGTTATGTTGATGTTTATTTGAGGTATTATGGTTGGACAGGTGGGTGTGTCTGATGAGGTCCTCTGATGGTTATGTTGTTTATTTGAGGTCTCGTGGTTGGACAGGCGGTTGTGTCTGATGAGGTCGTCTGATGAGGTCAGCTGATGAGGTCAGCTGATGAAGTCCTCTGATGGTTATGTTGTTGTTTATTTGAGGTCTCGTGGTTGGACAGGTGAGTGTGTCTGATGAGGTCAGCTGATGAGGTTGTCTGATGGTTATGTTGTTTATTTGAGGTCTCGTGGTTGGACAGGCGGTTGTGTCTGATGAGGTCAGCTGATGAGGTTGTCTGATGGTTATGTTTTTTATTTGAGGTCTTGTGGTTGGACAGGCGGTTACGTCTGATGAGGTCAGCTGATGAGGTCAGCTGATGAGGTTGTCTGATGGTTATGTTGTTGTTTATTTGAGGTCTCGTGGTTGGACAGGCGGTTGTGTCTGATGAGGTCGTCTGATGAGGTCAGCTGATGAGGTTGTCTGATGGTTATGTTGTTGTTTATTTGAGGTCTCGTGGTTGGAAAGGTGGGTGTGTCTGATGAGGTCAGCTGATGAGGTTGTCTGATGGTTATGTTGTTTATTTGAGGTCTTGTGGTTGGACAGGCGGTTGTGTCTGATGAGGTCAGCTGATGAGGTTGTCTGATGGTTATGTTGTTGTTTATTTGAGGTCTCGTGGTTGGACAGGGGCAGCACGGTGGCTTAGTAGCACGTTCGCCTCTCAGCACTAGAGGTTCCCGGTTCGAATCCCCATCTGGGTGGAGTTTCCATGTTCTCCCTGTGTCCGTGTGGGTTTCCTCCAGGTTCTCTGGTTTCCTCCCACAGTCCTTTCTGCCCAGCGCCCGAAATGTTTTCCCCTTGATGGGCATGGGGAACCCTCCCCAGATCCTAATAGAGGATAAAGCTGAAGATAATGAATGAATGAATGGTTGGACAGGTGGAGGCGGTTGTGTCTGATGACGTTGTCTGATGGTTATGTTGTTGTTTTTGAGGCCTTGTGGTTGGATAGGCGGTGTGTCTGATGAGGTTGTGAGGAGAACGCTGCAGGGCCGTGATGGATGTTCCGCGGGGTGGGGTGGGGTGGGATGGGTTCTTTAATGGGCGGGGCTTGTTTTGGCTCTTCAGGTGATGAACTGACATTCTGTATGAAGTCCTGATTTGATTTCAGCGAGTCTGAAACGATGGGTTCCATCTCCAACAACTTTGATGTTCAGACCTCGTTTTTCGTACGTTTTGTACGTTCGTTTGCTGAAGTGACTAACGAGTGCAATCAACGCCGCCGCGCAGCCGCCGCGCAGCAATCAACATCTGTTTGAGCGTCAGATCGGTTCCTTTCATCCCGACGCTGTTGATGTCTGCATTCACACGAGGAAAACAAAAAGTAGACAAATAATTCCCTCCAGTAACTCATTACGCCCCCTGCAGGGCAATCGGGGTTATTAAACCCTGTGCAAATAGGGAGGGACAACTGCAGACTTACAATTAAAGGTGAAGATTTTAAAATTACACATCCCAGAAACACCCACTCAAACAGACACAAACAATATAAGGGCTATTAAGAGCAGCCAATCACCTTAAGTCCATAATCCTGGACTGGGGGAGAAAACCAGAGAACCCAAAGGAAACCCACACAGACACGGGGCGATTGCCTGCTCTTAATTACCCACCTGATCGACACACCACGCCTGGGTTCTAAACATTTATTCATTCGCAGGGTCGCGGGTT
>JAFMOC010000067.1:330000-370000 GCA_019802505.1 Corydoras sp. C115 | reverse complement strand
ACCCCTGTATTGGACTCCTGTATTCGACTCCTGTATTCGATTCCTGTATTCGACCCCTGTATTCGACCCCTGTATTCGACTCCTGTATTCGACTCTTGTATTCGACCCCTGTATTCGACTCCTGTATTCGACTCTTGTATTCGACCCCTGTATTCGACCCCTGTATTCGACCCCTGTATTCGACCCCTGTATTCGACCCCTGTATTCGACTCCTGTATTCGACTCTTGTATTCGACCCCTGTATTCGACCCCTGTATTCGACCCCTGTATTCGACCCCTGTATTCGACTCCTGTATTCGACTCCTGTATTCGACCCCTGTATTCGACTCTTGTATTCGACCCCTGTATTCGACCCCTGTATTCGACCCCTGTATTCGACTCCTGTATTCGACTCTTGTATTCGACCCCTGTATTCGACTCCTGTATTCGACTCTTGTATTCGACCCCTGTATTCGACCCCTGTATTCGACCCCTGTATTCGACCCCTGTATTCGACCCCTGTATTCGACTCCTGTATTCGACTCTTGTATTCGACCCCTGTATTCGACCCCTGTATTCGACTCCTGTATTCGACTCTTGTATTCGACCCCTGTATTCGACCCCTGTATTCGACCCTGTACTCGACCCCTGTATTCGACTCCTGTATTCGACTCCTGTTGCTTCGGTTGGTGCTTCATCGCATGGCGTTAATAACATGGGAGCTGCGTTCTGTCCTGGCACGGTTCCGTCTTGGCAGGGACGGTCTGAGTGCTGTGGATATCCAAGCCCTCACCGTCGCCCCCCCCCCCCTTTTTGGAGGGGTTCTCAGCGCAGACAGATAGAGGAATCAGAACGCTAATTCCCCGCTGGAGGCGTCCGCACACTAATGAACAGGGGCAGGTGTTCTGATCCAGCAGGCCTGACCCCGCCTCACACTAATCTCTCTGTTACACATTTCACTTATCAAACGCCCCGAGACGGCGCCGCAAAAAAAAAAATAAATAAAAAAAAACAATCTCAGCCCACTCGGTTGCCATGTTGACTATTTTTACCCCTCCAACACCGACCTAAGGCCTTTACACGGGGGGGGAGGATATTCACACACACTCTGCACACTGCATCCAATGTGCTGGGTGATATTAATGTATTCCTTTAAATTAAGCTGGCTGAGTGGTTCGCATGTCCTCCCCGTGTCTGTGTGGGTCTCCTCCGGGTTCTCCGGTTTCCTCCCACAGTCCAAAAGCATGGATCAAGGTCGATTGAACTCTCCAAATTGCCCCATATAGAGTGTGTGTGTGTGAATGAGTGCGTGCACGGTGATAGATTGCCCCCCTGTCCTGGGTGTATCTGCCCAGCGCCCGAAATGTTCTCCCCTGGATGGCCATGAAGACCCCCCCCCCCCCCCCCGTGACCCTAGTAGAGGATAAAGTGAAAGATAATGGATGGATGGAAATAAAGTGACAATACGAGAAACACACACACAAACACACACAAATACACTTTATATATGGGGCAATTTAGCGCATTCGATTTGACCTTGAATCCATGTTCTTTAGACTGTGGGAGGAAACCCAAACAGACGCTGGGAGAACATGCAAACTCCACCCAGATTGGGAATTGGAATTTGGGCATGTTACCATCCTACATCCACTTGTAGCATCCATCGTGACTTCCATTATGCCCCCCGCCAGACCATCAATGCTGTCTCAGCATCTGGGTTGGACAAGGGCTCCCCCCAGTGTCTCGGGATGGTTGGTGCAGCAGCATTTTCCTTTTTCCTTCGGTCAGGTGCTCATCTGAGGTATCTGAGGTATCCATTTAAAGCCTAACCTTTGCTCCTGTACACATACATCACTCCTGCACCCTCTAGAGGGTCTCAAAACCCAAATACTAATCCAAGTCCTGGGTTCCGGAGTATCAGCGCCGGACCGTCACTTCGTAAAGAGGTTATTTTTCAGGTAGGCCGGTGCTCCTTCATAGCTGCCCTTGGTTTCCAACAGCGACTTACTGCACACCTGCGGACAAGGGCTCCCCCCAGTGTCTCGGGATGGTTGGTGCAGCATCAGGACCGGTTTGGAACACGCCCTTTTTACATGTATTTTTCTCACCTACGTTTCTCATGTTCATTTTTAAGAAAGGAAATAAATTTACATCAAGAAATAAATAAATAAATAATTTCCTGATGTTTCTCCTGCATCCTCTGAATCAATGTGCGGGTGCCGAGGCCTATCCCAGCTCAGTGGGATGAAAAATTGGCAAACCCACTGAAGGCTCCGCCATCCATCCCACCCCACCCCAACCGCACACGGAACCGAAGAACCACAAGGAACCATTTAATAAAGGAATGAAATTTTAAGAAATGATTATTGATAAGGATTAACCCCCCCCTCTCTCCCCCCCTGCTGGGAGGGCGCGCGGGTTTGATCGGGGGGCCCCAGAGCAGATGGCGGAGACGCTGCTACAACATCACACCGTGTCGAACACGGCTTACAGCGGCAAACGCCAAACGCAGCCAGCTGTCCGCCGCGAAGCTGCTGGAAATGATCGGCTTTAATTAACCAATGAGACCACAACCCGCAAAACGGAGGACTGTCAGCCAGCGAGTGAGCAAGGACGGCAGGGGCTGAGGCGGTTTGGAAGGGTGAAGTGGAGCGGGGTGGGTGTGGGAGGTCGGGGGGGGGGGGGGGGGAGAGTCACAGCGGGAGGACAGCAATCAGGAAACATCGGCCTGCGAATTCATCACAACCTCATCCACAAAGACAGATGACAGAGAGATAACGGATATCTGATGGACCTGCTTCCACACGCACAAACACAACGTAAACACACACACACACACACACACACACACACACACACACACACACACATGCGCGCGCTCACACTCTGCAGACCTGGGTGACATATACATTTATATATAAATATATAAGAACTATTTCAAAGAATCAATCACACAATACGAAGTACAGCCTTCCATACACACACACACGTACACAAACACACATGCACACACGCACACAGACACGAACGAACACACACACACACACACACACACACACACACACACACACACACTCACACACACACACACACACGCACACAAACACACACACACTGCAGACCTGGGTGACATATACATTTATATATTAATATATATAAACTATTTCAAAGAATCAATCACACAATACGAAGTACAGCCTTCCATACACACACACACACACACACGTACACAAACACACACGCACACACGCACACAGACACGAACGAACACACACACACACACACACACACACACACACACACACACACACTGCTGACCTGGGTGAAATATACATTCATATATAAATATATATAAACTACTTCAAAGAATCAAGCACACACACATACACACAAACACACACACCTGCATACACATGCACACGCACACACACACATACATGCACACTTGCGCACACTCACGCACACTCACGCACACAAACACACACATGCGCACACACACAAACACATGCACACAAACACACGCACGCACACACACATACATGCACACTTGCGCACACAAACACACACTTGCGCGCACAAACACACACACTCACGCACACTCATGCACAAACACACACTTGCGCACACACACAAACACACATGCACACAAACACATGCACACACACGCACACAAACACACATGCAGAGACACACACAAACACACACACACTGTAGACCTGGGTGTAATATACATCCATAGAATCAAAGCCTGATGTGTCCACACAAGTTTTAGATTTTAGGACATTATATGCAGTCCAGCATCCCACACACACACAACACAAACACACACACACACACACACACACACACACACACACACACACACACTGTAGACACACCACAGAATCAAAGCATGTGTCCACACAAGTTTTAGATTTTAGGACACACACACACACACACACACACACACACACACACACACACAACACACACACAAACACACACACTGTGTACCTGGGTGTAATATACATCCATAGAATCAAAGCCTGATGTGTCCACACAAGTTTTAGATTTTAGGACGTTTTATGCAGTCCAGCCTCCCACACACACACACACACACACACAAACACACACACACACACACTCTCACACACACACACACACACACACACACACACACACACACACACACACACACACACACACACACACACACACACACACACACACACACAGATCTGATGTACAAAAGCCTGCGACGTCGGAGTTCCGAGTAGTTTTGAGAGTCCGTAACTGAAAGTTGGTTGGGAGTCGACTCTGGTGTTAAATGACAGGTCATGCTGCCGGGGGGATGCTGGGGGATGGGGGGGGGAGGGGGGTCACGGCGTTGCCCTGTGGGCTGTGAACCGAGAGCATTTCCAGGTTTTAAGCGAAATGCAAAAAAAAAAATCAATTCACACCCTTTAAAGTGCGGCAGCGGCGTCGGGGGAACGGCGTGGGGGGAACGGCGTGACACGTTCCCTCATTCGCTGAGCTGTCAGTCTGCGGCAGTGGGAGGCTCCGCCTCACCCCCGACCGGCAGGCCGGCGCACTTCAGGGATCAGGTTGGAGACGTACGTCGGACGTTCCGTGACTTTTGGCTTTTGAAAGGACGGAGAAACATCCTCCTTTGATCTGGAACAGATGTGGAACCATGCGGGTTCCGCGGGGACGTGGGACAGCGGACTGAAGCGAGATGAAGAGCGGGAGAACCTCGGCGTTTTAAGGAAACGCTTTGAAAACGTTCTACAAGCAGGGGCCCAGGTCCTGTTCGGAGCAGAACGTTGGTCCTTAATGACGGAACTGATGACGGCCTGATTAACGTTCTCCGCCTTTGATACCCCAGCTCAGATTGAGGTTGCCTCCATGCAATTTAACACTCCACGCGCAGAGGAACAGCTAATCTGGCAACCCGAACGCCCGAACCTTTCTGGAGGATGGCCACTTTTCGATTCAATCAGGCAGAACCAGCCGAGCAAATCAGAAATAAACAAGCAGGACCGCTAGAACCTCCGGGACCTGATTGGGCCGGAAAATTCGGAGCGTAAAGGCCCCCTGATGCGCCACCTGGGTGCACTGTTCCCCCTGAACATGACAACATGAACTGGACAACGTTTCAACGTCCACCTCAGCGGGTGGACCAGCAGATCCAAATCCCAAATAAGGTCAGTGAGGTTGCTGGAGCCTATCCTGGTGCTTATAGGAAACTGGATCTGTTATGGGGGCGGAGCCAATAGAATGTAGGGCAGATAGCACTTACTTAGACTTGGACAGTACTGTATATATTACCCTTAATGACATTAGAACTCCAACCCCAAGTTAAACTACAAGTCAAGTCAAGTAATTTATTTATATAGCGCTTTTTACAACAGTACATTGTCACAAAGCAGCTTTACAGAATGAAAAGTCTTTAAACCCCCAAAGAGCAAGCCGAAGCGACAGTGGCAAGAAAAAACTCCCTTTTATGTTGTTATTTAAGGAAAAAACCTTGGGAGGACCAAGACTCAATGGGGGACTCATCCTCCTTGAGCGGCCGGGCAGCAACAACAGTGTAGAACAGCCATGTCCAGATACTAAACAAATGGAAAAACTAACAACTAGAAAACTATATGTGAGTCCATTAGGGGGCGTCCTGCAGGACCGCCTTGTCAGGTTCCATTCAGTATTCGTAAGCAGAGCCATGGATCTCCAGGAAGCCGGGGGACACCTCAAAAGAAACAGACAAAGGAAGGGAGTTAGAGCTAATAATAAAGCACGGCATTTAATTAATAAGTAATTAATTGACACAGTGCAGCATGTGACTCCGGCATCACTGACTAGAGCAGCATAACTAAAAGAGGCAGATACTGCAGACTCTACATAGTTGAGATGGCGCCCCGGAACAGCATCATTCCAGCGCCACACCCCCACCATTAATGATGAGGTGGGTGAAGAGGTGAAATGCCAGCATACACTGATCAGAGATTACACCCCAACACAGCCAAGTCTGAGACCTACATCTTTATCTACAGGGGATTAGTTAAACGCAATATTAAAAAAATGTGTTTTTAATTTATTTTTAAAGATTAATAGTGATTCAGAATCACGAACAGTAACTGGAAGGCTATTCCAAAGTTGAGGAGCCTTGTGGGAGAATGCTCTTCCTCCAGTAGTAATTTTATTTATTCTAGGAGCTAAGAGTAAGCCAGCACCTTGAGATCGGAGCTCACGTGTCGGCTGGTACAATTGAATCAGCTCACTCAGATACTGTGGAGCCTGATTATGTAGAATTTTATATGTTATTAATAAAATTTTGTACTCGATACGAAACTTAACTGGTAGCCAGTGCAAGTTTGATAACACAGGAGTTATATGATCAAACTTTCTGGTTTTAGTTAAAACTCTAGCTGCAGCATTTTGCACAACTACGGGCCGAATGAAAAAAATCCAAGGGGCCAGTCGTGACCCTGGGGCCGCAGCATGCCGGGGTCTGATCTACAGCCTTTCCAAATGTTTCTAATCAAATATGTACTGTATGTCTTACCCCTAAAAACATTGGAACACCAACCTTAAGTTAAGCTACAGACCGAATTGGAACAACCCAAGGGCCAGTTGTGACCCTGGGCCCGCAGCATGCCCAGGTCTGATCTAAAGCCTTTCCATATGTGTCAAATCAACTATCTACTGTATGTCTTACCCTTAATGACATTAAAACTTCAACCCCAAAACTTCAAAAGTTGAACTATGGGCCGAATGAAAACAACCCAAGGGCCGGTGGTGGCTCTGGGGCCACAGAATGCCCGGGTCTGATGCCAGAGGACACGCATCATCCATAATGACATGATTGGTACATCCGAAATGATGGCCCCGAACCCTGTCCCCTATTTAAAATGTTTGGGATGAACTAGAATGCCGAATGTGCGCCAGGATCCTCTAACCCAGCAGCAACAGCAGATAATTTGAGGACTATCTGAGGACTATAGCCTACTGGATCATTCCGACCCATCTGCGCCTCGTTTTCAGGTTCTCCGGACCCCTCGTCGGACTGATGTTGCCGAAAGTGGGGTGCGTCTGTGAGGAATAGCGGGTGGAGGTGGGGGTCGTAGCGTTCAGACACTCACACCCTGCGACGTCTCTCTCTCCCCTCTGTGGACATGTGACGTTCCGCGGGCCCGGGCAGCCATTCGTCACGTCAGAACCAGAAATATATCGGTGTCCCGACAACACATCACGCGGCGTCATTCCCCCCTCCACCCGACGTCCTCGCCGCCGTTTCCTGCCGTATATCCGTCACCGTTTCATTCGCTGAACACGCCACGCAGCCCGGACTCGGCGTGGACGCTCAGCGGGACGCCGGAAAACAAAGGTTGGCTATGGAACATAAATAAAACCCCCGGGGACCAGGGATGATGAAGACGAGGGAGGACGGCGTCCTTCAACAGAGGGTCAGCAGTCAGAATCTGGTCTCGGCGGCAGCCTCGCAGACGCATGGCTCCCTCGCCGGATGGTGTTTTTATTTTATTGTCACCAGTTTGAGCGTGAATATAAATAAAATAATCGGCCGTCGTGTGCGATAGGATGATTGGCTGAGATTGATCTGGAGCGGGAGGCAGCTGGGTGGAAGGCGCGTGATTAATTACGGCGGCAACGATTGAAACGAGGGTTTGTTCTGCTCCATGAGTTCGGAAATTATCTGGCAAAGGCAGTTTCACCGCGAGCTGATTCGCTCTGGAAGACGTTTCAAAAAAATACAATAAAAAGAATAAAAACGGCTCCTAACGAGAGAATATTTACATCCTTAATTATAAACGTTCTTAATAGTATAAGCCCATACCCCCTAGTAACATCCCGCCCCACCCCACCCCTGTTCAGAGGGGCGGGGCAGCAGGTAATGTAGATCAGATTTGAGTTGTAGGTGGAAAAGCCAACATCCGTCAGGGCCGAATCAAAACAACCCAAGGGCGGTTCTGGCCCTGGGGCCGCAGAATGCCCAGGTCTGGTCTAGAGCCTTTCTATATGTGTCAATTCAAATACCTACTGTATCCAACAAGAGAATATTTACATCCTTAAACATAAACGTTCTCAATAGTATAAGCACAAACCCCCCCCCCAAACCAAACCAAACCCCACCCAACCCCACCTCTGTTTAAAGGGGCGGGGCAGCAGGCAATAGAGCTCAGATTTGAGTTGTAGGTGCAAAAGCCAACATCCGTCAGGGTCGAATCAAAACAACCCAAGGGCCGGTTCTGGCCCTGGGGCCGCAGCATGCCTGCGTCTGATCTAGAGCCTTCCATATGTGTCAAATCAAATACCTACTGCATGCCTTACCCTTAATGACATTGGAACTCAAACCTGAAGTTAAACCACGGGCCGAATCGGAACATCCCAAGGGCCGGTCGTGGCCCCGGGGCCACAGAATGCCCGGGTCTGATCTCGAGCCCTTCCATATGTGTCAATTCAAATACCTACTGCATGCCTTACCCTTAATGACATTGGAACTCCAACCTGAAGTCCTGAGAACGTGTTTGTGGAACTGTGGTACCAACGATGAGGAGGTAGACCAGGCGGTTCCATGTTCAATCCAAATTCAAAGAAAAATTGAACACTCCCAATTGCCCCATATAGAGTTATATGGATTGGCGCACTGTCCTGGGTGTATCTGCCCAGCGCAAAAACGTTCTGCTCTGGATGGGCATGGGGAACCCCCGACCCAAGTAGAGGATTAAGATAATGGGCGGGTGGAACGTCGAGCGTTCCGACGTTCGGTATGCCAGCAGAAAGCGGAATTTGACCGGCGGTGCCTGACGTTCCGCGCCGCAGTGGAACACCTCATATGGTGTAATCTGCCTCCAGAGACAGAGGGGAACGTGACTGATGGGGTGCTTAGTGTAATTCCCCCATGCTAACGTTCCGACCTCGCAGTGCTGCCGGTGCGCGCCTCACGTCTCCGCGGTTCTATCTTTGGGGAACGGTTCGCCACGACTTAATAAAGCCGCCTGGTGTTGTGTAGAAGTTTATAATACGGCACCTTACGTAACCGAGACACCCTGCCAAACAGAGCGAGGGAGGGAGGGAGGGAGGGAGGGAGGCCGAGCTGGTGAGGGAGGATGTCTGGCGTTGTGTTTAGGTGTGAATGACAGATCAGCCTTGGGCTGAATCCCGAAATTAAAGCGTTATTGCAGAAGTGGAGGCAGAATCGAGCTTTTTTATTTTTTCGGCTCCTGGGAAGAAAACGAAAAGACTAAAAACAGCAAACAGACCCGAAAAAGAGCGACGACTGCAGACTGCTGCACATTCACAGAACACAACACGCTCCGGGTCTCTGGAAAAGTGACGGGAGCATCCCGTGATCAGGAGTCTGGCACCTACCCACCACCCTCCCCCTCCCGCTGGTACCAAGTACCAACCAGGTTCTTACGGATCCAGGAACTTGCTCTACGGCAAGTAAGGTTCAATTCTGCAGGTCCATCCTGTGCGCATGTCCTCCCTGTGTCTGGGAGGGTTTTCAGGGTCTTCAGCTGAATCCTCTATTAGGGTTGCGGGAGGTCATGGTGGGGGGGGTAGTTCCCCGGGCCCATCTAGGGGAGAATGTCTCAGGTGCTGGGCAGATACATCCAGGACAGTGCAGACACTACAGAGGGGCAATTTGGAACAGCCAATGTGGGAGGAAACCAAAGAACCCGGAGGAAGGCCACATGGACACGGGGAGAACATGCAGACTCCACCTCCGCCCTACGGCAAGTAAGGTTCAATTCTGCAGGTCCATCCTGTGTTGGGAGGGTTTTCAGGGTTTTCAGGGTTGGGGGTGCCCTTACTCCGGGTTCTCCGGTTTCCTTTCCACAGTCCAAAAAAATGGACTCAAGGTTAATTGGCTACTCTAAATTGCCCCTATATAGTCCTTATGTATCTGAGTCCAGTGATAGATGGGCACCCTGTCCTGAGTGTATCTGCCCAATGCCCGAAACGTTCTCCTCTGGCTGGGCATGGGGAACCCCACCCCCCACAACCCTGTCAGAACCATTCCATCACCAGACTCCGCTGTGGGGTGCTACCCCCTTCAGGTCATATTTATTTGTTTCACTCTCATTGCGTGCTGCGAGTTAAAATCAGAACCCTGCTTCTTGGTTCTATGAGGGCATCTCCTTCCCTCCTGGTTCTCGTTTAGCCGGAAGGTCATGGGTTCCGGGGGGGAACTCGTGACAAGACGTTGCGACAGAACCCACACTCTCATTCCGTCACTCCCGCGACACTCGGTTCTATGAATTCAAGGAGAACCACAACTCCCTTTGATTTTGCCCTACACGGTTCCCCCTTTGTGGTTCCGCGTGTTCTGGAACGTTATCTGCGGGTAATTTTAAAGGAAGAGTGCTTCCTCTCTGATCCTCGGCGGTGGGGCCGTGCCGAGGACGCGGTACGAAGTTCCGCATCGTTAATTACTCCCGCACCATAAAATAATTGAAAAGCAGTTGGCTTATTAGCGGCCCCTTGTACTCGCGTAATTATAACTTAATAGTCGGCGCCTCTTGACGAGCCGCTGGAGCTGAAAGCAGAACGCCGGCGACGAGGCGACTCTTGACTCGTGACTCTGAAAGTCAATTAAAATTATTTCACCGTTTGTTTATTCAAAATAAATTTAGAATTATAAAAGGTTGAGCGATCTGCATCGAGGCCTCCAGCTGTCAATCACCCATCCATCTTAGAACACATTTTTTTCCCTCATGGTGGTTTTCCAGGTTCTTCATGAGGTTCCTCATCTCTATAACTTCATGAAACTGGTTATTATTATTGTTATTATTATAATTGTATACAATATTATATAATATTACAATTCTATATATCATAATAATATATTCATATTATTATAATTAATAATAGTAATATTATTATTATTATTATTATAGTTAGTATTATGGGGTGCAGTCATGAAGAAGGAGGGGCTGTTGGTGTGATTGATGCTTCTTGATGAACCTGCAGAAGGTTCTAATATATATTTAATAATATATATTAATTTATTAAAAAAATATATATTTATAAATGATAAATTCTAAAATGGGCGGCACGGTGGCTTAGTGGTTTAGCATGTCCTCCTCTCAGCACTGGGGATTCCCAGTTCGAATCCCCATCTGGGTGGAGTTTCCATGTTCTCCCCGTGTCCGCGTGGGTTTCCTCCGGGTTCTCCGGTTTCCTCCCACAGTCCAAAAACATGGATCAAGTCAATTGAGTTCTCCAAATTGCCCCATATAGAGTGTGTCTGTGTGAGTGAGTGTATGTCCAGTGATAGATTGGCGTCCTGTCCTGGGTGTATCTGCACAGCGCCCGAAACGTTCTCCGCTGGAATGGGCATGGGGAACCCCCCCGCGACCCTAGTAGAGGATAAAGCGGAAGATAATGGATGGATAAATTCTAAAATATATACAATATTTTTAATTATATAATATATAAAATGTATAATTTTAAATTCATTCATTTATTCATTCATTATCCTCCCGCTTTATCCAATACTAGGGTCGCGGGGGGGGTTCCCTATGCCCATCCAGGGGAGAACGCCTCGGGCGCTGGGCAGATACACCCAGGACAGGGCGCCAATCCATCGCCGGGCACACACTCACTCACACAGACACGCACACAGAACATGAACCACTAAGCCACCGTGCCAACCTTAATTTTTAATTATTTGAGTTTTTAAATCATTTTTTGGACGTTTTTTAAACGTCCCAGCGCTCACCCCGGCGACGAGGTGGTGAGACGGTGGGATGTCTCACTCTGTGTTTCACTCCTGCGCCTTTGATTATTTCGCTATTGTTCCCAAATAAACCGGCGTGCGTCCCGCTGAGCCGCCGGGCCGCGTTGATTACCCGTAAATCACTCGTATTGAAGTCGAGCGGACCGCGTACTGCGTACCGGAGACACGCCGCCGCCGAGGAGATTCATTGTCCTCTTTGAAACGGGTCACACGGTAGGACAGTCCCTTTCAGACTGAAAGGAACGCATCGGGAAGCCGAAGTTTGCGTAAGGAGTGATAACGAAAGACGTCCGGCCCGAGGCCGCAACGGCGTGTAGAACCGGACGAGCACAAGGGATCGGACGGAACGGAACCAAGGTGCTGCGAAAGGACGTCACAGCAGCTGGAGACACACACACACACACACACACACACACAGGCGTTCTGATTGTTGGAATGAATATTTAATTAGCGGTGGTGTAATTACTCTGCCCAGCTGCGGGGTGGGGGGGGGGCAGTACTCAAGGAGGAATTGTACTTTTTAATTGGAACATTTCGCAGAAATAAAAATAAGCCTCGCATGTTCCAAAAAACCAAAGTTAAACATGACTTATAAAGTACAAAAGACCCCCCCCCCCCGTCCTCTCCGCCGCCACCATCACGCCGCCCCCTGCAGCCCATTGTGGTATTACACCTGTTTGTTTTACATTCCCGTTCACATTTTCAGCTCCACCTTCCACATGGAGGCACCTTTGCGGTCCGTTAGTCCCCTTCACCGTACGGAACACGTGTGTGTTTGGGTGGAGGATCTGTCTCAGCACTGCGGTGGCGGTGTTCTTAAAGCTCCACCAGCGGCAGAGTGCAGTAAGACACGCCGTCATTGACCGAAGGACGGAGTGCAGTAGGTCGCTAAATTCGCTGGCTGTTAAGTGGACCCTGAAGCTTCCATTGAACAGACACCCCCTAGTGTTCCCTCCACATTTTCAGCTCCACCTTCCACATGGAGGCACTTTTGCGGTTCTAAGATCCTCCGTCATTCCCTTTCACCGTACGGAACCCGTGTGCGTTTGGGTGGGGGAGGCGCTGAGCAGCTGCAGGACACCTGTATGTTCTCATAGCTCCCAGCACTGGGACACTCTTGGATGTAGCGTGTTTTTGGAGGGGCGTGGCAATCAGTTCTAGCACCCTCTGTGGGCGGCAAAGTGCAGTAAGACACGCCGTCATTCGCCAAATGGTGGAGTGCAGTAGGTCGCTAAATTCGCTGCCTGTTAGATGGACCCTGAAGCTTCCATTGGACAGACTCCCCCTAGTGTCTCAGCATGGTCAATGCAGCTGCCTAATAACCAGGTCTGGATGCCCGTACTCTCCTGTAGGGGTCAGTGTGTGCGCCGTTTACTGCCATACGTGATGACAAGCAAATGAACTCTGTTTTGATACATTTTCCGAACTTGTATTCATCTCGCGAGGTTGTCGGTGAGGTCGTGTCCCGCAATAAACACTCGCACCACCACGCGTGCACCATACAGGGGTGTTGCAGGGGTATTACTGGATCAACCACATACACCCACAGACTTCTAGATGATGAACCAGAGCCTGTCCTTAGAATCTAAGCCTCCATCGGGGGTCACATGATGCTGCAGGGTGGTAGCATCATGTGATCCCTGCAGGGTGGTGGAGGTGGAGGGATATATCTGGTTGTCATGGTGGTGGTGCATCCCTCCACTGACTGATGACTTTCATTTGCACCGGTTCACCCGCAGTGTGCCGCCCCGCCCCGCCCCGCCCCCCCGGGGACGAGGCCACGTCCTGTTCCTCTGAAGATCAACCACCACCCCCCACCCCCACCCCGGGCCAGAAAGCAGGTTCTCTTAGTCAGAGATCCAGAGTCCAGACACCTGGACGTGTAAATCCGGATGTGTGGTATGTAAATTAAGAGCTCATTAATATTAATATGATGGATACGCATCGCCTTTCAGACCGACGGCGGTTCCGTCCGCGGGTTCTCGGAACCTTTATCCGATTGCAGATGCCTCCTCGCTGGATCTGCGGGCGACCTTCCCGGGTGAACCTCGCGGAACACATGAATCACAGGCCGACAACGTTCTCACGCACATTCATCATCACACACACACACACACGCCGCCGTCGCCGCTGATTAATAATAAACCCGCCGCTAACCTTCATCCATCCCGCCGTTGCCGCGCCACCCACCTCCCCGGAACCTCCACCTGCTACGGCCTCCAAATCAGTCTCCCGGACCCATGTGCCGTCGACGGCCCGGCCCGAGTGGCACCGGGGCGAACGAGAGGCAGAAGTCCAAACACTCCATCAACCCCGGCCCCGCCCAAGGCCCTCGTCCATCGGCGCGGAGAACTCACCGGGGTCTCACTCCGTCTCCGTCTTCACCGTCGGCGTCGCCGTCGACAACGTTCTTAAACCCACATTAGACGCTCGCGGCCTTCGCTCAGCCAGAACTTTATTCAAAGCAGAACCGTGGAACACCGCGGAACCCCACAGAGAGGAAATGAGATTAGCCATTAGTTCTGCCGCGCCCGTATCCATCAAGGCGATGCCGACGCTCGCTTTCCTCCGTCATATACATATTCGCATATACATTCTGCCAACGAACACATCTCCTGATGAATAATGACGGTTCCACCTCCTCGAGAAGAACGCATCCTGGGTTCCTGCACCGTAATGACTCAAGAATTTTATTTATAGAGTTTATAGAGTAGCTATTTTTTGTACGATAGAACGTCGTCACAAAGCAGCTTTACAGAGTTATAAACCTTTAAACCTCCAAAGAGCAAGACCAAGAGACAGCGGCAAGACAAAACTCCCTGTTCTGTTGATATTTTAAAGAAGAAACCTTGTGAGGACCGAGGCTCAGTGGGGAACCCATCCTCATTGAGGATCAACAGTGTAGGACAGCCATGTACAGATGGTGTGGTGATCATGTGACCTGTATTTCCATCCATTCATTATCTTCCGCTTTATCCTCTATTAGGGTCACGGGGGCGGGGGTTCCACATGCCCATCCAGGGGAGAACGTTTTGGGCGCTGGGCAGATACACTCAGGACAGGGGGCAATCTATTACTGGGCACACACTCACACACACAGACACACTCTATATGGGGCAATTTGGAGAATTCAATTCACCTTGTTCCCTGTTTTTTGGACTGTGGGAGGAAACCGGAGAACCCGGAGGAAACCCACGCGGACACAGGTAGGACATGGACACTCCACCCAGATTGAGATTCGAACCGGGAATCCCTAGTGCTGAGAAGAGAACATGCTAATCCACTAAGCCACCGTGCCACCGTGACCTGTATTTAAGAATTGAATACTATTTACGAGTTAAAAGCAGAACCGTGATCCTCGGTTCTACGAGGGCATTTCTTTCGATGCTGGTTTTTTGGACGCGGCACTCGCCAGGTCTCGGGTTCTTGTGGAGAACGTATCGCGCCCTGCATTAAGAATAAGACTCAATAAGTCCATTGAGGGCGTCCTGCAGGACCACCCCGTTCAATAGAAACCCAGGTTCCATCTGGCAAATCGTCGTAGCCGCAGAGCTCCGGCCAAACCGTGGATGAAGAGCCGACCATGCCCTCCAGGAACTTGTCAACACCTCGAAATAACAAATGGAACCAGAAGCACCCATTACTCTGGAAGAAGGTTGTGGACTCATCAGACCACAGGACCTTCATCCATCACTCCAGAGTGTGGAAGGCGTCAAGGAGTCAAAGGGAGTGGTAGCTCAGTGGTCAGGGCGTTGGGTTATCAATCTGAAGGTTGGGGGTTCAAATCCCAGGTCCACTGATGTTACCAGTGTGGGTCCTTCAGCAAGACCCTTAACCCTCATTGCTCCAGGGATGCTGTCATGAACCCTGTGCTCACCTTGTAAGTCGCTTTGGATAAAAGCGTCCAATAAATGACCAAATGTAATAATAATGTAGGTGCGGTTGTCATCCACCATCCCGCCCAGATCGGGCCCCCATCCCCTCAGACCTCTGGGGGGGAGCCACATCTGGGGCCCCATATGGATGCTTTGTTTGGGACACAGTATCAAGAAGATGATGATGATGTTCTTCATGAAGTTAGAACATTGTTATGTAAACAAGGATCAGACGGGATTCAAACTGAGCTACCCACGCCTCCACCCTTCTGTTTTAGGACGATCAGGCCGATCCGAAACAGACACCCCCTCGGGCCCCGCCCCTCTCTGATCTCTGAGGGTCGTTCCCTCTCATCTCGGCGTCGTTCCTGGTTATGGGCTGGAGCGAGCTCAGAGCTCTAGCACTCCGGCTCAGCCCAGATGTCTCCGTTCTTGCCTCCCGCCGCTCGCCTCCCCCCGCTCGCCCCCCCCACCTCCGTCTGTGCTGTAAACCCCACCGTGATCACAATCCCGGCATGCTGAGTTCTTGGTGGAGATCACCAGTTTTGGAACCCAGGCCCAGTGAGGCGTGAGTTAATGTAAATACACAGAACACGGCACTGACTCTCTTTAAAAATGCATTAGGTTCTGGAGCCCGCACATCCGTCAGCCCCGATCCGGGCCAAGACACCACCTGCCCGGCGGGCGCAAACTCTGCCCAGAGGAGTGCTGCCCCGCCCGCCGCTGAGGCTCAGACACAGCCCATTAACCAGCTGAGCGGCCGCGAGCATTTGCTGCTAGAACGTTCCTAATAAAGCTTGATTCGAATCCCAATCTGGAGTTTCCATGTTCTCCCCATGTCCACGTGGGTTTCCTCTGGGTTCTCCGGTTTCCTCCCACACACAGTTCAAAAACATGGATCAAGGTCAATTGAATTCTCCAAATTGCCCCATATAGAGTGTGTGTGTGAGTGAGTGTGTGCCCAGTGATAGATTGGCGTCCTGTTCTGGGTGTATCTGCCCAGCGAATGAAACGTTCTCCCCTGGGTGCCCATGGGGAACCCCCCTCCCTCCCCTTTACACAAGGCTGTTTTTGTGTAAATAATTACGGCTTGCCAAAGATGTTGACGATGTTCTCGAAGGTTCAATTTCAAACTGTTTTATTTTATTATACTGAAAATGTCGTCATGTGACTTGGAAATGTAAACAGAACGTTCCATTTTAAGGATGACGTACATCACGGCTCAAAAATAAACCAGACAAACGAAACGCGACTAGAGCTGTGAGAGTGAAACCTCTTTTGAGAACCATCCTCTAGAACATTCTAAACCATCTGCAGGTTGAGGGTTTGACAAGTTCACCACATCCTCGCCGTTAACCCTCAAAGCTCCAGAGATGCTTCCTCACAACTATGAGGAGAACATGCCAAGGGGTGGACTTTATATTCAGAGCGACTCCCTTAGAATTAAATATTTAGCGGCTCCTCGTTCCAGAAATACTGACCGCACTGTGCGAGCAATTACGGCGGCAATAAAAGAGGATATCAATAGTCCGACTCTCGCAGCAGATATCCACTTAAGATTTATCGCACTCGTTAAACGATCCGAACGGAATGGACGAGCTCCTCAAACCGCCGACCCAATTAGCGAGGAACGAGGTGAGGACATTCCTCTGTCTGCAAATCCACTTTAATAAGGGCCGCGTCCCGAACGCGGCGCTGCCGGAATCGTAAACCACGCCGCCGAATGAAACACCACCGCCGGATATGACGGATGAAGCCTCACACGGCGGTCAAACAACGTAGTGCTGTGCCGGCCACTACAACGGAGATACTTGGCTCTCCGCACTGAACCAGGTCGCCACGTCATGACGTTAAGCTTTTTATTTGCCTTCCCGCCAATTTATATATTTACGTTTTAGATTTCAATAAGCACGATCTGATTACCACGGGTTGCCATGGCAACCACATGACGATATCAGGTGCACATGCCCCCCATGTGTAATTTACGAACGTCGCAGGGTGCTCGGCTTTGGATCAATACGTTCTCATGGGCAGCGACTCACCTGCGTCTCCCGCGCACCCGCCTCCCTGACCGCGGTACATAGTCCAAGTCCCGCCCCCTTTGGGGGGTAGGCTTTCGTTGTGACGTTAAGCTTTTTATTCGCTTTCCCGCCGATTTTAATATTTACATTTTTTTATTTACGGGTTAAACAACGGCAGGTGTGTCTGGAGTTACTTGGCTCTCTGTGCAGAAATTACATCGCCACATCGGTGACGTTAATCTTTTTATTTGCCTTCTCGGAAATTTTAATATTTACGTTTTTCGAATTGTGCTGGCTGTCGCGTTTGTGGACTGGGGGTGGAGGGCAGTGTCTTGCCACTGAAAGGGCAGTGTGACACTATATTTGTTGCTTGATTTTGCGGATTAGTCGCAGTTACTGTGTGCGGCTAGTGTCTCAGCAGTGTATGTGCAGAACTTTTAATGCATTTCGCTTCATTCGATTGATTCCGTCGCTCTGTGAGGTCGTCTGTGCTTGGTGGCGCCACCCGAGGTATGTTATGAGTTGTAGGGGTCAGCTTCCATCGCTCCGGTACGCAACACATTATATTAAGGGTTCTGAAGTCTAAAGGTCTAAAATTAGTTACAGAACCTGAATTCAGGGAGTGAATCTCGAGGAGAAGCCGCCTCTGAAATTTAATTAGTGTTTAATTAAGTGGATGAAGTAAACACTGTTTCATTAGAACTCAAACTCGGGGTCCGGCGTGGACGTCCACGTCCGCAATGCTGCACGAGGACACTCAGAGGGGTGGGGGGTACAGCTATCCTGCAGGATGTTGTGTGGGCACTTTGATCAGCACTCCGGCTGCAGGGTGGGGGTCGAGGGAGGTGGTGTCGGGGGCGAGTGCGCGGCAGCCTGTGATCTTGTCAGCATGCTCTCTGACCCAATTGCGGTAAATGTCCCGAAGTGGCGTTAGATTGCATCTGATCCGCCGCCGCACCGTCCTGATTACGCACGGGGCCCCGGGTCCGGCCAATTCCGGATAAGCGCGGGACGCGGAACGCGTTTTAGGGAGGTTTCAAAGCGTCGGTGGTGCTGACGGTTCCTGACTCGTTCTCAATAAGAATAATCTGATTACCACTGGTAGCCATGGCGACCACACCACGATATCAGGTGCACGTGCCCTCCCGTGCGTATTTAAGGCGCTCGGCGGCGGATCATTACCTTCTTATGAGCGGCGACGCACCTGCGGCTCCCGCGCACCCTGACCGTGCATACTTAGTCCAAGCCCCGCCCCCTTTGAGAGTTTGGGATTGGTGTGAAAGACCACGTGCCAGAAAAGTGCACACCACTGTGCCGTGAAAGCAAAATGGAGCACAAAAGGGTTAAATCTACCCATAATGCACCGCTGACACACCACCAGCTGTCTTTTTATATTAACATAAAGTGCTGGATGAGCTCACAGCCCCTCCTGATTGGTCAAGGTCCATTTTATTAACGCAGCCGGAGTACGTCGACCGCCTAAGAGAGCGCCGCAGTGTGTTGTAACGCGGCGCCGCCTCGCGTTGTACGAGGACACAGGCTGAACCTGATCATCCCGCGTCAATAGCAGCACCCGCCGCCGCGCTCTACCTCGCACTCCCCGCAAACAGACACGCCGGCGGCGTGACGAAATCCCAAGCTCGCCGTGGAGGTTGGCCGAGGCGCGGCGCCACAATATGCACCGTCGCCAAGAAAAGCTCCGCGTCTGCGTCGCCCTAATGAAATATTCATGACTCCTGCGGGGAACGGAAAGCATCTCGCGGCCACCGCCGGAGACGACGCCGCCGCTCCTTGCCCGGCAACAGCGAGATTCCATTCGTTAGCGCACCATGAATTATGCCCGAGGGAACGCGCCAGGCCCACGTCCTCATCACGGGCGTGGCGCGAGGACGGACGGCCGTGATGTCACGAGGAACGGGATGCCGGCGGCGCCGAGCTGTGTTTGCATCGTGCGAGCGCTGGGGGAATGATCTGCACTGGATTATCGGGAATCACTTCGGTCAACAGAGCGGGATCGAAGGGCGGCGCGGCGGCGGCGCGGCCAAAACACAAACCAATTAAACTCGTTAATGTGATCGACCCGGGGAAACAGCGAGCCGGCTGCAGCGATGGAATAGACCCCGCGCGGAGGGGATTTCGGTGAAAACACACACCGACACATCTGCACCACCACGTCGGTCTCACTGCAGAACTGAGCATCATCCACCACCCGACCAACCCCCGCTCTGTCCATGGTTCTGATCATCCATCCATACATTATCCAGGTATCCCAATCCAGGGGAGAACGTTTGGGGCGCTGGGCAGATACACCCAGGACAGGGGGGCAATTTATCACTAGACACACACTCACTCACACAGACACACTCTATATGGGGCAATTTGGAGAATTCAATTGACCTTAATCCATGTTTTTTGGACTGTGGGAGGAAACGCGGAGAACCCGGAGGAAACCCAGGCGGACACGGGGAGGACATGGAAACTCCACCCTGCATCACCACGTCAATGTCACTGCAGTACTGAGCATCATCCACCACCCGAACAACACCCACTCTTGTCCATGTTGCTGATCATCCATCCATACATTATCCATGTATCCCAATCCAGGGGAGAACGTTTCAGGCGCTGGGCAGATACACCCAGGACAGGGGGGGCAATTTATCACTGGACACACACTCACTCACACAGACACACTCTATATGGGGCAATTTGGAAAATTCAGTTGACCTTGATCCATGTTTTTGGCCTGTGGGAGGAAACCGGAGAACCCGGAGGAAACCCAGGCGGACACAGAAAAGAACATGCAAACTCCACCCAGACTGGGATTCCAACCTGGAACCCCAGTGCTGAGAGGAAAACATGCCAATGTCGGAAAACAGAATAAAGAGTTCCTGCTATGAAGCTGATGTATCTGTAAAAGCAGGTGGTCGATCTAATAAAGTGGCCGGGCGCGAGTACTTGGTAAAAGTTCCAGGGAAGCGCGGGGCCAGAGGCGCGTCTCTCGGGGGGGAGGGGGGGGGGGCTGAGAGCAAAGCCGTGTCACCGGCAAAAATAAAAAATAAATAAAGAAATAAAGAATGCTCACAACAAGCTCGCCGGCCGGCGGTGAATACAAATGAAGAGTGGTGGCGCAGCGCCGGCTAATGGAAAACAATGAGGCTAATTCCCCCCCGACCTTCCAGACATGCAGCTTAAACACACGAAGCATGAGACCTTGTGCGGGGAGAATATATCGAAGGACGACGAGCCGATGCCAACCCCGCCGTGCGTCCGGACTCCATAAAAAAAAACCCCAAAGCAAAATGTTTTGACCTTGAAAGTAAAGTTTCGCCTTAAAAAAACTCGTGTTATTTTCCTGTTTCTACTCCGAACGCCAATCGTGAACGCGGCCTTCGCTTTCCTAGAACGCCGAGACCGTCTCACCGGCGCGTGTGGAAGATGTTATTCCAGATAAACAAATTTAATAATATTTACATCGATGCATCCCGTTCTGCCGTCAGGGCGGAGGCGCACCTCAGAACGCGTACCTCGCAGAGGTTCTCGACGAGCCGTGAAGGACCCTCCTGGACGTTCAGCTTCGGATCGGTTGGTCTTTCGCTCGGCGCTGCCGCCTGATTGTCTGATGGGATGTTGCTGTGCAGGTTCCATAATCTCCAATTCCTCCATCCATCCTCGGCGTGTTGCATGTCCTCCCCGTGTCCGCGTGGGCTTCCGCCGGGTTCGCCGGTTTCATCCTCTATTAGGGTTGTGGATGGTGGGGGTATGGGGGGTGGTTCTCCATGCCCATCCAGAGGAGAACGTTTTGGGCGCTGGGAAGATACACCCAGGACAGGACACCTATCTATCACTCACACTACTGTATATGGGGCAATTTAGAGCATTCAATTTACCTTGAATCCATGTTTTTTGGACTGTGGGAGGAAACCGGAGAACCCGGCGCAAACCCATGTGGACATGGGGATAACATGCAAACCCCACCCAGATTGGGATTCGAACCTGGATCCCCAGCGCTAAGAGGAGAACATGCTAATCACTAAGCAAACAACGGCGAGCCTGTGATGTCAGTTATTAGGACAGGCTCATTAAGACCTAATACACAACAGAGACGAAAACCTGGCGGCTTGGGCGGCGTCTCGTTAAAGGAGTTACCTCCTGAATAAACTGCTATAATCGCAGTGCAGGCGATATAAGACAGGGGGAGACATAGAGCACCGATAGAGATCTCTGTGGTGACCGGAGTATAGCCACGTCAGCTCGGAGTGTCGTAGTTATTTAATTCCGTTAATCAAACTTGAGTCTCCATCCTCAGTGCGTTGAGGAACCGACGACGCTCGGGTGGAGGCGGGAATGGCAATGGACGTTAGTTAATTAATTAGAGAGAGTTGATGCACCTCCTGACGGTTCTGCCAACCATTGCAGTGCAGGCGATATAAGAAAGGGGGAGACATAGAGCACTGAGAGAGATCGCCGTGGTGACCGGAGCATAGCTACGTCAGCTCGCAGTGTCGTAGTGGTTTAATTCCATAAATAAAACTTGAGTCTCCATGCTCAGTGCGATCCGGGTGACATCCCCTTAAGGAACCGACGACGCTGGGTGGAGGCGGGAACGGCGATAGACCTTAATTAGAGAGAGTTGAGGCACCTCCTGAAGGTTCTGCCAACCATCGCAGTGCAGGCGATATAAGAAAGGGGGAGACATAGAGCGCTGAGAGAGATCGCCGTGGTGACCGGAGCGTAGCTACATCAGCTCGCAGTGTCGTAGTTATTTAATTCTGTAAATAGGCTTTATTGAGGTTTAATAAACGGTGGTTTTGACATGAGGTTCTGCCTCTGTAACGGTAACCGACGGCGACCCTGTGATGTCAGAGCCTCACGACGAACAACACGTCAAAAGCAGCTTTTATTAAATCTAAATAAAGAGCTGGCTGCGTTTACGTCTCATTAAATCTGAACACCTCCGACGTTTAGCGACTCGGAGCCGGAGAGTGGATCTGCAGCGACGCTCAGGGGACGATGAATAATTTATAAACCTAAAGGTAAAAATGTCATAATTAGCCGTCAGGAAAAAACGTAGAGAGGTTCGTCCTGACGAACACCAAAAGAGACGCAATTAAGCCGTCAGCCCGCCACGCCACGCCACGCCACGCCACGCCACGCCACGCCACGCCCGAAATCTTATTATGATGCGATGCCTCCCCTGACCCGCCGACCCCACCGCGCTTCCCTCGCACTCCACGGCTGTCCTCGGTGACTCAGCGCCGTGTAAACGTTATGGCCGAGGATCTGAATTTAATCTTTGAAAGTCCGCCGAGGGATGGCCGCCGTGTTTGCAGGTCTCTCATCTCGTCTGAAGGAGCGTGTTTGCCCCGAGGTTTGGAACGTCCTCGGTGTCCAGGAACGTCGTAACAGCTCTTATAACAGATCCAATATCAGCGACCCCGTGGCTGAGGGGGTAAATATTGTACCGCCGGCTGTATCTGTATCGCATCTCAGGATTTGACGGACAGAAATTCGCTTTGGTTACTCAGCCGGGTCTCGGAAGGATTATTATACGCCACCGAGAACAAAAGCTCGGCTCGAGCTGGCGGCTCGGGCGGGGTGACGTTAAGGAACCGACGACGCTCGGGTGGAGGTGGGAACGAAGGCTACAGACGGTATTAGATAGAGAGTAAATGCACCTCCTGAAGGTTCTGCTATAATCGTAGTGCAGGTGATATAAGAAAGGGGGAGACATAGAGCGTTCCACGAGATTGCCGTGGCGACAGGAGTGTAGCTAGATTAGGCCGTAGTGTTGTAGTTATTTAATTCTGTAAATAAAACTAAGGCCTAAGTGCGATCCACCAAAAGTGAAGGTTCCCACTGAAGAACGTGACTGCGTATCCCGTGGGTGTTTTCCCCTTGTCGCCGTTTATTAAGACATGCTCATTAATACTTATTATACACTACGAAGAGGGCTTGCGAATTGGGCGGCGTCCCATTAAGGAACCAACAATGCTCGGGTGGAGGCGGGAACACCAATAGACGATAATTAAAGAGAGTTAGTGCACCTCCTGAGGGTTCTGCTATAATCGTAGTGCAGGTGATATAAGAAAGGGGGAGACATAGAGCGTTCCACGAGATTGCCGTGGCGACAGGAGTGTAGCTAGATTAGGCCGTAGTGTTGTAGTTATTTAATTCTGTAAATAAAACTAAGTCCTAAGCGCGATCCACCAAAAGGTTCCCACTGGAGAACGTGACTGCGTATCCCGTGGGTGTTTTCCCCTTGCCGCCGTTTATTAAGACATGCTCATTAATACTTATTACACACTACGAAGAGGGCTTGCGAATTGGGCGGCGTCCCATTAAGGAACCAACAATGCTCGGGTGGAGGCGGGAACGGCAATAGACGATAATTAGAGAGAGTTAGTGCACCTCCTGAGGGTTCTGCTATAATATAAATGCAGAAAGGGGGAGACAGAGCGTTGGGCGAGATCACCGTGGTGACCGGAGAGTAGCTAGACTTATTATACACTATGAAGACGAAAATCAGCGGTCTTGGGTGGCGTCCCCGAGGGGTTCGCACTGCGGTGTGTTCGGGTGTTACGAACAGACGACTGGTGACATCTTGGGTGGAGGTGGGAACAGCGATAGATGGCGATTCGAGAGAGTTAATGCACCTCCTGAAGGTTCTGCTATAATCACAGTGCAGGTGATACAAGAAAGGGGGAGACATAGAGCGTTGGCTCTTACCCCGTGCCCCCTCTCTGGGCTGCACCCCTCCAGCCCGTGCTCCACACTATGGGACTGACTGCAGGTCTGATGGATGGCACACCAGCAGGCTTTGATTAAAGCTCAGACTATCCCGGTGGCAGACCGAGTCCGGCTTATTTGAACAGGCAGGGGGAGTCAGTGGGGGGGGGGGGTGCTTGCCTCCTCATGGACATCAAAGGACTGAATAGCAGGAGGACGCACCTGAGTCCTGACCTTTGGGAAGAAGGTGAGATGAGGTAGACTCATCCAAGGGTTAGGGTTAGGGTTACATTTTCAACTCTCATTTGAGTTACATCGATGGGGCCTATCCCGGCGCCAAGGACGATCTCCCAGATCTCCAGTACAAACCCAAATAGACAGACATGAAGAACATGCAAAACTCACAGAAAGGACCTCATCCGACACCGTGGTGACGACGGCAAGCACAAAACCCTGGATCACCCTGGTGTTTATCCTGGAGTCAAGGGCCTCACTGAGGGAGCCCACATCCCTCAACTCAAGCTTTGACGCCCACCACCCCACGCTTAGGGATTCTAACTGTGGCATGAGTGTTGGAACCGGGTGGATGGGACCGTCTCCTGACCCCAACATCTTTCCAAACACAGCAGGCCGTAGGGTCACTCCGAACGACCCAAGACCCACCGAAACACCGGAGGAGCGTCGGTTCCGCAGAGCGAGACACCCCTTTGATGCGAGAGGTGAATGGGGATTCAGACTGACTGGCTCCGCCTGCACTGTGTCGACGCGAGCCGAGGACCCTGCCGCTGTTCCGCAGAGCGGGACGGTTTTGGATTTCCGCGGCGGCTGCGGGCCCCGTCTTAAAACAAGCGCTGCATTATTTAAAGGCGCGGCAGTGAATTATGAATGCATTATAAATACATAGCATGAAATGAGCATCTGCTGCCAGCTCTGAGGGCCGTGTTGACTTTCTGAAGTGTCTCTATAAATTGCCTCGGATTGCATTCTTGCCAGGAGGCGTCCTCCATCAAAGAGGAAGTGGGCCTCGGCAAAGACCTTGTTCAGGAAGCGGCGTTGGGCGTACAAATCAGGAATAATACGAATATATTAATTCTATATTGCCGTGGATTTAATCACGAGCCGCCGGCGCTTCCTCACTTTATATATTCTGTCTGATGGCGCCGGAGGATCCGCCGTCACGGATCCCGTCATGCGGTCGGGGTTCCGTAGGACTTCGGATTAGACGACAGTCATTGGATTACTTTCAATGGGTCTGCGGTGGAGATTGGAGAACATGAGCCAATCTCCACAGCAAATGGAATGGGTTGAGGACCAGAAACCAGGTGACCATCACCACGTCCTACTAAACGTGGTTCCAAATAGAAGATAAGGAGAACCATCACTGAAGACCCAACGCAATAGCTCGCGTTTGTAACCACCATCCGCTGAAAGGATGAGAGGGGCGTCCTCCATTAAAGAGGAAGTGGGCCTCGGCAAAGACCTTGTTCTAGAAGCGTTGTAGAGCATACAAATCAGGAATAATACAAATATATTAATTCTATATTGCTGTGGATTTAATCACGAGCCGCCGGTGCTTCCTCACTTTATATATTCTGTCTGATGGCGCCTGAGGATCCGCCGTCACGGAACCAGTCACATGGTCGGGGTTCCGTAAGACTTTGGATTAGACGTCAGTCATTGGATTAATTCCAATGGGTCTGTAGTGGAGATTGGAGAACATGAGCCTCTGGAATGGGTTAAGGATGGGGTTCTAAATTAAACCATGGACACCATGTGACCATCACCACGCCCTCTCAGGATCCTCAATGCAGGAACTAAATGTGGTTCCGAATAGCAGATGAGAAGAACCATCAGTTGGATGGACATCGTGGAGTTATCACTTAAGACCCAACGTTCTCATTGGTTCGTAACCGCCGTGAGTCCCATCTGAAGTACCGTCCGTCCGCTGAAAGGATCCATCAAAGACGACGTGGACCTCAGCAAAGACCTTGTTCTAGAAGCGTTGTAGAGCGTACAAATCAGGAGTAATCTGAATATATTAATTCTATCTTGCTGTGGATTTAATCACAAACAGCTCCGCCGTCACGGAACCCGTCACGTGGTCGGGGTTCGGTAGGACTTTGGATTAGTCGTCAGTCAAACATTAGAAACTGGATTATTAGAACAGGTGTGCGGTGGACATTGCTTCCTGCTGGGGTTTTATCCGAATTCCGGAATGGGTTCTGAATAGCGTTCTAAACCACGGACAGCAGGTGACCATCACCAGGCCCTCTGACGCTCCGCAGTCCACTTGTTCACAGCAGGATCCTCAATGCCGGAAATAAACATGGTTCCAAATAGCAGACAAAGGAGAACCATCAGTGGGACGGACGTCGTGGATTTATCACTGAATGTAATAACTCAGGGTCGTTCCCATCGGTTCGTAACCGAGTCCCGGTCTGAAGTACCGTCCGCTGAAAGGAGGACGGATATTGATAAAAAACAACAGAGGCGTAGTGGAGCGCTCAGGTGATGGAGGCCATCCATCACGGGGGCTGGGGGGGGGGGGTGATATTTATCAGCGGACGTCGGTTGGTTGGACTCGGAAACGAAATCGATGCGCAGGACGAGGTACGTTCCCCCTCGGTGGAGGGGATGTAGTCATCCATGAGCGCCGCAAAGAGGATCATGGGAGGCCAGCGCGTAATTCCTCAAAGTAATGGCTGGAAGGGCATGAAGGGAGCCATCTAGCCATGAGCATGATGGGAAATAATGCGGGGCCACTGACATCCGGCTGCACGCCCGCAACAACAGTTCCGAACCCGGGTCGTGGAGGGGGAGGGGGGGAGGGTTCCCTGACAGTCTGTTTGGGAAAATATCAGTCTCTGATCTGATTGGACGTCGGGTTGGAGGAAGGGAAATAATCATCTCAGGAGAATGAGATGCATCGGAACCGCGAACACCACCCTGAGATTGCTGCTGTCATTCTGACATCTTAATATCAAAGCGGGGGAATAAAAATAACCTGCCTTCTGCCGTTGTTGGTTACCCCGGGGCAACGGGGGCAACCATGAATACTCTTCATTGGGATCCCAAAGAACACTCTGGTACATTTAGAAAAGTGCTGCTCAGATCCGGGTTCAAGAACTCAAGGAGACTTTATCGTCCTTTACGTGACACGTGGTACATGAAATATAAATGAAATTCCGTTTCACGGAACCAGAGTACCCCAAGTGGTAGAACCTAAAATAAATAAATAAATAAAAAATAATAATATATACCTCCATAAAGGGTGGCACGGTGGCTTAGTGGTTGGCATGTTCTCCTCGCAGCACTAGGGATTCCCGGTTTGAATCCCAATCTGGGTGGAGTTTCCATGTTCTCCCCGTGTCCGCGTGGGTTTTTTTCCGGGTTCTCCGGTTTCCTCCCACAGTCCAAAAACATGGTTCAAGGTCAGTTCTCCAAATTGCCCCATATAGAGTGTATGTGTGAGTGATTGTGTGCCCGGGATAGATTGTCCAGGGTGTATCTGCCTAGCGCCCGAAACGTTCTCCCCTGGATGGGCATGGGCATGGGGAACCCCCCCCGCAACCCTAATAGAGGATAAAGCAGAAGATAATGGATGGATGGATAATAATACAAAAAAATAAAAAATTTTATATGGCAGCGTATATGCCCATAAGTCTCCGAATCCCAACGTCTTTCCAAACACAGCAGACCGTAGAGTCACTCCCACCGACCCCAGAACCCCTGAAACACAGCGGTGACATGCTGGGCGGCTTGAGGCGCAGAGGTTTGCACCTCCACCTCCCAGAGGCAGTTCCCTGCACGGCTTCCTAAAGGGGTACACACATGAAAGCCTGCATGTCCTCCCCATACCTCCAGGGATTCCCCCCCACTTTCCATCTCGCTGCGAGTTCACCGCATCATCTGCTCCACCGTACGCATCAACGTTCCACATCCACGCAAACCTTCCGGTCCGGGACGCTGACAGCCGATCAATACGCCCTTGATCTGAGGTCCGTGAACATCCGCAGGTACGAGATCATGTGGAGATAAACTGCAGGATACCGCGCTTATTTTTGCTTTCTAGGTTTTTTTGTTTGTTTTTTTTTGTATTTGGTGCAGAGACACAAAGACCTGGAGAGATCGATAAAAAAAAAATTTTAAAAAACGCAGCTCGTTTCCGCTGACGAGGCTCAAGTGAGAGAGATGAGAAAGCCGCCGGACAAACAGCTCGTCCCGGTAATTGGTAAAGAGGTCACTCTGTAGCCGTGTACATGTTTATTGGGGGGGGGGGGGGGGGGGTAATCAGCTGTTCTGTAGTTCATACAACGGGGGGAGGGGGGGGGACACACCGTTCGTAATAATGCAGAAACGTAGAAGCATTTCAGCGTGACCACCTTACGCATTAAGATGCAATTTGTAAATGAGGGATGAGACGATTAATCGTTTCTGGAAATTAATTGCAAACATTTTTTTTTTAATTAATACATCATGCGTGGTGGCACAGTGGTGGGGTGATATGCTGTCAAATCCCAGGGTTGTGGGTTCAAATCCCAGGTTCACTGAAGTTGGGCCCTTGAGCAAGACCCTTAACCCTCGTTGCTCCAAGGGGCGCTGTATCAACCCTGCGCTCAGATTTTCAGATACTAAAGCGTCCACTAAATGACCAAATGAAATGCAAATGTGATACATCGCAAGCACGCCTCAATATCGTCATCACGACATTCATACGGAAAAAAATACGTTTTATGCCGGAAACCTAAGACCAAGTTCCACAATTCGCACGGAACAAAAAGTTCCACTTGCAGACTGCTTGCTTTTCCTGCGTCTTTACTAAAAATAAACTGTATTTCTTTTCAATTAATATGCATATGCCATTTTTTTTATTCTTTATTTAATATTCGATAATAATTTTTTCGTGCTAATATTCAAAATAATAGCCCTGCGTTGTGTATTTTGGTATTTGCTGACAAAATGTTATTCTGTGTTTCTATTAAATGCATAACAAACTTACATCATTCCTGTAAGTTTCTAGCAATTTTTTGTGGGCAAGTTAATTATCGTATGATTTATAAGGTTAACATACAGCAAAAATCAAGCTAGATATACAGTATATAAACATATCAACTACTGTAGATACATATACAAACGTGAAACACTCCCATAAACCCAAAAATGGGAGAGAAAAAAAGTAAAAATAAATAAATAAATAAATAAATAATACTACTACTAATAATAAATATAATTGAGATAAAAAGAGGGGGCTTAAACTAAGTACATTAACTAGTTAATCAAGTATAAAAGAGAAGTTTATTTTTGAGACGATAATAATAATCGTAATGTAGGTATTTATATATAACCCATTTTTTTTTAATCCGTATTAAATGATCTGATCTTTATTTGTTCCTGAGGGGGATATGGCGGTATGTGGTGGTATGTGGTGGTGGTGGTGGTATGTGGTGGTGATGGTGATGGTGGTGCTGGGTGTTTGACACGTTTTAGAGTGGTGACAGGTGATAATGTGGTGTGCGGCGAGTCCCTCGGAGAGGGCGACATGGCACCTGAGGTCTGAAGCCATTAGCCGGTGTTAATGAGAAATGACAGACTTATCTCGCGTGCAAGCCCAACCCATATGGTCCTCGCAACACCTCGGGGTATTTCATTACCCATTCACACTTAATTACATAAGCGCTGGAATTCATTACAGGCGAGCCGAGCTTTACGGCGCGCTGCCTGCGATTCATTTCAGCTGCGGGGAGCCTTTTAATATCAGATATCCCAAATCCTTAGGCAGCAAGTCATAATTATTTAAACACGCCGTCAGTGACGGAGGGTCACATTTACCATCGAAGACTTAAAAAAATCGTCACGGTGACGCTCGCCGACTGAACCGGCTGTTTATGATGCCGTTATGAGCGGATTAATAATGCAGCGACTTTCAGCGACAACGTTCACGGTGATGAGTGCGGAAAGGCCGCCATGACATAAGGATTCATAGAGTGTTATAACACTAACGCACACGATTAATCGTTAACACTCATCTCGTTAACCATGGCCACTATGATAAACAGAAAGGAGCTGGTTTGTAGCCGGACCCTCTCTTCCACTCGTTTAGTAAACAAACGTAAATAAATATATATATATATATATATATATATATATATATATATATATATATATATATATATATATATATTTTCATTCATTCATTCATTATCTCCCGCTTTATCCTCTATTAGGGTCGCGGTGGGGTTCCCCATGCCCATCCAGGGGAGAACGTCTCGGGCGCTGGGCAGATAGACCCAGGACAGGGCGCCAATCCATCGCTGGGTACACACTCACTCACTCAAACACACTCTATATGGGGCAATTTAGAGAACTCAATTAACTTGATCCATGTTTTTGGACTGTGGGAGGAAACCGGAGAACCCGGAGAAAACCCACACGGACACGGGGAGAACATGGAAACTCCACCCAGATGGGGATTCGAACCGGGAATCCCTAGCGCTGAGAGGCGAACGTGCTAACCACTAAGCCACCGTGCCGCCTATATATATATATATTTTTTTTTTTTTTTTGAATCAGCTGTTCCGTAGTTTATACAACGGGGGTGAGGGTGGGGGGGCAGGCACAATTTGTAATAATGTGCTTGCAACCCTGTGCTTGCTTCAGATACTAAAGCGTCCACATTTACCATCGAGGACTTAAAAAAACGCGTTTGTAGCTGGACCCTCTCTTCCACCAGTTTAGTAAACAAATGTAAATAAATCAAACGTAAATAAATCATTACCTCATTATCATAGGCTTGAGTTTGTATTAGGATCATGGGGGGTGGGGGGGCAGGCACAATTTGTAATAATGGGGGAACGTACAACCATTTCAGTGTGACCACCTGACGTGTTGTGTCCTCCTTCCTGCATTGAGATGCATTTTGTAAACGAGGGATGAGACGATTAATCGTTTCTGGCAATTAATTGCCATAGGTTTTTTGCAATTATTACATTGTGCGTGATGGCACAGTGGTGGGCTGATGGGCTGTCAAATCCCAGGGTTGTGGGTTCAAATCCCAGGTCACCTGAAGTTGGGCCATTGAGCAAGACCCTTAAACCTTGTTGCTCCAGGTGGCGCTGTATCAACCCTGTGCTTGCTTCGGATACTAAAGCGTCCACATTTACCATCGAGGACTTAAAAAAACGCGTTTGTAGCTGGACCCTCTGTTCCACTCGTTTAGTAAACAAATGTAAATAAATCAAACGTGAATAAATCATTACCTCATTATCATAAGCTTGAGTTTGTATTAGGGTCATGGGGGGTGGGGGGGTGGGGGGGACAGGCACAATTTGTAATAATGGGGGAACATAGAACCATTTCGGTGTGACCACCTGATGTGTTGTGTCCTCCTTCCTGCATTGAGATGCATTTTGTAAACGAGGGATGAGACGATTAATCGTTTCTGGCAATTAATTGCGATAGGTTTTTTGCAATTAATACATTGTGCATGGTGCCACAGTGGTGGGCTGATGGGCTGTCAAATCCCAGGGTTGTGGGTTCAAATCCCAGGTCCACTGAAGTTGGGCCATTGAGCAAGACCCTTAAACCTCATTGCTCCAGGGGGCGCTGTATCAACCCTGTGCTTGCTTCGGATACTAAAGCGTCCACATTTACCATCGAGGACTTAAAAAAACGCGTTTGTAGCTGGACCCTCTGTTCCACTCGTTTAGTAAACAAATGTAAATAAATCAATGTAACTCATTACCTCATTATCATAGGCTTAAGTTTGTATTAGGGTCATGGGGGGTGGGGGGGTGAGAACTTTTCAAGTGCTGGGCAGATACACCCAGGACGGGGCGCCTGGATGTATGTACACACACTATATAGAGGCAATTTAGAGCAATTTTTTCACCTTGAATCCACGTTTTTGGACTGTGGAAAACCTGAGAACTCAAACAAACAGCACACGGACGTGGGGAGAACATGCAAACTCCATCCTGTGAATCCACACACTTACACACACTACATAGGGGCAACTTAGTGCAGCCAATTCACCTTGAATCCATGTTTTTGGACTGCGGGAGGAAACCAGAGAACCCGGAGGAAACACACACAAATACAGGGAGAACATGCAAAAGCCATCCTGTGATTCAACACATCTACAGACATACATTATATGGGGAAATTTAGAGCAGCCAAATCACCTTGAATCCATGTTCATCAGTCAGTCTATCACTGGGCACACACTCTCTCTCACACACACACAAACTGTGTATTGGGGCAATTTGGAGCATTCAATTGACCTCAAATCCATCTTTTTGGATACAGGGAGAACATGCAAATCCAGTTGGATACAGGGAGAACATGCAGTCAGTCTATCACTGGGAAACAAACAACTATACAGTATGGGGCAATTTGGTGCATTCAATTTATAGTGATCCATGTTTTTGGACTGTGGGAGGAACCCGGAGGAGACCCACACGGATAGGGGGAGAACATGCAAACTCCACCCAGATTGGGATGCGAAACCGGGATCCTAGTGCTGAAAAGAGAACATGCTAAACACCCCATGTGGGCAGCAGTGAAGCCAAATGGATTGATCAGATTTCTCATGGAAATCCCTTTAAAATAAATCATTTAAATGTTTATTTGAAGCTTTATAAAATCTGACTGTATTTAACGTCACTGATTAACTTCAGACGAGGTTCGATTTCACGAGACGAACTTTTATTGGTTTAAATTAAATTAAATCAGCGGTTAGAGCGTCCAGTAGGGTTCCGTGCTTAACGGAACACAGGTCGTGTCCTTTAGAAAATTGCTGGCTCAGTGTTAAATTAACCAATTTGAATAAGTAAACTTGCCCCGTCAGCTGTCATCGGTTACCGGGGTGAGCGACTGGGGGAGGGTTCAAAATTAAAAAGAAGATTTTAGATTTTATAGAATATGGTAGTGGTGGTGGTAATGGTCCACACCAATGGTTCTCCTCTCGGTGCTGAGGATCCAGGTTGGAATTCCGATCGGGGCGGAGTTTCCATGTTCTCCTCGCCTCAACGTGGGTTTTCTCCAAATAAATAAATACACGGATGAGGATACTGAGGATGAGGATGTGATCTGTCCTCACGTGTCCTCACCACATGGACAGGAAACCTGTCACTGAACTAGAGAATATAAAGTTCTCCAAAAGAAAAGTAGAAGATGCTGAGGTTCCATTGATACGATGTTACGTGTCTGGCGCCGGTCCCAGAAGAGGCGTGAGGCGGGAACCGGATCGGTCTTAGAACCACAAGCCGAAAGAGCAGAATTAAAGGGTATTAAAGCAAAAGGGTACAAGGTGTGTTCAGTACGCCAGTGAACCACCTGCTCATCTTTAGGTGGCGTGCAAAAGGGGGGCAGGTTTTATTAGGATCTGATGACTAGCTCATAATTAAGGTCTAACTGAGGTCTAACTAATGTATAGCTAGTGTCTAATTAAGGTCTAACTGAGGTCTTATTAAGGCAAAATTGAGCTGTCACTAAGGTCTAATTAATGTCTAGCCAGGGTCTAATTAAGGTCTAACTGAGGTTCAACTGAAGCAGAATAGAGATCTAATTGAGGTCTAACCGAGGGTTAACTGGGATATAATTAAGGTTTAACTGAGGGTTAACTGGGGTATAATTAAGGCTTAACTGAGGGTTAACTGGGGTATAATTATGGTTTAACTGAGGGTTAACTGGGATATAATTAAGGTTTAACCAAGGGTTAACTGGTGTATAATTAAGGTTTAACTGAGGGTTAACTGGGATATAATTAAGGTTTAACTGAGGGTTAACTGGGGTATAATTATGGTTTAACTGAGGGTTAACTGGTGTATAATTGAGGTATTACTTACGTCTTATTAAGGCATAACTGAAGTCTACCTGAGGTCTTATTAAGGCAAAATTGAGCCCTAACTGAGGTCTAATTAATGTCTAGCCAGGGTATAATTAAGGTCTAACTGAGGTTCAACTGAAGCAGAATTGAGGTCTAATTGAGGTCTAACCGAGGGTTAATTAAGGTCTAATTGTGGTCTAACTGAGGACTTATTAAGGCATAATTGAGCTCTAACTGAGGTCTAATTGAGGTCTAACTAAGGTTTAATTGTGGTCTAATTGAGCTCTAACTGAGGTCTAATTAAGGTCTAACTGAGGTATAATTAAGGCATATTTGAGGTCTAACTGAGGTCTAATAAATGTCTATCTAGGGAATAGTTAAGGTCTAAGTGAGGGTTAACTGAAGCAGAATTGAGGTATAATTGAGGTCTAACCAAGGGTTAACTGGGGTATAATTATGGTTTAACTGAGGGTTAACTGGGGTATATTTAAGGTTTAACTCTGGGTTAACTGGGATATAATTAAGGTTTAACTGAGGGTTAACTGGGGTATAATTAAGGTTTAACTGAGGGTTAACTGGGGTATAATTATGGTTTAACTGAGGGTTAACTGGGGTATAATTGAGGTATTACTTACGTCTTATTAAGGCATAACTGAGTCTAACTGAGGTTTTATTAAGGCAAAATTGAGCTGTCACTAAGGTCTAATTAATGTCTAGCCAGGGTCTAATTAAGGTCTAACTTAGGTTCAACTTAAGCAGAATTGAGGTCTAATTGAGGCCTAAATGGGGGTTAACTGAGGTATAATTAAGGTTTAACTGAGGGTTAACTGGGGTATAATTGAGGTCTAACTGAGGTCTAATTAAAATCTAGCCAGGGTATAGTTAAGGTCTAACTGAGCTTCAACTGAAGCAGAATTGAGGTCTAACCGAGGGTTAACTGGGGTATAATTGAGGTCAAACTGCGGGTTAACTGGAATATAATTGAGGTCTAACTGTGGGTTAATTGAGGTCTAATTGTGGTCTAACTGAGAACTTAAGGCATAAGTGAGCTCTAACTGAGGTCTAATTGAGGTTTAATTGGGGTCTAACTAAGGTTTAATTGAGCTCTAACTGAGGTTCAACTAAAGCAGAATTGAGTTATAATTGAGGTCTAAGTGAGGGTTAACTGAGGTATCTATGAGCTTTAATTAAGTTCTAACTGAAGCATAATTGAGGTTAAATTGAGGTCTAACTGAAGTATAATTGAGTGTACCTGAGGTATGACTGAGGTTGAACTGAGAGATCATTGAGATCATTTTTTAGCAACTTATATTTATTGAATCAGAAAATGAGGCCCAAAGTTTACAGTGCTTACAGTCATAAATACATCATCAGCCACGTTCCCCCAACAGGGTGACGGAGGTTCTAAATCCTATCCCAGCACTTGCAATGTGAAAATGTGAGAAAAACAGGGCAGCCATGCGCACACAGATCACATCTGGAGCAGCAGTGTGTGGCCAATTCACCCATCGGCATTGGACTGTGGGGAGAACATGCAAAATCCACACAATCAGACCCCATACGCGACCCCAGGAGGACGCCATGATTCCAGCGGAGGAGTTCACGATCCTTTATCAGGTTTTAAGGTTCCAGAGCATGGAAGTGCTCATCACAGAGACGTTGTTGACAGAACCGGTTACAGCGGGTTTACATAACGTCCGTGATGAAGAGGCCATTACGTTAAATGTATTTGCTGAAGCCCTCAGCAGAAAATCCATTAGCTGCTACCTGCGCTCCTCAACCCCGTCGTGAGGCGCAGCCCCGTGACCTCGTCTTATTTATGGAGGGAATTTAATGCCATGGGACCCGTCGGTCGGCGCAGAGGGATCTCACGTCGTACGCGTCGGCTTTCGTAGCGCCGTTGATTGATGGAGGCTAATTGGCTGGGATGAAGGTGGCCGAGCTTCTGATGGAGCGTTCGTTACTTCGGCGTTGATGGTCGGTTCGTGGCGATTCAATTAGCTCGCTATTAAAAGTCGCGCCGGTCTCCGTGACCCGTTCGGACCTCACCGCCTCGACGTTCAGATCGGCGTCAACGATCGTTAAATTAATTAACAAAAGCAGGGTTGTGTTCTGAAAGAGTCAAAGAACTTTGTAGATGTTGCGTTCCCAACAGACAGCATCCTGATTGAGTTCTGAAGGCGAGGAACGTGTGGAACATCATCAGGGGATGAACGGGTGGTCAACGGGATCCTGCGGGGGTCAGGAGGAGGAGACCAGGGGGAGAAGATGAGAAGAGGAGAAGAAGGTGGAGAAGGACAAGAGAAGTAGAGCAAAAGAGGAGAAGAAGGTGGAGAAGAAGAAGTAGAAGAGAAGGTGAAGGTGATGAGAGGAAGAGGAGAAGAAAAGGAGGAGGAAAGGATTGGGAAGATGAGAAGAAGAGGAGAAAAAGGTGGAGAAGGACAAGAGAAGTAGAGCAAAAGAGGAGAAGAAGAAGTAGAAGAGAAGGTGAAGGTGATGAGAGGAAGAGGAGGAGAAGAGGAAGAGGAGAAGAAAAGGAGAAGGTGAAAAGGAGGAGGAAAGGATTGGGAAGACGAGGAAAAAGGTGGAGAAGAGAAGTAGAGGAGAAGGTGAAGAAGATGAGATGAAGAGAAGGTGAAGAGGAAGAGGAGACGGTGGAGAAGAGGAGAAGAAAAGGACAAGAGAAGTTGAGGAGAAGGTGGAGAAAGAGAAGAGGAAGAGGAAATGGTGGAGAAGAGGAAGAGGAGACAGTGGAGAAGAGGAGAAGCGCTGGTGAAGCGTTCTCCTCTCAGCGCTGGGGCTCCAGGTTTGAATCCCACTCTGAGTGGAGTTTCCATGTCCTCCGTGCCCGTGTGGGTTTCCTCCTGGTTCTCCGGTTTCCTCCCGCAGTCCAAAAACATGGATCAAGGGGAATTGAATTCTCCAAATTGCCCCAAATTGCCCCATGTAGAGTGTGTCTGTGAGTGAGTGTGTGCCCAGTGATAGATTGCCCCCCCTGTCCTGGGTGTATCTGCCCAGCGCCCGAAACATTCTCCCCTGGATGGGCATGGGGGAACCCCCCCCCCCCACACACACACACACACATCACTTTCCCTTTAATCACTTTCCACATCACTTTCCCTTTAAACGATGCATTATCTTGACATCCTAATAAAGCGGAGACGAACCACGGAGGACGGTTCCCTGACAGGTTCCACCTTAATGTGGATCAAAAGCAACGCGCAGATTCGACGCGAACCTCGGGGGTGTAATCCTGTCAGCGCGGAGTCAACAGAGATCAACGGAACCCGCGGAACTCCGGAACCCGCCGCTCGGAATAAACCAAAAAAATAACACAACGTTCCATGTCTTTAGGAACCGGCGCCGAATGAAAAGAGCAATAATGAATGATTAACAGATCGAAAGTCTACGCTCGAGGCTACGCCTCTCCAAACCCGCCGCCTCAGCAGAAACACCAGATGATTAGAACCCCAAGGAGCAGCGGGGGTTCCACGCAGCGGGGAGAACCGGCCGAAGCGCCACAATATCAGCACATTTTAATATTAGATTGATTAAAGGGAAATTAAAGGGTATGTAGCGGCCTTAAAGGGCGGCATGGTGGTGCAGCGGTTGGCATGTTCTTCTCTCAGCTCTGGGGATTCCCGGTTCGAATCCCGATCTGGGTGGATTTTCCAACCCACTGTGTCCGCGTGGGTTTCCTCCGGATTCCCCAGTTTCCTCCCACAAAAAAACATGGATCAAGGTCAATTTATTTCTCCAAATTGCCCCATATGGAGTGTGTGTGTGTGTGAGTGAGTGTGTGTCCAGTGATAGATTGGCATCCTGTCCTGGGTATATCTGCCCAGCGCTGGATGGTCATGGAGACCCCCCCCCCCACGAACGTAGTAGAGGATAAAGCAGAACATAATGAATGGATGTATTAAAACATTTCTGTGTCCTGTCCCGGCTGTATTATGTTTTTTCTGTCTTTAGGGGGCGCTGTGCAGGTGGTACACCACTCCTGTCCTGCTATAAGGACGAGGCAGCAGCGTGCAGTAGCGTGTGAACCCGGCATGGGCCTGTTTGCTTAAGGCTCCGTCCTTATATCGCTTCTCGTGAGGTGACGAGGTGGAGGAGGAGACACAGAAGATCAAAGAGACCGGAGAACCTGGAAGAGGCCATGTTCCGGGCTTTAAGGGGGGGGGGGGGGGGAGGGTATTTAAGGAGGCTGTGTTTTAGGTTGTGGAGCGGCCTGGCGACAGGGGGGGGAGCCGTCCTCATCTCGACTCGTTAGTGTCAGTCACCTCCACCCCTTGCAGATTGCCCCGCTGCAGCCGGCCGTGTGCGGTGGAGGGAAGGGGACCGCGGGTTCTAATGAGAACGAAGATATATATGAGAAGGAAAGAGCGTGCGAGAGCAAGAGAGAGAGAGAGCCCCCCCCCCACCGCTTCCACAGTACAGGATTAGGTGGATGTTAAACGAACATCGCGCTACGACTTCCGTTCGTCACTAACGAGTTCCTCACGGTACGCGATCTAGACGCGGCGTCACGTCCCTGTCACGTGTTCGGTCCCGGGGTTCCGTCACGCAGAACGAGTCCGACCCCGGAGCGTTGAGCACTGGGTAACGGCGCGGAGACGGGAGGAGTGCGCGGTGAGGGCGCCTGTCGGAGTGCTGACATTTCCTTTAGGTAATGAGGGGGACTAAAGGCCGGGGGGGGGGAAACGGGAGCGTCAGATTACCACCGGGATGAAAGGGACACTTAGTGTCTGGGAGGACAGCTCCGGCTGAGGACTCCTTAATTAGAACCGAGCCGAGTGTTCCGCTCATCCGTGCGTCTCCATCGGACACGAGCTGCTCCCCGTGTCTGCGTGGGTTTCCTCCCACAGTCCAAAAACATGGATTTAAGGTGAACTAGGTGCCGTAAATCGCCCCTATCTAGTGTGTACGTGCCCAGTGATAGATTGCCCCCCTGTCCTGTGTGAACGAATGAATGGTCACTTTCAAGGTGAATTGGATGCTCTAAATTGCTCCTATATAGTGTGTGTCCACCCAGTGATGGACGCTGTCCCGAAATGTTCTCCTCTGGATGGACATGGGGAACCCCCCTCCCCCCACCGCGACCCTAGTATAGGATTATGCGGAAGTTAATGGACGGATGGAATTTCCTGGAAGTCATTTAGCACCTCCCACAACGACCTCCCACATCCAATTAAAAACCTCGAGTCTTGGTGATGTATGTCAGCGGAGTCTGAGGGACCAATCACGACGCTTTAAGTATTTTTCGTAGTGAAAACTGGCAAAACGTGGAAGAAGACCCCGTAAGAGGAAGAGAGGCCGCTGATGTGAGGACGTATGCGAGTCGGAGGGACGGGTCAGCGGCTCGTCCGGCTGCGCAGACGGGGAAACGCTTTATTACATCAGTCCAGTCCTCCATAAAGACTCTCCTTTGTTTGGCAGTGATGCGGCAGAAACGAGCGCGCTGACAGTGAAGAAAAATAACACGCTATTTGGGGGGGGGGGGTGCGGCGCGGACCCAGAGGTCCCGTCCCGTATCGTCCTCCGGGGCCCGTATCGTCCTCCTCGCACCGCAGAACCAGCAGCGGAACGTTAAATGAGTCCCGCGCCCCTCTGCTGGTCTCAGGGGGGAGGCTTCAGGCCCATCAGGAGAAATCTGAAGAGCAGAACAATGCAGCCGAGACAAAGGAAGACACACGTGGACCGCGGCAGTTTGAGGATTCAATCAGGGGAGCGTTCCCCGTGGAACCCATTAGGCAGAAACTGTGTGTCTGTGCCTCGTACAGCTCCATAACAAGGAACGAGGTCTCCATCGCTGGTGATGCGAGGGAAGCAG
>JAFMOC010000067.1:315000-325000 GCA_019802505.1 Corydoras sp. C115 | reverse complement strand
CTTCCAAAGGAATGGCCAATTTCATTCAAGGTTAGGAATTTGCATGTTCTCCCCAATGTTATGGTTTCCAACTTCATTAGTGAGCCGCGTAAACGCAACAATTCGGAAAGTCGGGGCAAAATAAAAATAAAAATAAACATAAACATAAACATAAACATAAACATAAACAGAGCTTAAACGTACTGCATTGTACATGAAATTCAGGTAAATCACAGTCCCCATTCAGGCTCCCGTCGATTACAACAATTACTGCAATAATAATAATAATAATAATAACAATAATAATAATAATAATAATAATAATAATAATAATAATAATAATAATAACAATAATAATAATAATAATAATAATAATGGGGCCACGGTGGCTTAGTGGTTGGCATGTTCTCCTCTCAGCTCTAGGGATTCCCAGTTCGAATCCCAATCTGGGTGGAGTTTGCATGTTCTCCCCGTGCCCACGTGGGTTTCCTCCGGGTTCTCCGGTTTCCTCCCACAGTCCAAAAACATGGATCACGGTCAAATGAATTCTCCAAATTGCCCCATATAGAGTGTGTGTGTGTGTGTGTGTGTGTGTGTGTGTGTGAGTGAGTGTGTGTCCAGTGATAGATTGGTGTCCTGTCCTGGGTGTATCTGCCCAGCGCCCGAAACCTTCTCCTCTGGATGGGGAACCCCCCCCCCCCCCCCCGATCCAAGTAGAGGATAAAGCGGAAGATAATGGATGGATATTAATAGCATTTTAAGTATAAGACTGCGAAAAATAAATAAACTCTCATTGCCGTCTTCAGGACTTCGCTGCACTCGCATAGCGCACTCGCACTCGAGGCCTCGGAGAACCGACGCTCTGCGCTCTCCCGCATTAAAGTTCCAGATGTTGTTTAACAAGTTCTTAAAATGGCCCGCTACGTCAGGCATCCAGCTCTAATTAATAACGCCGGGTCTCCACGGTTCCGTCTGTGGACCGGCTGGACGTCTCCGCTCTTGCGTCCTCTGCTCTCGCATCCCTCTTTCTAAAGCGTGAGTCAGCGGCACTTCATCATTCCTTAAGCCTACACGTGTATCCCGAGCCCGAACCCTTTGCCGGATGATTAATCGGGACGCGGCCGTTCTCTGGACGCCCTCCAGATCTTAAACATGACTGATGGTCCTCAACAGAGGACGGTTGCTAAGCAACCGCTATGCAAGTTCGCACATGAGCCCATGAAAGAAGGACCTTCTGTCAGAGGAACACGTTGGAGAACGTCGGGGGCCTCCGAGGCTTTTCATTTCCCCTCCCCCCGCAGGGGTCGTTTGCATGTTCTCCTCACGCCGGTGTGGAACTCCTCTGAGGTTCCAGTTGGTGCCACTTTTTAATTCAGCAGGATATTTAAATAATGTTTACAGAACCCCAGAACCACGAGCGTAATTTGACTGAACACCAAAAACAGAAGAACACATGCTGACGTTGACGTGGGGAGAACATGCAAACTCCACCAGACTGGGATTCGAACCTCCATCCATTACCTTCTGCTTAATCTTATACTAAGCCTGGGGGGTGGGGTTGGGGGGGTTCTGATGTCCATCCAGGGGAGAACATTTCAGGGCGCTGGGCAGATACATACAGGACATGGGGGGCCAATCACAGTCTCTCAAACACATTTATACTATATGGGGCAATTTAGAGCAGCCAATTTACTTTGAATCACGTTTTTGGAGTGTGGGAGGAACCCAGGCAGACAAGGGGAGAACGTGGAAACTCCACCCAGATCGGGATTCGAACCTGGATGCTCAGAGCTGAGAGGAGAACATGCTAAACCACTATATAACCATGCCACCATCCATCCATCCATCATTATCGGCTTAATCCTCTACTAGGGTTGCAGGGGGGGTTCCGATGCCCAAGGGGGAACATTTCGGGAGCTGGGCAGGACAGGGGGCAATCTATCTCTGGACATTCACTCACATCGACACTCTATGGGGCAATTTAGAGCAGCCAATTCATGTTTTCGGACTGTGGTAGTAAACCGGAGAACCCAGAGGAAACCCATGCAGACACGGGGAGAACATGGATCCCAAGCACTGAAAGGAGAACCTTCATCATGGCAATTCAGAGAGACATCCTGCAGAGACAGGGTGTGAAGACTTTTCCTAAACCCTGTCCAGACCCTCCGGTTCTGTCACAGCGCTGAATTCCAACACAGCAGAACCCAGTGGTGTCGCTGTGTTTTTTTTTGGGAGCGCATTAGCGCGCCTCCTCACTCCGGGGCATTGCTGTGCCACTGACCTCTATGAATTTTAAGATGTAGGTGGCGTTGTAGAGCCAGATGAGTCAGAGGGCTTTCAGTCACATGAACCCAGACGGCGGCATCGTTTTTCAGCGCGGAGAACCTCACGCCGCCGCATCACCTCAATTTGCTGTAACGGGGCTCTGGATCTCGTGGCTAGAACAAACGGAACCGAACGCCTCGGCGGAGGTGGAGGTGGAGGTGGGGGGGATGATACAACACCTTTAAAGAAGCAGGACGTATCTGCATGCTGTCTGCTCACTGAGCCTAAAGAGGGCAGTTTTTCCAAAGTTCTCCGATTTAGAACCTCTACACCTCGGCGTCCACACGGGGGTGCCAAACTGTTCCCAAAACATTTGAGCGGTGCCGCCTCCCTGAGGGCCCCTTCAGGCTGAGATCATGAAGAGAGGAGGGCCTTCCCCAAACTGTTCCCAAAACATTTGAGAGGTGAGAGGCGGGACCTTGGAGATTCAAACCCAGCCGTCAGAACCACCCACCTTATCTAGGTTCACAGGGGGTTCTCTGTACCCACACAGGGGAGAACGTTTTGGGCGCTGGGCAGATAAACCCAGGAGACTGCGCCAATCTATCACTGTACACACACTTACACTAACACACACTATATGGGGCAATTAAGAGCATTAAATTGATCTTGAATCCATGTTTTTGGACTGTGGAAGGAAACCGGAGAACTCATAGGAAACCCACGCAGACACGGGGAGAACGTGCAAACTCCACCCAGCTTGGGATTTGGACCCGGATCCTCAGCACTGAGAGGAGAACATGCTAAACCACTACACCAACAAGATTCCTTGGCTTTCTGCAAAATTATGGCGCATGCACACAGGGTCACAGGAACAGATGAGTGGCCTTCCCCAAACTGTTCTCACAATTAATTAATTAATTAATTAATCCAGTATGGTGCAAGAAGGCGTGGCCTAATTCTGAATCAATCCCATAAACAGGTGTTGTTGGTTGCGTTTATTGAAAGCAAACTCGTTAATAATCTGATCTTCTGCGACGTAATCCAGTCCGGTTTTTAAAGCGGATTAACAGAGGTTTGTATACTGATTAAACACTGCCATCTAGTGGCCAAATCACAGAACACAGTTTATAAAAATCTAACCGGTTTAGTGCTGATCTCTGTATTTAATGTTTTAAAATAATGTATTGTATATCACGCATTAATACGAAAGTGACTTATTATTCTATTTGAAGAATAATGTTATTCTTCAAATATCCATCCATTATCTTCCGCTTTATCCTTGATTAGGGTCACAGTGGGGTTCCCCATGCCCATCCAGGGGAGAACGTTTCGGGCGCTGGGCAGATACACCCAGGACAGGATACCAATCTATCACTGAGCACACACTCACTCACACAGACACATTCTATATGGGGCAATTTGGAGAATTCAATTGACCTTGATCCATGTTTTTGGACTGTGGGAGGAAACCGGAGAACCCGGAGGAAACTCACACGGAAACGGGGAGAACATGGACACTCCACCCAGATTGGGATTCGAACTGGGAATCCCTAGAGCTGAGAGGAGAACATGCTAAACCACTAAGCCCCTATTCTTCAAATAAATTCAGTAAATCAACTGCAATAAAGCAGAATGTTGTTTCTTTACTTATTTGACTTAAATAAATAAAATACTGAACTTACATTTTATATACACACATACACACACACACACACACACACACACTTTGAAGTATATGTTAATATAAATAGATCCAGCATGAAGTTTTGATGCCTCTTATCTGAATATATTTAACAAAGGTAAACACGCCATTATTAAATAAATCAGCAAAATGAATAAAGTAAAGTATAAACATCTCAGAGACGTAGCCAGCGCTCCCACACACACCAAGAACCAGAGTTAGAGAGGTGGGAGGGTTCAGCAGACACTCCTGGATCTCCGACTCCGGGTCAATCGACGTGGGTGTGACTTAACGCAACGCAATACGGAGGAGAAGTTACGAAGTGGACGTCGTGGGATGATGTGTGAAAATAGAATACCGCACATTCACGTCTATAAATTATTAATGATGGAGGATATGAGGAGACTTCACTGTACACACGGTCTGCACGATCACGCCGAAGGAACGTTCAGTGTTCTTGGAAAACAATATTATTATTTATCGGAAAACAATAAAGTACGTATTGAACGGAGTTTTGGGCGTCAACGAAGCTTTAAAACACACAGTGTGCTGGAATAAAGGATGATGGGCGTCATTTAAGGGTTAATCCTACCTTTAGAGCAGCATCGTGGTGCAGCGGGTCCTGGGTTCCGTCTGTGTGGTCAGTTTGTCCTCTCTGTAAATTAATAAAATGCCATATTAAATATATATATTTCTTTATATATATATATATATATATATATATATATATATATATATATATATATATATATATATATATATATATATATACACACAATACATTATTTTTCCAATGTTTTTTTTTTTTTAATTAACTGTGTTCTGTAATTTGTCCACCAGGTGGCAGTGTTTAATCATTAGACAGACCTGAACCCTGTTAATCCGCTTTAAAAACCGGACTAGATTACGTTGCAGAAGATCAGATTATTAAACATTTTGCTTTCAATAAATAATTAATAATTAATTTCAATAAAAAATATATATATTATATTGTTGGGTAGTGTATTATTAAACGACTAAATGTAATTAAAGCAATAAGACACTCAAGCTTAGCTAAGGTAAAGAATCTTGGTGGTGTAATGGTTTAGCATGTTCTCCTCTCACCGCTGGGGATTTGGATCGGTTCGGATCCCGATCTGGGCACACTTTTACATGTTTCCCCCGTGTCCGCGTGGGTTTCCTCCGGGTTCTCCGGTCTCCTCCCACAGTCCAAAAACATGGATTTGAGGTGATCCATGATGCTCTAAATTGCCCCATATAGTGCCCCATATAGTGTGTGTGAGTGATGGACTGGATCTGCCCAGTGCCCCCCCCGCCCCCGCCCCCGCCCCCTACAGTCCTAGTTGAAGATTATGCAGCCATCATGCTGAACTTTGCAGAAGCAGCTCCATAAACACAAAGCTTTTCTCCTTCTTTTGGTAAAACATTTTTTTCTGTCTCTGTTGTGAGCTGTGTGTGTGTGTGTGTGTGTGTGTGTGTGTGTGTGTGTGTGTGTGTGTGTGTGTGTGTACGTGTACATTTGCACTCGGCACTCGGGCGGTTTGTAGAGTTGATGCAGTAGGTTGTAATTTAAAACTCCGTCTATCTCAATACCTGTTTCCATATATCTTCAATCTAGTCAATTTTCTCTGCAACTCCCGTGTATCTCAGAGTGTGGCAGGGTTGTTTATTATATTTGTGCATCCACTGTGCACTACAAAATATGCCCGCTCCCTTTAATAGCATAATTGATGTTGTGTTGTTGTTGTGGTTTTTTTTTTCCTCTTGTCTTCCTATCGCTCGCCTTTTGTCCTTCAGGGAATTGTTGCAAAGGCAAAGAAAATAAGGGAAAAGTCCAGTCCAGTTTAAACAAATACAATCTCAACGTACCGGCCACTTTATTTGTCCCCTCATTGTCCCATTTCCTCCGCATCGCTCACCCCCACCTCATACAGACGCACCATGGACCGCACTCCTCCATGGTCCCCTTTAATCCGGACCACCTCAGATAAGATGCTATGCGTCACCCATTTATTTCAGTTCCAGTACCTGGACCATCCTACAGGACAAAGAAAACCAGAAAAACATGAGGACTGCAAACTGTAGGTTTATTGATGGAACCAAAACTCAGCATTTATTGTTCTTTTAAAGTGCATTGCTCGTCTCTGAGACAGAACCCTCCAAGGAACTCTTATTTACCTTGTGGAAGCAGATCTTTTTGCTCTTTAAAATCGCGTTTGGATTGCTTTAGTCCAATAATGACCCTTCAGGGACGCCGTAACGGAACCTTAGGGGACAGGACAAAGCCTTAAATTCCAGCCTTATTTCTGAGAGTGTGGATTTAATGGGTTTTCTTTTCTTTTTTTTGGGGGGGAAAGGAGGTTGTTTTTACTGAACTTTTTGGGGTTAAAGCTCAGAAAAGATAATAAAAATAAAGAAATAATTAAATAAAAAATTTAATTTGCCCAGCGATAGATTAACGTCCTGTCCTGGTTGTATCTGCCCAGTGCCCGAAACGTTCTCCCCTGGATGGGCATGGGGAACCCCCCTGCGACCCCAATAGAGGATAAAGTGGAAGATAATGGATGGATGGAAAAAAAAAAATTAAATAAAGGACATTAATATTGAAGTTGTGTTATTTCAGCTTTCCTTCGTATTTAGATATTTATTTATCATAATACATTTATGAAAATATATTTTAATTACTGAGTTTTCCAAATTGCCCCATATAGAGTGTGTCTGTGTGAGTGAGTGTGTGTCCAGTGATAGACTGGTGTCCTGTCCTGGGTGTCACGTTTTCTGCCCAGCAGCCAAAACGTTCTCCCCTTGATTGGCATTTGGAACCCCCCCGTGACCCTAATAGAGGATAAAGTGGAAGATAATGGATGAATATTTTAATTACTTACTCGTCCACGTGACATAACAGCGCGAGCCCCGATGACGCAGCACGAGGACACGTTCCTGTATTATTATTGGTTCTAGATTCCCGACCTTTGATCGTGACATGTTGAAATAATCAGGTTCTTCTTCTATTCCGCAGGGAGGCTCTAAGGTTAAGGTTTTTAAACTTGCTCCGTCGCTCTTATTTATTAAAAACATTATTATTTTCGATACAAAACAACAAACGAACAGCTGGGCGGCAGCGCGTGTGACCGCGCATGCGCGGAGAGCTCTGCACCTGGACGCAGGTGGATCGTGTGGATGGTCAAAAGTGAAACACAGAGGGTCGACCACACACTGCCGTTTAGAACATGTTCCACAGTTTAGGTTAGAAACCACAAAAGGTTTATTAGAATATTAGCTTAATCGTCTAAATTAATCATTTAAATCTTTAGAAAACCCATGTGGACACAAGGAGAACATGACAACCCACCCCCCCCCCCCAGATCGGCATTTAAACCTAGATCGTCATCGCGGAGAGGTAAGCGTGTCACCCAGGTTCAATTTAGAGCAGCCAATTCACCTTGAATCCATGTTTGAGGACTGTGGGACGAAACCAAAGAACCCTGAGAAAACCCACAGGGAGAACATGGAAACCAGCAGGATCGGGATCTGAACCCGGAGAACATCCATCCATCCATTATCTTCCACTTTATCCTCTATTAGGGTCACGGGGGTGGAGGGGGGTTCCCCATGCCCATCCAGGGGAGAACGTTTCGGGCGCTGGGCAGATACACCCAGGACAGGAAGGCAATCCATCGCTGGGCACACACTCACTCACACATACACACTCTATATGGGGCAATTTGGAGAGTTCAATTGACTTGATCCATGTTTTTTTGACTGTGGGAGGAAACCGGAGAACCCGGAGGAAACCCATACGGACACGGGGAGGACATGGAAACTCCACCCAGATTGGGATTCGAACCGGGAATCCCTAGTGCTGAGAGGAGAACATGCCAACCACTAAGCCACCGTGCCGCCACCCGGAGAACACGATAACTATAATGCAAACTATCAAAACACGAGTTGGAAATTGTTTACCCGCCATCGTGCTAGAAATATGCAAATGAGATGCTGCACACGGTCCTTATTCCCTCAAGAACCTGATGTACGTTATTCTGAGTTTAATATAAATCTACATGAAAATGAGAGCTGCTCCGTTACGGATCTGAGAACCCGTTCCCCTGCAGAACCAGCACCGGCGCTGGCACCGGCACCGGCACGGAAATCGATACGGACCATAAATATTCAGAGTGGGCTTTCTGACCGGATCGGATCCAACTCTAACAGTGATGAGGTTGATATTTATTTATTTGTCCGATATATTTCCCTGAGAGGACGTGACTGTACGGGAGGACGTGCCCGGCCACCTGCTCTGATTTAATACTCTAACCCGGGTCCAGATGGCGGGAACATCTTGTTCTCGGCTCATAATGGTTTAATTTACTATTGATCGGTGGACTCCGGCCACTGTTCCCGTTCCACATTTCCTTCCTGTCACACCTCTTAACACAAAAGCCCGCCGGCTGTTTTACCCAGAATGCCGCCCTTCTGTAGATGAAAGTTTCCGTAACTCAGAACGAGAAGAAAAGTTTTCTTCGGCCGAGACGAAAAAGCTCGCTGTAAGTGATTGGTGGGGGCTTCGGGTACGATGCGATGTAGGTTTTATATATTATTATATTTCTTTAAACTTTTAAACCAATGAGGTTGTGACAGCGTGAAAGAGGAAGTGTCGTGGATGCTGAGGATGGGGCCACCAGGCAGGGGGAGGAGAGGAAGCCCAAAGAGGCTGCTCTATAGACACTACGGCACATTTGCAAAGAAAAGGATGAAACTTGAACGTCTGAAGGTCAGATCTGAGGTTCTATTGGGTATTGGACCCACGGGTGCAGAGACAGTATGACACGGAGATGAAATAAGGGGGAAAAAACTGTATGATTTATTTAAAAAATTTTAATAAATAAAGAGGCACGGTGGTTAGTGGTTAGCATGTTCTCCTCTCAGCACTAGGGATTCCCTGTTCGAATCCCCATCCGTGTGGAGTTTCCATGTCCTCCCCGTGTCCGTATGGGTTTCCTCCGGGTTCTCCGGTTTCCTTCCACAGTCCAAAAACATGGATCAAGGTCAATTGAGTTCTCCAAATTGCCCCGTGTGTCTGTGTGAGTGTGTCCAGTGATAGATTGCCCCCTTGTCATGGGTGTATCTGCACAGCGCCCGAAACCTTCTCCCCTGGAATGGGCATGGGGAACCCCCCCGCGACCCTAATAGAGGATGAAGCGGAAGATAATTAATGGATGCTGCGCCCATGCATTCACACACAGACAGGAGCTGCAGGGACTGAAAGATAAAAGATTTGGATTCAGATTCGTATTTGAATTTAACTTCAGATTCGGATTCTGAATCTGATTCTGAATCTGATTTGGATTCTGATTCTGATTCTGATTTTGATTTGTTTTCTGATTCAGATTCGGATTTTGATTCGGGTTCGGATTCGGATTCGGGTTCGGATTCAAATACTGATTCTAATTCTGTTTCTGATTCTGATTCTGATTCTGATTCTGTTTCTGATTCGGATTCTGATTTGGATTCGGATTCTGATTTGGATTCTAATTCTGATTCCGATTCCCATTCAGATACTGATTCTAATTCTGTTTCTGATTCTGATATGGGTTCGGATTCTGTTTCTGATTCGGATTCTGTTTCTGATTCGGATTCTGATTCTGATTCTGATTCTGATTCTGTTTCTGATTCTGATTCTGATTCGGATTCTGATGGTTCTCGTGCAGCAGCATGGTGACTCTCTCTTCTTTCGGCACGCCGACGTGTGAGGCTTTAAATCACCATCGGTAATTGTGTCTGAACTCTCGATTAATCAGGACGCCTTAATAAAGTCCTGCCGCACTCATAAATCTGTCCAAACGAACTGTTTAATGGCAACTAATGACGAAGGTCTGAGCGCCGCCGCCACATTAGTGGCCCTGTGTTATTAGGCAGGACGGCTCCCGGCAAGCTGTTAGTAATGAACATGGCTGAAGTGTGTGAGTGTGTGAGTGAGTTTGTGTGTGTGTGTGTGTGTGTGAGGGTCAGTGGGCCCTCGAGGTGGATTTTCTGAGGTGGTTTATGTTTATGGTCCAGCTGCACTGCGTTTCC
>JAFMOC010000067.1:0-312500 GCA_019802505.1 Corydoras sp. C115 | reverse complement strand
GTTTGTTATTATTATTATTATTATTTTTTTTTTTTTATTATTATTGTTGTTATTATTATTATTATTATTATTTTTTTTTTTTTTATTATTATTGTTGTTATTATTATTATTATTATTATTATTATAATAATAACTCGTGTTTTAAAGTTTGGATCTGTTTGCATCGATCAGGCCGGTATCCCTCCTGATGGGAAGCAGCTCATGCTCGGAGCCTCCTGATTGGATGACGTTGCCAGAAAAGTAAGGGGACTGTAAAAGACGCGCCGTTTAAATGCTGCAGGTTACGGCGCTCCGCGGCCAGAGTCGGTGTCCTGGCAACAAATCGCTCATGGCGCTTAATGCAGATCACTCGCACACTTTCTGCTGAGTAGTCCAGAGTCTCTGACGCTTATATGAGGCCGAGCCAATACTACATCCATTTTCTCTCCAAATTAATTAGGCCCGACCATAAATCTCCGTAGCGACGCACACGCCGTTTTTTTCTCTCTGATTTAGTTTTCGTGTTTCATTTACATTCCGACGAGCGCCACCGCTATGCTAATCGATGACACACATGACCCCCACCACCTCTCTTACACCAACCCGGCGGCATTATAGAGGAGTCCTGAACGACCAGGTAGCTTAATCTATCTGATCAGGTGACTAAAGCTGGCCGTTCCTGCAGGTTCTGTCTGTAGAACATCAAGAAGATCAGACCTTTCTGTTCGGCTGTTAGCCCTCAGCCTATCCCGGTTCGATTATTGTAATGCATTGCTTACCGTTCTCCCAGCTCACACCGTCAGGCCTCAACAGCTGATTCCAAACTCGTGTTCAAACCACCCAAGTGAGTCATGTGACTCCACCTCTCCTCTCTCATTGGCTCCCTGTAGCTGCTGCATGACTGATCTACAGGACGAGCTCTGGATCTGGCCCCTCTGACCTTCACTCTAGATTTCCTAGTGATGAATGTCGCCTGTTGGGGCAACCTCACCATGGTGCCGACTCTCTTCTGAGTGATGGTATGATCTTCCCAACTCCATCCACAAGGCGAAGACACTGAGGATCTTTAAAAAACATCTCAAAAAACACATCTCGTCCACAAACACCTGATATTTAAAAAAAAAAAAAATTAACAAGTGGGCGGGATCAGACTATCCCGTCATCTACACTGAACCGAGAGACAAGGTTATAAACGACTAAAAATACAGAACGAGGGGCGCCCCCGCTCAACGCTTCACCTCCTGAACATACAACCATATTTATTAACACTGAGCGAATGAGGGGGGGTCAAACCCAATCGCACCGGGGGCTGAAACTTGGGTGAGCGGGGTGAACATTCATTAAACACTAAACAAAAATGAACATAAAAAAGAATAAATATTATATTGAATATATATGGTTCCTCATGGCTATCTGGGGGAGATACACCCAGGACAGGGCGCCAATCTATACACACACATTATACCTGAGAACCTGAGAACTCAGACAATCTATCGCTGGGCACACTGACACACTTTATATGGCACAATTTGGAGAATTCAGTTGACCTTGAATCCATGTTTTTGGACTGTGGGAGGAAACCGGAGAACCCGGAGGAAACCCACGAGGACACGGGGAGAACATGCAAACTCCACCCAGATTGGGATTCGAACCGGGAATCCCCAACGTTGAGAGGAGAACATGCCAACCACTAAGGCACCGTGCTGCCCTCGGAATATTATTCCACAATAAATAAGTTTAAACTTTATTTAAATTAAAATACTTAAAAAAAAAATACTAGCTAAAGGTGGCGGCATGGTGGCTTAGTGGTTAGCATGTTCGCCTCTCAGCACTAGGGATTCCCGGTTCAAATCCCCATCTGGGTGGATTTTCCATGTTCTCCCCGTGTCTGCGTGGGTTTCCTCCGGGTTCTCCGGTTTCCTCCCACAGTCCAAAAACATGGATCAAGTCAATTGAATTCTCCAAATTGTCCCATATAGAGTGTGTATGCGTGCCCAGCGATGGATTGGCACCCTGTCCTGGATGTATCTCCCCAGCGCCCAAAACATTCTCCCCTGGATGGCCATGGAGAACCCCCCCGCAACCCTAATATAGGATAAAGCTGAAGATAATGAATGAATGAATGAACTAACTAAAATGTAAAAAAATAACTAAAAACTATGTTTTCCACAAAAGTCAAAATAACAAATCAGAAGATTCAGGTTTCTTTGATCTCGGGCCGTTTAAAAAAAAAACTGCAACTTTAAATATCTTTAAATATTTTTGCTCCCTGGAAAAATGTTCATGTGAAAATCAGACAAATTTAAAATACGAGCATGTTACAAAAAAACAGATCGCTGAGTCGTTAATAACAATAACAACAGATCAATGGAAAATGATGATAATTATATAACGGGCCGGATGTGGCCCACGGGCCGCGAGTGTAACACTTACGGTTTAAAGTCAGGCGGGTGGGAGGCCAGGCTGGGGGTTCTTCTCTCGTCTTCTGTGACACAGTGACCTCCACTGGCCGTTTGAGGTCATCTCCAGTGAAAAGAGAGACAGGGACCTTCCTGTCCCGTCATCCTGCCTCCATTCATGAGGCTCCAACGCCATTGGTCGACGGGTTTGCAAGCTGTTCGCAAAAAGATGTGGTCACCGATGTCATTCTGTAGCCAACCTTCCCTCGCCCCACCCACGCCAAAGGATCTGTGGGCCAGGGCCATGGGCATCCCCGCCGGAAAACACGCTCCCGACGCCTGAAGGCGTCGCCATTGTCTCCTGGGATTCCCAAGCAGATTTAAATACAGCTGCTGACTGACGGTTCCGCCGTTCCGCCTCCTTGCTGTCGATGCCAATCAATAGCGGAGTCTTCGACAGGTGCATTAAGTACTTCCAATTACCCTCACAGCGCTGTATAAATGTTTATATAATGCTGCGATGGCGCCTGGGGTGAGGAGGTGGTGAGGAGGTGTGCAGCTTTATGAGCTGTGACATCACATCTTGCAGGGAGAGAGAATTCCATGGACCCGATGGCGAGCTTTAACTTAAATACTCCATAAGAAGCGCCGTCTGCTTTGTCCTGGAGTCTGGTCGAGGTCCCACTCCCGTCAGGTCAATAATAACAATAACAAATCAATGGGAAATGATCTCACGGGCCGGAAAGAACTGTATTAGTGGCCAGATATGGCCCGCGGGCCGCAAGTTTGATACTTGGGGTTTAAAGTCAGGCGGGTGGGAGGCTTGATTGGGGGGCATCTTTTATATGAAGATATATCAGTGACCGGCCATCAGTGACCCACCTCGATACGCAGTACTAGGGTAGGACAACATGAGTCCAGTTTCTGAACCTCACACAGACTTCACCCTCCTTATATACTGTAAGATGCCCCCTAATCTGGCCTCCCACCTGCATGATCGTTAAACCATAAGTGTCAAACTCACGGCCCACGGGCCATATCCGGCCCCAATACAATTCTTTCCGGCCTGTGAGATAATTTCCCATTGATTTCTTATTATTATTGTTGACCGGCTTCCAGTGCCAGTGATGAAAAAGCATGCCGGCCATCGGTGTCCCACCATGAGTCCAGATCCTGAACCTCATACCCTCTTTTCACTTCACCCTCCTTATATAAGACCCAGAACCCCCCAGCGAATACCCCCAGCCCGGTTTTAATTAGGCCACCCTGTCTCTTTAAATTTGGTGACCTTATCAATTACTCCATGCTCGTGAGCGGGTCAATCCGCTAATGAAGGCGAGCGATCGATGACGTTGTTGTCCTTAACCAAAGCCTAATCACTCTCGTCCGTCGCTCTCACGTCACGGGATGATTTTTTTTTTCTCGTCCTTATTCCGTCTCTCATTGCATCTCTCTCTGTCTCCGGCGTTCCCGCCGTACCGTGGTGGATGGATGTGCCTGTGTTCTCCGTATTGTTCTGCATTGTTTGTAAATGGCTTTCTCGCGGGCAGACGGAGACAGCTTGTGATAGGAATGAGTGAACGTCGGTTCTTTACGGAGACTCCACGGCATCGGGAGGTCCATGGCGTTCTGACGGCCGGCCCGGGGGGACAGACAGATTACAGTGGCTCACGATGGGAGGAAGAACGGTGCTCATGGTTACGGAATGTCTAGAGCGAGGCTGTTTTGGCATGAAGCAGAAGCCCGTGGACTCGAACCTGTAGATGGGCTCGTCTCGCGTCCACGTTGTTCGGGCTTCTTAAGACTTTTTAATCCTGGGTTTTTATTCTAATCTCGGTTACTTTAAAAGTAAGGGTCACTCTATGATAAAAGAATTGGGACGCTCAGTCTCATTGTTAGGTTCTGGTGAAGGCCATTGGAAGAACCTGACTGACCCACATGGACCCCTGACAACATCTTTGAGACGAACTGGAACAGGGACTGTGAGACAGACACTTTTAACCGAAATACATCACAGCACTGAGGTACAGTTGTGATCAAATTTATTCAACCCCCACTGAAATAAAGTGTTTTGGCCAGTTTGACATTGATTTGGATCATTTCAGTCATCTTATTTACAATTATATCAAAGAGGCACTTATAAATTAGACAAATATAACATAATATTTATGATGGAATAACCACAAATGTCTTTACTGTGCTCACATCATTATCAGTTTTATTCAACCCCCTAGTGACATTATTTTTTAGTACTTAGTACAACATCCTTTTCCAGTTATGACAGCTTTCAAGCGTGAAGCATAGCTTGACACAAGTGTCTTGCAGCGACCTATGGGTATCTTAGCCCATTCTTCATGGGCAAAAGCCTCCAGTTCAGTCACATTCTTAGGCTTGCGCACTGCAACTGCCTTCTTTAGGTCCCACCAGAGGTTCTCAATTGGATTTAACTCTGGTGATTGCGATGGCCACTCTAGAATGTTCCAGCCTTTCATGTTCAACCATGCTCTAGTGGACTTGGATGTGTGCTTCGGATCATTGTCCTGTTGGAAGGTCCAACGTCTCCCAAGCCGCAGGTTTGTGACTGACTCCATCACATTTTCCTCCAAGATCTCCTGGTACTGAAGGGAATTCATGGTACCCTGCACACGTTGAAGCTTTCCTGTACCATTAGAAGCAAAACAGCCCCAAAGCATAATTGACCCCCCGCCATGCTTCACAGTAGGCAAGGTGTTCTTTTGTTCATAAGCCTGGTTCTTCCTCCTCCAAACATAGCGCTGGTCCATTGTCCCAAACAGTTCTAATTTAGTTTCATCTGACCACAGTACACTGTCCCAAAACCTTTGTGGCTTGTCCACATGACTTTTGGCATACTGCAGTCGACTTTTCTTGTTCTTTGGAGTCAGCAAGGGGGTGCGCCTGGGAGTTCTGGCATGGAGGTCTTCGTTATGCAGTGCGCGCCTTATTGTCTGAGCTGATACTTCAGTGCCCACATCTGACAGGTCTTTTTTCAGTTCCTTAGCAGTCACGCGGGGATTTTTCTCCACATTACGCTTCAGGTAGCGCACAGCAGTCGCGGTCAGGATCTTCTTTCTGCCACGACCAGGTAATGTTTCCACTGTGCCCTTTAACTTGAACTTGCGAATGATACTTCCGATAGTGTCTCTTGGAATATTTAACAACTTCGCAATCTTTTTATATCCATTGCCATTCTTGTGAAGAGCAATAACCTCTTCTCTTGTCTTCTGGGACCATTCTCTTGCCTTCACCATGCTTGTAAACACACCAGTAGATGTCTAGAAGGAGCTGAGTATCACAGTCCTTTTAAATCTGCCTAATTGGTGCTTATCATGCTTGATTGCTGCTCGTTGACATCCACAGGTGTTTTCAATACCTGATTGAAAACACTGGAATGAACCTCTGTTCTTATGAGTGGTAGTTGTAAAGGGGTTGAATAATTGTGTCAATGAAGAAATCACAAAAAGGCCATTTAATACTTTATGACAAAAACAATTGATGCAATCTTAGTTGCATTTAGTTCTTTAACAAGTCCTTGTAAGATTTCATTATGAACACAATTACAAATGTGCACTGAATTCCATAAAACCCTTCGCAGCATTGGGGGTTGAATAAATTTGATCACAACTGTATTTTGGGGTTCTAGATGCTTCAATTTATATTTACATTTGGTCATTTAGCAGAGGCTTTTATCCAAAGTGACTTACAAAGCGAGCATAGGGTTGGCCACAACACCCCGTGGAGCAATCAGGGTTAAGGGTCTTGCTCAGGGACCCACATTGGTAACTTCAGTGGACCTGGGATTTGAACCCCAAACCTTCAGATTGATAGCCCAACACCCGAACCACTGAGCTACCACCCTACCCCTACCAGATATATTCTATATTCTATCCATTCATCCATTATCTTCCGCTTTATCCTCTACTAGGGTCGCGGTGGGGTTCCCCATGCCTCCAGGGGAGAACGTTTTGGGTGCTGGGCAGATACACCCAGTACAGGGTGCCAACCTATCACTGGGCACACACAAACACACGCTGTATATGGGGCAATTTAGAGCATTAAATTTACCTTGAATCCATGTTTTTCGACCGTGAGAGGAAACCGGAGAACCTGGAGGAAATCTCCATGAACACGGAGGGAACATGGAAACTCCACCCAGATTGTGACTAATCTGCTCTTCCACGATGTAATCTACTCCGATTTATAAAGTGAACGCTGATCGTTGAGTAACAGGATTCCGGTTTGTCTAACCACCAAACACTGCCATCTAGTGGCCAAACTACAGAACAGTTTTAGTGCTCTTGCTGTTTATATTCATTTGTATTGTATTATTTAATATAGTGTGTTATTGTCGATGACGTCATGGCCGGCCAGATGTCTCAGCCAATCGGATTTCAGGAGCGGAACGACCCGTTTTTACAAATGACAATTAAAACGGCTCTATAAAGAAAACGCTATGTGCGGCATAATTGCACAACATTTTCCTGCAATTGAATTAAATAAAAATAAATTCTAAGCTCGTGATCGGCGCCGCAGGCTGCAGCTTTGTTTTAATCAGAATATAAATGAGTACAGTTTAATGTAGCGGAACGGTGGAACCACGTCCTCACCAACAGAAGGCATGTGGAACACAGCAGAGGAACCGGGGTCTACATCTGGCCCCTCACTGGGAGAAATGATGGACGTGGACCGGGTTCCTCCCGACGGAGGACTAATGAATGACGCACAGACGCGGACGCCAAGGGATCCGAGGCGGCGGCCGGTAAACGGAGCCACTGGATGAGAACACAGGCGTTATTGGTATTATGGGTTCCACGCTCCCGTTCGCATGTTCCCAGAAGTGAATTGGACGTATTTAGCTCCCTGGCATCTCACTAAGTAACACAGATTACCATAATGGCCTGTCAGAGCAGGTCCGGGTCCACACGTTCCGCTCCACATATCCAATTTTTGCTCTCTAAGCACATTTGAAAATGGCTTTTCCGTCCGGCGGAGCCTCCGTTCGGCGGCGCGGGGCTCTGGAGAGGTGGTGTAAATTAAAATCCACTTGGCTTTATTGATAACACATGTTTCAAATCAGTTAATATGGGAAATAAATTGATATCCGGGCCAGAAAAATAGACCTCCACCGCTCAGCTTTATTAGGAACTCTGCAGTGACTCTGGGGGGGGGCGCCTTTCTGGAGATGAATCATCATTTCGGACGCCGTTCGGGACACAAAGCGGATCCCGGCGATGTTCCCGACGGACCTTTCGGGACACTGACGCAGATCTGAAGACAAATGAAGCAGAGTTTTCCTTCAGCACGGTCGCCGCCGGTTACGGGGTTTTATTTTTGCCGTAATGAACCTCTCAGTAACACCACAAATCATATAAACCTCCTCTGGAGACTCTCAATCACGTCTACATCTAATGAAAGACGCTGATTACTGTCATGAGCAGGGCATGCTGGGATATGTGGATGTTACAGGACCCAACCGCGTTAAACCAGAAGCGACACAAAATAGTTAAAGTAAACATCCATTCATTATCTTCTGCTTAATTCTGTACTAGGGTCAAGGGGGGTGGAGGTTCATCCACATCCTCCATCCAGGTCCTCCATTCAGGTTCTCCATCTAGATCCTCCATCCAGGTCCTCCATCCAGGTCCTCCTTCCAGTTCCTCCATCCAGTCTTCCATCCAGGTCCTCCATCTAGATTTTCCATCCAGATGTTCTATCCAGATGCTTCATCCAGGCCCTCTTCATCCAGATCTTCCAGATCCAGTTTTTCCATCAAGGCCCCCCATCTAGATCCGCTATCCAGATATTACATCAAGGTCTTCCAACCAAGGCTTCCATCCAGATCCACCATTTAGGTCTTCCATCCAAGTCCTCCATCTAGATCTTCCATCCAGGTTCTCCGTCCAGGTCCTCTATCCAGGTCCTATATCTAGATCTTCTATCCAGGTTCTCCATCCATGTCCTCTATATAGATCTTCCATCCATGTCTTCCATCCAGGTTCTCCATCTCGATCTTCCATCCAGATCCTCCATCCAGGTCCTCCATCCAGGTCCTCTATGCAGCCTGTCTGGTACCAACAATCATGCCACACTGCAAATCACTACAGCAGGTATTCCAGGAGTTCCAAAACAAGTTCCTGCTGAGAGGTTAAATGGACGGGGCCTTTGGATCAGAGGATCCAAATCTCCAAGACGGACCAACGGAGAGAACAAAAACCTTGTAGGTTTGTCGTTGTTCTAGGAAAACTCCGAAATGTTTAGTTCTTTGGAGCTTCCAGATCTTCTCAGCCTGGAGGACTAAGTTCTGGGAGTTTTGTCTGAGCTCAGCGAGTTTATTCAAACCGTTCAGAGAATCTGCAAGCTTGCGTATTTCAGTTTCATCTTCGTTTTTGGATTTAACGAGTGTAATTAGAACCCTGAGATATTATTCATCAGACTGGTTCCAACACTGACCCAGTTAGGACGCACTACGCTTCAGGTGGATGTTTAAATAACCCTGTGGGGGGCATTGGTGAGGGGTGGGGGTATCCCGAAAATAAAACAGCATTAAAGAGTGGAATAACGGCGGGAGTCGCATTAGTATGGAGAGCGAGCGGAACCGAGCGGACGGCTTCTTAAACGGAATAATTAAACCTGACTTAAAGTCCAGCATTAGTTTAAACATGTCCAAACTTATCGGCGTAACTCGGTGACGGCGCCACCGCGGGGAGCCGTGCGTTTGATCACGAGCGTGTTTAAAGGTGTTTACCGATCCGGCTCCGGACTGACAGCCGGCCGGGGGGAGCGGCGTGACGTTGATCAAACCAGAACCCTTAACGTTAAACAGGTTCCGCGGACCGGGCGTGGCACCGTCTCCAAACACACACTACACTGTTAAGGCTCATTTATGCTCAACGTTAAATACGGAGACGGATACGGACGGAGCCTTTTGTCCGTACTCTGCGTTCATTTCGTACGTAATTTGCACGTTTTCTGAAAGCTTGCGGATGCGGACAGGACGGAGCAATACCACTGGAAACCGTGGGGGCAGTGCATGATGCGACCACTTCCATATGTACACGAAGAAGAAGAAAAACATGGTGGGACTTTTTGAAGACCGGTTATACGAGTGTGTGCGCAATTTTAATCATTTATATGATGTTACTTCGCCGGGGCTCAGGGACAAACAGTTGTTACAAAGCAAAGTTAAAATGCCCTGGCAGACATCCGAAAGTATTGGAAATGACGTTCGTCGGGCGGACAAGTGAATAAAATTCTCCATCCAAATGGCGACCTGTTCAGTGGCCTCACAGACCACGTCGTTGTCGTTTTTGCAGTATGTACAAAATCAAAATTTCCTCCCCCGTCGCCATCTTTGATTTTTACTCTAAACTGCCCTCTAGTGGATGTAGTGTTCAATAACCATATCAACGGAGCTGACGCAAGGAAGTATGTGGGCAGTAACTGTTATAACGCACGAAACGCACGGCTTTAGTTTGATCTGCAAACTATAGAAGGTACGATGATTCCATTATCTTCAGCTTTATCCTCTACCAGGGTCGCGGGGGTGGGGGGGGGGGTTCCCCGGTTCCCCGGTTCCCCGGTTCCCCATGCCCATCCAAGGGAGAACGTTTTGGGCGCTGGGCAGATACACCCTGGACAGGACGCCAGTCTATCACTGAACACACACTCACTCACACAGACACACTATATGGGGCAATTTGGAGAAATCAATTGACCCTTGATCCATGTTTTTGGACTGTGGGAGGAAACCGGAGAACCCGGAGGAAACCCACGTGGACACGGGGAGAACATGAAAACTCCACCCAGATTGGGATTTGAAATGGGAATCCTTAGCGCTGAGAGGAGAACATGTTAAACCACTAAGCCACCGTGCCACTGCGTTAAATATGTCTAATAATATTAATTATTAAAGATATCAGGGTGGCGTGGTGGTCGGCACGTTCTCCTCTCAGCGCTGGGGGTCCGAATCCTGATCTGGGTGGAGTTTGCATGTTCTCCCCATGTCCATGTCCATTTCCACTGGGTTCGCCGGTTTCCTCTTACAGTCTAATAGGATGGATTCAAGGTCAAGTGAATGCTCCAAAATGCCCTATATAGAGTGTGTGATTGTGTGCCCAGTGATGGATCTGCCCAGCGCCCGAAACGTTCTCTCCTGGATGGGCATGGGGAACCCCCCCCACACCTCTGCGACTCTAGTAGAAGATTAAGTAGAACATAATGAATGAATGAATAAATAAATGAAAGTTTCACCATCCATCCATACATTACATACTAGGGTCGCTTGGGGGGGGGTTCCCCCATGCTCATCCAGGGAACGTTTCGGGCGCTGGGCAGATACAACCAGGACAGGACGCCAATCTATATCTAGGCACTCATTCTATATGGGGCAATTTGAAGAATTCAATTGACCGTGATCCATGTTTTTGGGCTGTGGGAGGAACAAGTGATTTGAGGTGTTGACTCCACCCCCGTACCTCCAAGCCAAGCATCTGTGGGATGTACGGGGTAAAAAACAAGCCCGATCTACGGAGGCCCCATCCGGCAACATAGGGCTACATCTTGGTGTCAGATGCCTCAGCGCAGCATCAGGGCTCTGGTGGAGGCAGGCCTGTTTTGGGGGTTTTTAATACGATGTTGATTCGTGTTTCGGCGCACAAGGTGAAATCTAATAGCCAATTAGGTTTCAACAAGGAGGCACGCCAGAAATCAGACCCCCGACCGGCGCACATCTCACATCTGGCTCTGGGCGCCGCTGGAGGGGGTTCGAGTCTGAAGCTCTACGCGATCCTCTGGCTGAGATCCCGGCTCTGATCTTGGCTGGGAGTGGCGGGCAGGCTTCGTGATCGCGGGTCTAAACGAGAACGACGTTCCTTCACCGATTGTAAAGAAAAATAAAATAAATAAAAAAAACAACAACATGAGCACCGCCGCTGAGTCACCTCCATGGACCGGAACAGCGCTGCATCCACCTTTAACGTCCCGCTGAGTCATAGTTTCCTCCGCCGCTCGCCGTTCCCCCACACGTCGTACTCCATCAGTCTGAAGCTTCGGAATTTGGTGATTCAGTATTTGGTTCGTGGAGCCGCTCTGAAGAGGCAACCATCAAAAACACCGCGGTCTTCAGAAGTTCGGGCTCCGGATGAAACCGCGAGGGCCGGGTCGGCAGCTTCAGGACGGAAGGCTTTTAATTCGGGAGCGATGACGTTCTGCTTCCGATTCGTGAGCTTACGTAATCACGATTTACATTTACATTTAGGCCAATGCAGGAGAACAACGCAAGAGAACAACACAAGAGAACAACGCAAGAGAACAATGCAAGAGAACAACGCAAGAGAACAACACAAGAGAACAACGCAAGAGAACAACGCTGGTCATGGGGAGGTCCATCCAGGGAAGACAGACACAGACACACTCTATATGGGGCAATTTGGAGAATTCAATTGACCTTGATGCATCTTTTTGGACTGTGGGAGGAAACCGGAGAACCCGGAGGAAACCGGAGAACCTGGAGGAAACCCACGCGGACACGGGGAGAACATGGAAACTCCACCCAGATTTTGATTCAAACCGGGAATCCCTAGCGCCAAGAGGAGAACATGCCAAACCACTAAGCCACCGTGCCGCCCACATTTGGAACATCCATCCATCCATTATCTTCCGCTTTATCCTCTACTAGCGTCGCGGGGGGGGTTCCCCATGTCCATCCAGGGGAGAACGTTTCAAGCGCTGGGCAGATACACCCAGGACAGGACGCCAACCTATCATTGTGAACACTCACTCACACAGACACACTCTATATGGGGCAATTTGGAGAATTGAATTGACCTTGAATCCATCTTTTTGGACTGTGGGAGGAAACCGGAGAACCCGGAGGAAACCCACACGGACACAGGGAGAACATGCAAACTCCACCCAGATTGGGATTCGAACCGGGAATCCACAGCGCTGAGAGGAGAACATGCCAACCACTAAACCACCGTGCTGCCCACATTTGGACCATGTGACCTTAATTATATGTGGGTCATTAAAGGCTCACATGAAGGTATTAGCACTGAACGTCTTCCCAAAGTGAAGCAGAGGTGTTTTGGGACATGTGGACCGTCTCAATGTTCTGAAATGGGAACCAGCTTTGGGTCACATGCAGTGTTCCAGTGTTCTTCAGACCCGTCGGGGAAGACGCAGTGTGCAGAGTAAACACACAGAACTGAAGGTGGCGCCACACCGGCGTTCCCCTCGCTGCCGGCGTTCCCCTCGCTGCCGGCGTTCCCCTCGCTGCCGGCGTTCCCCTCGCTGCTGGATCCAGAACTTTGCCCAGCTTGATTAAGTCTTCGGGGAGGACAATGACAGAGTAATTATATAAACTGATTACACAAAAAAACACAACAAACACGATGAGCGAGCAGCACAGGTGCACTACACAACACACACACACACACACACACACAACACACACACACTGACACACTCACACAACACACACACTCACACAACACACACACACTCACACAACACACACAAACTGACACTCACACAACACACACACACTGACACACTCACACAACACACACACACACACTCACACAACACACACTCACACTGATTACACAAAAAAACACAACAAACACGATGAGCGAGCAGCACAGATGCACTACACAACACACACACACACACAACACACACACACTGACACACTCACACAACACACACACACACACACTCACACAACACACACTCACACTGATTACACAAAAAAAAAAAAAAAAAAACACGATGAGCGAGCAGCACAGGTGCACTACACAACACACACACACACACACAAACACACACACACTGACACACTCACACAACACACACAACACACACACTCACACAACACACACACACTCACACAACACACACAAACTGATACACTCACACAACACACACACACTGACACACTCACACAACACACACACACACACACTCACACAACACACACTCACACTGATTACACAAAAAAAACAAAAAACACAATGATCGAGCAGCACAGGTGCACTACACAACACACACACACTGACACACTCACAAAACACATACAACACACACACTCACACAACACACACACACACTCACACAACACACACAAACTGACACACTCACACAACACACACACACTGACACACTCACACAACACACACACACTCACACAACACACACTCACACTGATTACACACACTCAACACAATGATTAGCACAAAAAAACACAACAAACACACACTGAGCTCACAAAACACATACAACACACACACACTACACAACACACACACACACTGACACAACACACACAAACACACACACACACACACACACACTGACACACTCACACAACACACACACACACACACTCACACAACACACACTCACACTGATTACACAAAAAAACACAACAAACACGATGAGCGAGCAGCACAGGTGCACTACACAACACACACACACTGACACACTCACACAACACACACAACACACACACTCACACAACACACACACACACACAACACACACAAACTGACACTCACACAACACACACACACTGACACACTCACACAACACACACACACACACACACACTCACACAACACACACTCACACTGATTAAACAAAAAAAAACAACGAACACAATGAGCGAGCAGCACAGGTGCACTACACAACACACACACACACAACACACACACACTGACACACTCACACACACACTGACACACTCACTCACACAACACACACTCACACACACTCACTCACACACACACACACACACTCACACACTCACACACACACTGACACACTCACTCACACAACACACACTCACACAACACACACACACTCACACACACACACTGACACACTCACACAACACACACACTCACACAACACACATACACACTCACACAACACACACTCACAGACACACACTCACTCACACACACACACACACACACACACACACTCACACACACACACACACACACTCACAGACACACACTCACACACTCACAGACACACACTCACACAACACACACTCACACACACTCACACACACTCTCACACACACAAAACACACACTCACACACACACTCACACTAAACACTGCAAATCAGGAGGAAGTGCTGATGTCCACCTGCAAAAGAACAAGAGCCTCGTTCTTATCCCGGCCACGTGTGGTTCTCGCATACGGAACCTGGAATGGTGTGGCAGTGGTGTCAGCCGGCAGCTTGCGAATGGGAGGTGAGGTTGAGGAGGTAGAGGTGGTGATGGGAAGGTGGAGAGGTCCCGATAATTACACGTGGGTGGGTATCTAAAGAAAGACAAGACCATGGAGGATCATCCACAGCTTCTAGATATACAGAAGGGCAACACGATTGCAATGGTTCCCCATGTCCACCCAGGGGAGAACGTTTCGGATGCTGGATACACCCCCCAGGAAAGGCTGCCAATCTATCACGGGGCATACACTCCATATGGGGCAAGTTAGAGTACACCCCCCCAATGCCCTTAGTAGAGGTTTAATGGATGAACTTCTGTAGGAACCTTCCATCCATTATCTTCACGGGCGAATCAAGTGCTGGGCAGGTACCACAAGAGGGTGCCAATCTATTGCACAGACTGTATAGGGGCAATCTGAATCCATGGACTGCGGGAGGAAACCGGAGAACCCGGAGGAAACCCACACAGACACGATGAGAACATGGAAAATCCACCCAGATCGGGATTCGAACCCTGATCGCCTGCACTGAGAGGAGAACATGCCAAACACTAAGCCACCGTGCTGTCCAGCTGTGGGAACCATGAAAAAATACTGAGCTCTCCCCAAACAGATTGTCACTTTCCTAATAACCCTTTCAGGCGAATGCTCTCTCTCTCGCTCGCCCGCTCTCTCGCTCGCTCGCTCGCCTGCTCGCCCGCTCTCTCTCAGGACTCGCTCGTCTTCTCCAGCTCTATTAAGAGCTGAGGTCATGCACTGTCATGGAACGTGCCGCGTAGAGCCCTATTTATTGTGACAGCTAGATTACAGCCTGGCACTGCAGAGGTTCTTCATCATGGAGCGCCGCCGACGAACCCCCACCCTGTCTCTCCATCCCTCTGTGTTCTGCGCTCGCTCGCTCTCAAACACACTCCTCCATTACGATCACGAGAGGCCTTTAGAACCCGTGTCCCTCTGAAAGTCCTCCTCACCTCCCCATTTGGACTCGATTTATTGACCCATGTGCGGTGATTAGCATATTCTCCTCTCACTGCTGGGGATACAGGTTCCAATCCCAATCTCCGGTTTCCGCCCACAGTCCAAAAACATGGATTTGAGGTGTATCGAATGCTCTCAATTGCCCCATATAGAGTGTAAGTGAGCGTGTGCCCAGCGTCCGAAATGTTCTCCTTTGGATGGATGGGCATGGAGAACCTACCCCCCCATTATCCTAGTAGAGGATTAAGATAAATATTCGTTCATTCATTCATGGGGGGGGGGAGAGAACGTTTTGGGCGCTGGGCAGATACACCCAGGACAGGGCACCAATCTATCGCTGGGCACACACTCACTCACACACGCACACAAACACACTCTATATGGGGCAATTTGGAGAACTCAATTGACTCGATCCATGTTTTTGGACAGTGGGAGGAAACCGGAGAACCCGGAGGAAACCCACGCGGACACGGTGGACAACAAGTCCACCCAGATGGGGATTCGAACCGGGAATCCCTAGTGCTGAGAGGAGAACATGCTAAACCACTAAGCCACAGTGCCGCCTAAGATAAATATAATAAATTAATTAATTAATGAATTTACATTGAATCCATGTGATTGGACTGCTGTGGGAGGAAACTCGGAACAAACCCATAGGGACACAGGGAGAACATGCCAACTATACCACCCACCACCCCACTCCACCCACACACACACACATACGGAAGATAATGAATGAATAAATGAATGTGATGTCACACCCGACCTGCTGTGGAAATGCAGCACCGGCCATGTCACTGGCGTTTTGTGCCGGGATAGGTTGCAATCCAGCGTCATGTTAAGGTGGATGTGGTCCTATGGTGTCTTTGGTGGTTTGAAATACAAGAATGAATACAGATAATAATGTGTTTATGTGATGAGTGAGATAATATACAGAAATTAGTGTGTGTGTGTGTGTGTGTGTGTGTGTGTGTGTGTGTGTGTGCGTGTGTGTGTGCAGGTCTGAAAACATCTGCATCGAGCCAAGCAGCTGTGCAGTGAGATTAGCAAGATGAATGATGCACTCTCCCGCCGCGCTGTGGGAGAGAGGCCACTTTGTGTCGGTGCTCGGCGCCGATGTAATTTAAAAAACGGACGAGTGTGAAAACAGCTGCTTCTGAAAAAATAATAAATAAAATAAAATAAAATAAAATTATAAAATAAAATAATAAAATAAAATAAATAAAATAATAAAATAAAATAAATAAATAAATAAATAAATAAATAAATAAAATATAATCAAATAATAAAATAAAATTAAATTAAATAAATAATAAAATAAAATTAAATAAAATAAAATAAAGGGCGGCATGGTAGCTTAGTGGTTAGCATGTTCTCCTCTCAGTGCTAGGGATTCCCGGTTAGAATCCCCATCTGGGTGGAGTTTCCATGTTCTCCCCGTGTCTGCGTGGGTTTCTTCCGGGTTCTAAATAAAGTGGAAGATTATGAATGAATGAATGAAAATGAAAATAAAAGAAAAGAAAAGAATAAAAAAAATAAAATAAAATAAAATGGGCGGCACGGTGGCTTAGTGTTAGCGTCGTCTGTTCTTCCCCGGAGGGGGGCGGCTAACGCGGAGGTGTAGCGTTCAGCCGCTCGCGCCTAGTGAGCGCTCCCGGGTACCGACCACGCGGGGAAAAATGCGTGCGTCGGTCCACGGAAAACGCTCCCACGGTATACGACCCACGCGGAGAAGGTGCGCAGCGCCGTACCGTGGTTACACGCGGAAGGAGAGAAAAAGACACCGGGATAAAATCCAAAATGTATAATTTAATAAAAATTGGTGTAGGGACACCAACGAAAAGGGGGAACAAACAAACAACGTAACATTGGGTATATAAACCACAAAACAAAGACGTGCGTAGAAGATATGGAAAACTCAGAATAAATACAAAAGGAACTAAACACGTGAACAACACAAACCAATCACCCAACTGAAACAATTAAAGAGGAAACGAGGGACAGGTGCCGCTGGCACCTGTGACACTTAGTGGTTAGCATGTTCGCCTCTCAGCGCTAGGGATTCCCGGTTCGAATCCCCATCTGGGTGGAGTTTCCATGTTCTCCCCATGTCTGCGTGGGTTTCCTCTGGGTTCTTCGGTTTCCTCCCACAGTCCAAAAACATGGATCAAGTCAATTGAATTCTCTAAAATTGCCCCATATAGAGTGTGTTTGAGTGAGTGAGTATGTGCCCAGCGATAGATTGGCGCCCTGTCCTGGGTCTATCTGCCCAGCGCCTGAGACATTCTCCCCTGGATGGGCATGGGGAACCCCACCGCGACCCTAATAGAGGATAAAAGTCGGAGATAATGAATGAATACTGAATGAAAAATAATAAAATGAAATAAAATAATAAAATAAAATAAATAAAAAAACAATAAAATAAAATAAAATAAAATAAAATAATAAAATAAAATAAAATAAAATAAAATAATAAAATAAAATGTTTTTTTTTTACTGCTTTTCACTTGTTCTTTTTCCTGCTGTTTGATTCCTGCCTTTTATTTACAGATGTTCAAATAACATGTTTGTAACCATGGTTTCATCATTGACTCCATCGTAAACTCTCTGATGATGTCACTAAAGCTGTGCATTTCTTCAGGTTCTCTCTGTAGAACATCAAGAACATCAAACATTTCTTGGCTGAACACGCTCCTCAGCTGTTAGTCCAAGCCCTCGTCCTATCCCGTCTCAATGACTGTAACGCTCTGCTTGCCGGCCTCCCAGCTCGCACCATCAGACCTCTACAACTGATTCAAAACTCATGTTCAACCACCCAAGTGAATCATGTGACTCCAGCTCTCCTCTCTCATTGGCTCCCTGTAGCTGCTGCAGGAAGATCTCTGGATCTGGCTCCTCATACCTTCACTCTAGATTTCCAAAACACTCTCCGATTTCGCTCCGACTTCACTTCGCTCTAGTGATGAACGTCTCCCGGTGGAGCAACCTCACCGTGGTGCTGTCTCTCTGCTAAATGACAGTACAATCTTCCCAACTCCAACCACAAGGTGGAGACACTGAGCATCTTTAAGAAGCATCTCCAAACACATCGCTTATGCAAACACTCGAGATAAAGGAAATAAAATGAATAAAGAGGATGTGAACGGATAACGTTCAGGGTTTGATGATGCTACGGTGTAGCTGTTTTTTCCGTAACTTCTGTGTTGCGTAAGTCGCTTTGGATAAAAGCCCCCGCTAAAGGACTGAATGTAAATGCATGTGAAAAAAATCCTTAAACATCGTGATAGAATTTCAGGAAGCAGCTGCAGCGGCACGGCTGAGAGCCGGAGATGAAAGTCAGACGTTCCTCCTTCATAGAACCTTTATAGAACCTCCAGATCCTGACATTTCTTCAGCATCCACAAAAGAGACTTCACCTTTTCTTTCTCAAGCAAGCAAATGTTTCTTCGTGTCAGTAGAACCGCGTAACCTTGCCGGCAGCCACACAGAGAAAAAAAAAAGACAACTACAAAAAAAAAAAACGGCAAAAAATAAATAAATAAATAAAAAAAATCCGAAAAGCAGTTCTGACATCCGGAAAAAACAAAATCAGCGCGAGCATTCTCATCGATCGCCGTGGGCAGACGACGGCGCCGCTGACATCACGCGGTGGGCGTGACGAGAGACGCCGAAGCTCACGGACGGGTTTCGTCCTCATCCTCATCACTCAGTAAATAGGCGAGAACCGTGAAAAACCAGCGACGCTCAACAAAGAAATGGACAAAAACTCTCAGCGCTGGGGATCTGGGTTGGAATCCCAGTCTGGGTGGAGTTCCCATGTTCTCCGCCTGTCCACATGGGTTTGCTCCAGGTTCCCTGGTTTCCTCCCGCAGTCCAAAAACATTGGCTGAATTCAGTGTCTCAGGGTGGTTCCTCATGCCCATCCATGAGAGATCCATGCCCATCCGTTTCAGGCGCTGGGCAGATACAGCCAGGACAGGGGGGCAATCTATTGCTGGGCACATTTGGACCATGTGACCTTAATTATATGTGGATGGATTTATGGCTCACGTGAAGGTAGCGGCGCCGAACGTCTTCCCAATGTGAACCATAGGTGTTTTGGGACTTGGGTGGTTGAACACGAGTTTTGAATCAGCTGGGAGCTGGGAGACCGGCGAGCAATGTGTTCTCCTAGTAATGGAGCCGGGATAGGCTGAGGGCTTGGACTAATAGCTGAGGAGCGTGTTCAGTCCAGAAAGATCTGATCTTCTTGATGTTCTGCAGAAAGAACCTGCAGCGTTTTAGTCACCTAATCAGAGAGTTTACGATGGGGGTCGATGATGAAACCATGGTTGCGGACCGAGTCGTTTGGAGATGAAGGTCATGATGATTCAAGGGTTCAGCTGGAATCTATAAGAAGCTCCATCTTTGCCAACTTTAATTTGAGATGGACGGGCCTTCATTCAATCAGATCCGTCGGTGAGGTGGGCGGATGTCCAGTTGGAGATGGTGGTGTCGTCATCATGGCAGGGGTTTAGAGGAACCGTCTGATATCTATCTGGAATTTCGCATCGTATGTGATGGACCACCCCAGAGTGCCATGTGGCTGGTCTCACTCTGCCCCTAGTGGTGGGTTAGTATAGTTTCTCTGAACATCCAGGCTCACTGCGAGTACACCGGTGACAGAATCGCCGAAGGAAAGGGAACGCATGAATAGCATGGACACCCTTGGTTGGTCACATGACTGACATGGTTCCTTAGGAGAGTTGAGAGGTGGGCAGTTCTGCCACATGCAGGTTTAGTTCCCCTTAAACCCCTGGAGAACAGGCAACTTCACTAAATTTAAATCATTTATTTATTCTGCTTTATTTTTTGTAAGATAGAACGTTGTCACAAAGCAGCTTTGCAGAGTTATAAACCTTTAAACCCCCCAAAGGGCAAGACCAAGAGACAGCGGAAAGACAAAACTCCCTGTTCTGTTGATATTTTAAGGAAGAAACCTGTGAGGACCGAGACTCAGTGGGGTTCTCATTCTCCTTGAGCGGGGGGGGGCAGCACCAACAGTGTAGGACAGCCATGTACAGATGGTGTGGTGATCATGTGACCCGTATTTAACAATTAAAAACTCTATAAGTCCATTGAGGGCGTCCTCCAGGACCGCCCGTCCAATAGAAATCCAGGTTCCGTCCAGTGATCGTCGTAGCTGCAGTGCTCCGGCAGAACCATGGATGAAGAACCGATGACACCTCAAAGAACCAGACAAGGAAAGAAGTTAGAGCTGATGGCTTAGTGGTTTAGCATGTTCTCCTCTCAGCGCTGGGGATCTGGGTTCAAATCCCAATCTGAGTGGAGTTTGCATGTTCTCCCTGTGTCCACGGGGGCTTGGTTCTCCGGTTTCCTTCCACTGTCCAAAAACATGCATTCAAGGTATATTGACTACCAGGAAATTGCCCCATTCAATGTGTATTCATGATTGTAAGTGTTTGTCCACAGTGGCTTAGAGGTTAGTATGTTCTCCTCTCATCCCAATCTGGGTGGAGTTTCCAGGTTCTCCCCGTATATTCCGTGGGTTTCCTCCGGGTTTCCTCCCACAGTCCACAAACACCTCAAGGTGAATTGAATTTTCCAAATTGCCCCATATAGAGTGTGTCTGTGTGAGTGAGTGTGAGCCCAGTGATAGATTGCCCCCCTGTCCTGGGTGTATCTGCCCAGCGCCCGAGATGTTCTCCCCTGGAAGGGCATGGGGAACCCCCCCCTCCCTCCCCTGCGACCCTAGATAGATAATGGATGGATGGATTGAAGTAATAACCAGAGTTTGATTGGCGCAGTGCACCATGTGACTCCCTGGGTAGTGTACTGCAGGGTACATCGTTGAGAGGGCAGTGCCACACACTGTTCTATGGGCTTCCCCGCAGGACCGTATGCATTGCAGTAGGGTGCGTCTGCAGGCCTGCCGGACGGCCTGACGGGCGCGTTTACTCGCAGGTCTCGGGTACACTCAGAGGGAAGAGGTTAACCGGCCGGATAAAGAGGAGCATCCACTGCAGATGAGATTACCTCCAATCCATTTCTCTGAGAGGAGCTCAGCTACGCCACCGGAGCGATAGCGGGCTGATCAATACGGCTCGGGGGACTGATGGGGGATACGCCGGATTCCAATGACTCAAAGTGCTGTGTTAGCATGGCTCGGCTCGAGAGGGATTCAATTGCAATCGCAGGCAGAGATGAAGTCCAAATATCAGCGCAGGGAGAACCGATAACATCTCTGCTCGGGGATAAAGTGCCTGCGCGCCCGCGATTCGTTAGACGCCGCGGACCTCGGGCACTGAGTCGCGTCCACGGCTTGATGCAACCGAAGTGAAGAGTCGAGGAATCGAATGAATCAGACCAATCGGCTCATTAAGCGTGAGCGGCACGCTGCTGTTTATTGGCGATTGTTTCAGCTCGCTCACTCTGACTCGACCACCTAATAACCACCTATCTGTCACCTTAATCTTCTACCGGGGTCGGGGGGGTCCATCCAGGGGAGAACGTTCCGGGCGCTGGGCAGATACACCCAGGACAGGGCGTCAATCTTTCCCTGGCCACTCACACAGACAGACACACTATATAGGGGCAATTTGGAGCATTCAATTCACCTTGAATCAATGTTTTTTCGACGGTGGGAGGAAGCCGGAGAACCCGGAGGAAACCCACATGGGGAGAACATGCAAACTCCACCAAGATCGGGATTCGTATATCTGGATCCCCAGCGCTGAGAGAAGAACATGCCAACCACTACATTTAATCCTCTAGTAGGGTCGTGGGGGGGGTTCCCCATGCCCATCCAGGGGAGAACGTTTCGGTCGCTGGGCAGATACACCCAGGATAGGGCGCCAATCTTTTACTGCACACACACAATATATAGGGGCAATTTTGAGCATTCAATTTACCTTAAATCCATTATTTTTGTACAGTGGGAGGGAAGATAGGAGGTCCACAGGGATACAGGGAGAACATGGAAACTCCACCCAGATTGGGATTCGAACCTGGATCCCCAGCACTGAGAGGAGAACATGCTAACCACTAATCCACTGTGCCTTATTACACATGGAAATGTTAAATCAAGGTAAATTGAATGCTCTAAATTGCCCCATATATTGTATGTGTGTGTGTGTGCAATAGTTTGGCGCCCAGTGCCTGAAATGTTCTCCCCTGGTTGGGCATGGGGAACCAACCCCCCCCCCCCCCCCCCCCCCCCCCCCCACCACACACCCCCCACCCCTTTGAGAGGAAAAATAGATGACCAATGCGGATATAGAGACACAGGGACAAAATGAGAGAACATGCCAAACACTACTCCACCGTACCGCCCCTGGCTCGCATTGTTCACCCTCAATATATTTTATTTTATTTTCTATATTAAATTCTTCTACACCAACCATCTTAATGATGCTGAAATGCGTTGTACTCTGAGATACGGCCCTTCTGGAACAGAGGAAGGCCTTCCCCAAACTGTTGCACATGGCTGTGTGCCTGGGAGTGAATTAGAAAGCCGATTTTCATGGTCATGACCCCAACCGGCTGTTTAACAGATACAGACAGATATTCAGATACATGGCAACCGGCCCCATTACTGATTGCAAAGTGATCGCAGGTGTGGGGGGCGTGGCTTGGCTGCTGCCTGAGACACGGTAGCCCCGCCCACATTGTCAGAGTGCTGAGTGTCTGTGTGAAGTCTGCTGGAAACGCTGGAAGTTTAGAGGAAGGTACGTGTGATTAAAGTGTAATTACAGAAGTTCTTTTAATTAATCTGCATTTGACTGATTACACATTCCATTAATTATTAATTAATTAATTCATTCATTCATTCGTTCATTTATTATCTTTAGGTTAATCCTCTACTGGGGGGGTTCCCCATGCCCTTCCAGGGGAGAACGTTTCGGGCACTGGGCAGACACACCCAGGACTATACACACACACACACACACACACACTCTCTCTCTCTCACACACTCTATATGGGGCAAATTGAGGCTTTACCCTGAGGGCGTTCTAGTGGTTAGTCCGTTCTCCTCTCAGCGCTGGGGAGCGAGCGCCCGGTTCGAATCCCAGTCTAGGTGGCGTTTGCATGTTCTCCACGTGTCCACATAGGTTTGCACTGGGTTCTCCGGTTTCCTCCCGGAATGCAAAAACATGGATTCAAGGTGAATTGAATGCTCAAAATTGCCCCATACAGAGTGTGTTTGTGTGTGTCTGTGTGAGTGATTGGATGGACATGGGGAACGCATGGTGTCTGATGCATGCTGGGAATTTCAGGTGCAGATAAGGCGAGTGGTGCTGAGAAGCTAATCAGCAGAGTTCTCATGCAGAGCGAGTCAATCATTCCACAGCAGACAGGTGGGGTTTGTAGTTCCACAGTTCCATCCTTGTAGTCCATCTGTTCCCCTACATACCCTGTTCGTCCGCTTTAGTATGTTCTCCGATGATCACGGACGTGGTGGTGCGGGTGTGTTAGTGGATCAGACACGGCGGTGCTGCTGGAATTTAAACCCTGTGTCCACTCACTGTACGCTCTGTTACGCACCTCCACCTCACTGCGCCACCTTGTGGATGGAGAATCAGAGACGGTAGATCATCACGCTGCACAGTGTGTGTTCTTCATTCTCTCACCCTCCGTCTGGGATTCGGGAGGGACTCTAACCCAGCACCACCATGTCGGCATCACCGCAGCACGAAAAATCATCCACCACCTTAATAACAAATACTAAATAAATAAATAAATAAATAGTCGGCATGGTGGCTTAGTGTTTAGCATGTTCTCCTCTCAGCGCTAGGGATTCCTGGTTCGAATCCCAATCTGGGTGGAGTTTGCATGTTCTCCCCGTGTCCGCGTGGGTTTCCTCCGGGTTCTCCGGTTTCCTCCCGCAGTCCAAAAACATGAATCAAGGTCAATTGAGTTCTCCAAATTGCCCCATATAGAGTGTGTGTGTGTGTGTGTGAGTGAGTGTGTGTCCAGTGATGGATTGGCATCCTGTTCTGGGTGTATCTGCCCAGCACCCGAAACGTTCTCCCCTGGATGGGTATGGGGACCCCCTCCCCCCCCGCGACCCTAATAGAGGATAAAGCGGAAGATAATGGATGGATGGATGTAAATAAATAAATAATAAATAATAGTAAAGGTGACTAACAGAGTATGCAGAGGAATAAATGGACTACAAAACTGAACTACAAACCTCATCTACAGCGTGGTCGACGCTGTGCATGTTAGCCATGCGTCTTTGAAAAACGTTCGCTGTCCACACAAAGCCCTGCAGTACGCGATGATGTCACACTGAGCAGGTTGTTCGATAAGCTCTGTCCAGAACACAAAGCAGAACCCGGTTGCTCCCACGGCACGCCCCTGGAAGCACGTGACGTGGTCTATTTGCCCCGGTTAGAACGTAATCCCGCGTCTTTTCTTGGTCAGACCTGTTCTAACCCCCCCGTGCCTCTCAGGCTTTTTGTTTTCTGTGCGTTTAATAGCACCTCATTTCTTGGTGCATTTTCTCGTCTTTGAAGCGTAATTTCACAGCGAGATTGCAGACGGGGCGATGTTCAGCCCGGCGCCCCCCGCTGTCTGAGGTGCAGCTGAGAGGGTCCGTCTCACTTTAGACCAATTATTCCTGAATCAGACAGTCAGGCTGTAAAGAAGTGAAGGTTTGTTAGAATGCGGCCGAGAAACCCGGGTTTTAACGGAAGGCGGCTTTTAATAACTGTTTATACGGCGAGCGCTTCAGGACTCCTCGGGTTCTAATACTGAGAGCGTGCAGCACGTCCGTGATTAATTACAGCGCTGTGGTTGGTGGAGGCGTCTAATCATGGAATTATAGGTTGAAACTCTTTTTTTTTTTTAATTCTTTATTTTATTTTGCTATTCATCAGAATCAGAATACTTTATCGATACCAGGGGGAAATTGCAGATGTTATAAAATGTCCATATATATATATATATATATATATAGTAAGAATAAGGTGGCAATTTAAACAATTAGGACTTAATACAGCAAAAAAAGAAAGATACAGCACAAGAATTAAGAATAAAATATAATAACAAGAATAAAGTGCCCATCCATCCATTATCTTCCACCTTATCCTCTATTAGGGTCGTGGGGGGGGTTCCCCATGCCCATTCAGGGGAGAATGTTTCGGGCGCTGGGCAGATACACCCAGGACGCCAATCTGTCGCTGGACACACACTCACTCACACACACATACACACTCTATATGGGGCAATTTGGAGAACTCAATTGACCCTGAGCCATGTTTTTGGACTGTGGGAGGAAACCGGAGAACCCGCGGACACAGGGAGAACATGTAAACTCCACCCAGATTGGGATTCAAACCGGGAATCCCCAGCGCTGAGAGGAGAACATGCCAATCATTAAGCCACCCCAGTGTGGTATATTGTTTCACATATAAAAGAAAAAAACGAGGGTCCGGAACACAAAGCAGAACCCGGTTGTTCTCATCACCCATCCTTGGAACTAGAGACACGCGGTGGGTGAAGCATCCGCCCTAACCAGCCCTACGTCACGGTTCAGTAATCATCTTCCCTCGTTCCTCGCAACGTATAATTCGTCAGCCGTCGGAAAGTTCTCTCCGTGGTTCTGCCGCTGTTCTCCACCCTGCACCTGACGGACAGAACCCCCTGGTAAATTTGCCCGCGGTCCGCAGACCGAATGTGGAATGAGTGCGTGACCTGCACTCTCCGTCCTCCCGTTTCCTGAATCTAATGAAACCTGCGTTTCCGGCTCCTCGGCCCCCTGTTGGTTCCGTGTGCCGGGTTCTCCCGAGCCCTGGTGTCAGGCGCATGGTGAGGTGAAGTCATTAGCGGTGGGTTCAGGTTGGGAACTGCACAGAGGTGCTGACATGCGCTGCTCGAACCCTTCCCTCGTTCTTGTAAAGAAAGGTATGACAAGAGCAGCTGCAGCGCCGCCCCATCGCACCTCCGCCCCGCCGCACCTCCGCAGACCCGAGGACCCGCAGGCGTGACTGGAATGCCATGCAATTCAATGCAGCGTTTGGTCCGAGGTTCTAGTGTTCCAAATATACATTATAAATGAAACACGGAACAGCCAACAGACCTTGGTTGCATTATAGCTCCTATCTCCTATCCCGTCACTCACTTGTGCAAAAACAATGAGGTTTCGTTACCATGATGATGATGATGATGATGATGATGGTGGTGGTGGTCATGATTATTTCCAATCCAGTTTTTAAGAACCTCATGTGAATTTCCCAGACTGTGGGACCAATAGAGGATTATCTTATCTTAAAAACGCAGATAGCGTATGGGTGAGCTGCAATGACAATAGATTATATTAGGGGCGGTATGCCATCTGGGTGGAGTTCTCCCAATGTTCTCCCCATGTCCCTACATTCTCCGGGTGTGTTCATGGTGAATTGGCTGCTCTGAAATTGCTCCTATTGAAATTGCCCCATATATAGCATGTCTGTGTGAGTGTGCCCAGCAAAAGATTGGCACCCTGTCCAGCACCCGAGACGTTCTCCCCTGGATGGACATGCGGAACCTCTTCCCCCACGACCCTAGTAAAGGCTTAAGCAGTTTCCAAATTCTTCCCGTGTCCACGTGGGTTCCTCTGGGTTCTCCAGTTTGTGTGTGTGTGTGTGCCCAGGGATAGATTGGCATCCTGTCCTGGGTGTATCTGCCCAGCGCCCAAAATGTTCCCACCCTGGATGGGCATTGGGAACCCCTCCAAGTACCCAGGACCCAGTATCAGTATCCCATCTTCAGAAAGACTTTTGGGGGGACATGTGGTTCTGCTCTGGGACTGGAGTAGTTGCTATACTTGTTGCCTGTGGACTGAAGGGCAAATCAAAGAGAGTGATTTATAATGGACAGTCGGTTCTGATTGAAGTGGTCAGGCAGCTTTGATGAGCGGAGTAAAGGCGTCTCACTGCTGCAGGCTAAATCCAGCCTTTTTTTTTGGGGGGGGGGGGGGTGACGTTTGGGATTTAGTCTTGGTGTGGAGTCGGTCATTAATTCTATGATTTAAGGCTCCTGCGCTGCTTTCTGGTTTTTGTTCGTCACGTTTATTTTCAGCTTGAAACCCGAGTCTGGATTCTGTTTGAATAGCTGGACAGTGGAACCATTCAGTCAGCTCAACTCTTTTTTTCTCTTCCGCCTTCATCCTGCGGTGCCCTGGCTGTCCTACAGCACCCTTGCCTTCCTGCATTCTTTCTGCAGCTCCCTTGCCATCCTGCTGCTCCCTTGCCGCCCTGCGACACCCTTGCCGTCCTGTAACACCCTTGCCGTCCTGTAACACCCTTGCCGTCCTGAGGCGCCCATGGCGTCCTGTGGCTACCTTGCTGTCCTGTGACGCCCTTGCTGTCCTGCTGCTCCCTTGCCATCCTGCATCGTTCCTGCAGTGCCCTTGCTTTCCTGCGGCTCGCTTGCTGTCCTGTGGCTCCCTTGCCTTTCTGCGATGCCCTTGCCATCCTGCTGCTCCCTTGCCGTCCTGCATCTTGCCTACAGTTCCCTTGCTGTCCTGTGGCTCCCTTGCTTTCCTGCGGCTCCCTTGCCATCCTTGCACCCTTGCAGTCCCACTGCGCCCTTGCAGTCATGCAGTGCCCTTGCCTTCCTGCGGCACCCTTGCATTCCTGCGGCGCCCTTGCAGTCCTGCAGTGCCCTTGCCTTTCTGCAATGCCCTTGCAGTCCTGCAGCACCCTTTCCATGCTGCAGCACCGTTTTCATCCTGTATCCTTCCTGCAGGGCCATTACCATCCTGGAGCACCCTTGCTTTCCCACAGCACCTTTGCCATCATGCATCCTTCCTGCTGCTCCATTGCCATCCTGCTGCTCCCTTGCTGTCCTGCATCTTTCCTGTAGTGCCATTGCTTTCCTGCGGCTCCCTTGCCGTCCTGCAGCGCCCTTGCAGTCCCACTGCGCCTTTGCCTTCCTGCGGCATCCTTACATTCCTGCGGAACCTTTGCAGTCCCACTGCGCCCTTGCAGTCCTGCAGTGCCCTTGCCTTTCTGCAATGCCTTTGCAGTCCTGCAGCACCCTTTCCATGCTGCAGCGCCTTTTTCATCCTGTATCCTTTCTGCAGCGCCATTACCATCCTGGAGCACCCTTGCTTTCCCACAGCACCTTTGCCATCCTGCACCCTTCCTGTGTCGCCCTTGCCGTCAGCTGCTCCCTTCCTTTTATCCTCCTGCCTGGTGGCTCCATGCTCACCTTCCCTCTGCCAATCTCATCCACCTCAATCTTGCCTCCCTTATTTTGTCTCTAAAACATCATACCTCCACAGTCCCTTTATTAAACTGTTAACTTTATAATGCTGTACGTATTATAAAGTCACTGAACCCTGATCTCACCGCTGAACCCCACATACTGTGTTTGGTTCGATCCAGAATAATTGTATTCATTAACAGATGATGTCGTTGCTATAAATTGGTGCAGCAGTCAGTTAATTAGTCTTATTGATCCTGATGACCTGTATTCGGTGCACGGCGAGACCTGACACACTGTACGGCAGCTCGGCAGTAACCTACAGATGAAACTCCCCTCGCGTCAAAATGCCTTCAACCCCGAAAAATCCATCAACAAACGTGACGGCGGTAATATTTTTTTAATGGGCGGCAGGACCCACCATGTTTCATTAAAATCGCATTCGTTCTGTCTTCCCTTAATGGCTTTTGCCGAGGACGAGTAATGAGAGGCGTCGGGTTCCCGCGCGGGAGACACACAGGCATGTCCTGACTGCAGAACGTCGGTCCTGTTCCGCGGACCCCGAGCTGGGACGACCTGCTGAAGATAAGCTGGAGCAAAGACGGAGATCTCAATTGGCAAGAAAATGTCCGATTCCAAAACGCTAGGCCTCCCCGGGGGTGACCGTGGTAATGGTGCTAAAGGAGAACCTTCTTTTTAATGTTGCGTTAAATGAACGCACAAAGTACAAGTAGGAACCACTTTTTTTTAGAACCCGATGAGGGTGGCTTAGTAGTTTAGCATGTTCTCCTCTCAGCGCTTGGGATTCCCGGTTCAAATCCCAATCTTGGTGGAGTTTCCATGTCCTCACCCCGTGTCCACGTGGGTTTCCTCCAGGTTCTCCGGTTTCCTCCCACAGTCCAAAAACATGGATCAAGGTCAATTGGATTCTCCAATTTGCCCCATATAGAGTGTGTGTGTGTGTGTGTGAGTGTGTGCCCAGTGATAGATTGGCGCCCTGTCCTGGGTGTATCTGCCCAGCGCCCGAAACATTCTCCCCTGGATAGGCATGGGGAATCCCCCGTGACCCTAGTAAAGGATAAAACAGAAGATAATAGATGGATAGAACCCACAGAGCGGCATTTGTTTGGGTGGTGGATGAATCTCAATGACACCGAGTTTGTTTAAGTGGATGCAGAACTGCAAAGTACCGTTTAGAACGGCAAACACGGCGCTAATTGTGGGGTTCAGGCTTTAATCGTGAATATGGCAATCCACGTCTGCCGCTTATTAAACTTAAGTGAAGTGAGCAGCCTGCCTCGCAGATTTGGCCAATGAAAGTGTTTTTCCATCATCTATGAAACACGGATTCATCCATCATACTGTTTGCACAAAGTACTTAAGCCGTGGAACCCTTTCAGCTATCTGTGTAATCCTTTATCCCCCGAGCGGCATCAACTTGGGGGTCTGTAATCTTGTCAAACCAGACAAAAGCTTTGCCTCGACTACCGGATGACATTTTAAACGGCCCCGAAGGCAACCGGGATCCTAAATACTCTTTCGGGCCCTGCTGTGTTTACCTTTGATTAGGCTTGAGGGACCACGGAACCTGGAATTAAAAGTGCAGCAGCGGCGGCGGCGGCATCTGAAGGCAACATATTTCGTGTTCTGTAGAGGCAGTTCTGCATTGTACCCTGTAAGTCATGTTCACCTCACGTCAGACACCCCTCACCCGGGGTGTTTGAGGGGTCATCGCGTGGGACCTGAGGACCTCCTTACTGTGTTTAACTTTAAAAAACAATAATCATTCTCTGGCCAGCCACGTCACCCCTCTGCAGCCCCGTTGCCCTGTCAGCCCCGTCATCTCTATCCTGCAGCCTCATTAACCCTCTGTCACTGCCTTGCCATCCTGCAGCCCCATTGTCCTTCTGCAGCCTGACCGCCCTTCTGCAGTCCCATTGCCATCCTGCAACACAATTGCACTTCCAGCAGCCTTGTTGCCCTTCCGCAGCCTTGTTGCCCTTCATTGCCATCCTGCAGCCCCATTGCCTTTCCACAGCCCCATTGCCATCCTGCAGCCCCATTGCCTTTCCGCAGCCTCATTGCCCTTCCACAGCCCAATTGCCCTTCCACTACCCCAATTGCCCTTCTGCAGCCTTACTGCCATCCTGAAGCCCCATTGCCATTCCTCATTGCCCTTCTGCAGCCCAATTGCCATCCTGCAGCCCCATTGCCTTTCCGCATCCTCATTGCCCTTCCACAGCCCAATTGCCATCCTGCAGCCCCATTGCCTTTCCGCATCCTCATTGCCCTTCCACAGCCCATTTGAACTTCCACTGCCTAATTTCACTTCTGCAGCCTCAGTGCCATTCTGCAGCCCCATTGCCATTCCCCATTGCCATCCTGCAGCACAATTGCCCTTCTGCAGCCCCATTGCCATCCTCCATCCCTGTTGTCCTTCCACAGCCCCGTTGCCATTCTGTAGCCCCATTGCCCTTCCACAGCCCAATTGCCATCCTGCAGCCCCATTGCCCTTCCACAGCCCCGTTACCATCCTGAAGCCCCATTGCCCTTCCTGCAGCCCCATTGCCCTTCAATAGCCCCATCACCATCCTGCAGCCCCATTGCCCTTTCACAGCCCCGTTACCATCCTGAAGCCCCATTGCCCTTCCTGCAGCCCCATTGCCCTTCCACAGCCCCGTTACCATCCTGAAGCCCCATTGCCCTTCCTGCAGCCCCATTGCCCTTCCACAGCCCCGTTACCATCCTGAAGCCCCATTGCCCTTCCTGCAGCCCCATTGCCCTTCCACAGCCCCGTTACCATCCTGAAGCCCCATTGCCATTCCACAGCCCCATCGTCGCCGTCCTACAGCCCCGTCACCCCTCTGCCACTGCCTTGCCCTTCTGAAGCCCCATCCCCCTCGCGCCGCCCCCTTGCCCTTCCGCTGCCGCATTGCCCTTCAGCAGCCCCCATATTCCCAGATGAATCTGAATGTTTTCTTGAACGTCCGAGTGCTCTTCATATTTTCAGTTAATGGTTCCAGCATCGTGGTTCTGATTGATTCCAGCATTGATTCCAGCTTTGATTCGTCTGCGCTCCACGCTGAGGGATCTGGAAAACTCTATTTACACATTGATTTTCTGATTAGACAGTAAATGCAGTCCACCGGTCCTCGTCCCCGAGCCTATAACGCAACGACCCTCAGTGACTCTGCTTCAGGAAGGTTGACTCTTCGTGAAGAGTCGATGACACAAACCCAACATAGGACACTTAACCAGATCTGCACCGCTGTGGAGCGGAGTCCTTCTGGATTTTAGAGATTATTTTGCAGGTTTGAGCCTCACGGCTTTACCATCTTCAGACGCCAATGGCTGCAACATCATCTCTGGGAAATGCAGTTATGGTTCCACCATCTGGGCTGCTTGGTGCTGTAGTGGTTGGCATGTTCTCCTCTCAGCACTAGGGATTCCCGGTTCGAATCCCCATCTGGGTGGAGTTTCCATGTTCTCCCATGTTCTTTCCATGTGTCCACATGGGTTTCCTCTGGGTTCTCCGGGTTTCCCCCCCACAGTCCAAAAACATGGATCAAGGTCAATTGGATGAAGGCTCCAAATTGCCCCATATAGAGTGTGTCTGTGTGAGTGAGTGTGTGCCCAGATATAGATTGGCATCCTTATCATGGGTGTATCTGCTCAGCACCCGAAACGTTTTCCCCTGATGGCATGGGGAACCACCCCGCGACCCTAGTAGAGGATAAAGCAGAAGATGATGGATGGATGGATGGGCTCCAAAATCCATCACTGGTGCAAAGCAAGCAGAAAAAAAGTCCCTAAAAAGTTCCCTGAGAACATACCCAGTGGATTAGATCCTCTCAAAGAGGTTCTCAAGTAGTCAAGGGAAGGGCTCTGGAACCAGACTCATTACGGAGTTTTCCCAGAACAGACGCCACTGGCGCCAATGCAGCATCACATGTCTTCTTAAATATAGACGTTCTCATGCATCGTACATGTTCCCTCAGACCTTCACGTTCTCCACCTGCATTCACGTTCCGCAGTGGGGAACTCGTCCATCCCGTGCGTCATCAGACCCGGTCCGATTCAGTTATCCCAAGACTGTTGAAAAACGGCGTCCAATTCTTGCCGTCTCTCGGTTATTCCGGCTCTCTGGGCAAACGGGATAGGCTCGAGCATGCCGAGCGAGCCAGCCCGAGCGTGCCTGTTTATGTAAGCGATGTGCAAATTATTAAAATCAATGTAGCAGAACCTCAAAGTGAGCAGAGCATCCAAACATGGGAGATTTGTTTGAACACCACGGCATCCTGATTTACATAATTGGAACCGGGGCTTTAAAGCTGCACTTTATTTTACAGCCCAAAGCTCTACTGTTCACGTATTTAATAAATATTTATTTTTGCCAAGCCACATTTCGGGGACCAGTGAACATTGTACAAGCCTTAAAAATAATAAAAAAAACATCCTCCTGCTTTATTAAATCAATTATTTATTTCATTGCTCTTCTCTCGCCTTCTTATTCCTACAGCATTAGCTCCACTGAGTAGACAGATGGGGTTTGTAGTTCTGCAGTTCCATTCTGTAGTCCATCGGTTCCTCTACATACTCTGTTAGTCCCCTTTACACCAGTCTTTAATGATCAGGACCCCTACAGGGCATGTATTCCAATAGAACATATCCACTGCAGGGTTCAGCTACAATATAAAACAAGGGTGTCCAGACCTTCAATCTGATTGGCTGAGCCATGTGTCCAGTCGTGACATCATTAACAATGACGCACACCTCTGAGCACTTTACATTCGTATGATACGTGATATACAATACAATATGTTTTTTATTAGCCGTGTTATGTAATTTAGTCACTAGAGGGCTGTAGTTGGTTGTTAAAAAAACAGAATCCTGTTACTCAGCGATCAGCTTTCTCTTTAAAGCTGGACGAGATTACGTCGCAGAAGACCAGATGAATGAAGCAAAGCTTGTTTTTTATTGTAGTGTGTCCGTAAGCGTTTTATTAAAGCTATAAAACACTCGAGGTTGTGTATTATTGTGAATAAATCACGTAAAGAGGTGGAAAATGTGTTCTGTAATTTGCCCACTAGATGGCAGTGTTTGATAGCTAGCCAAAACGGAATCATGTAATTTGGCGATCAGCGTTCACTTTAAAAACTTTTTTTTAGATTACGTCACGGAACATCAGATTATAAACTATTTTGCTTTCAATAAACGCATCTGAATCAAAGCTTGTTGTTTTATTATAGTGTGTTCGAAAGTGTTTTATTAAAGCAATAAGACACTCGAGGTTGTGAATTATTGTGAATAAATCACGTAAGGAGGTGGAACTGTACTCCACTACACGTCAGGACTAATAACACCTCTTTATGGGGTTTATTCAGAATTAGGCCACGCCCTTTTTTACCAGCCCACTTGTTGTCAGTGGATAATGCGGTGCATCAGGTTTGAAGGCCCTCCCTGTGTAAATGTCAGAGGTGGTCGTGGGACCGCCGTAGCTGACCACGATAGCGCTCTGTGCTTTTGCAGCACTCTCTTATCGCCTCTCTCTGCTTTTGGGCGGTGGGGCAGGTGTTAGGAGTAGAGGAGAGCAGGTGGGCCACAGTCCTGAGTAATCTGGCCTCACATCACGCCGGGAAAATTGCAGCGAGGCGGAGCGGCAGCCGGGGGAGCTGTAATGCATTGAAATGGACCTCCGGCTACACAAATCATTTCATCTCAGATTACAAGCAGCATCATCCTTCGACATTCACACACGGACGGGGAGAAGGCGGAAACGAGCCGAGTCGGCGGACTGGGTCCCGCCAAAGCCGGCGTCTGTGCGGTTCCTGCGAATCGGGGTTACGGTTCTAATCATTCAAAGCTTTTAATCATGGTGATGATGTAAGATACACCTCACCGTAGACATTCGAATACGTATGCTTGCCGATGTTGGTCTAGTGGGAATGTATGACTTGTGTATAGTACTAACAATCGAAAGTGAAGTGTTGCATATTGTTTGTTGATTGCAGTGTTGTGGCGATCAGTGAGTCGATCCTTATTTGATGTTTGGTTTACCCCGGGGTAAACCTTTCGGGATATAAATGGATTGCAACCAGGGGTGGGTGGATTTGCCCTCTGTGTAGATACCTGCACAGAGAGTATAAATTGTGACAATAACTTATATGACCATGGCGGCACGGTGGCTTAGTGGTTTAGCATGTTCTCCTCTCAGCTCTAGGGATTCCCGGTTTGAATCCCAATCTGGATGGAGTTTCCATGTTCTCCCTGTGTCCACGTGGGTTTCCTCCGGGTTCTCCGGTTTCCTCCCACAGTCCAAAAACATGGATCAAGGTCAATTGAATTCTCCAAATTGCCCCATATAGAGTGTGCCTGTGTGAGTGAGTGTGTGTCCAGTGATAGATTGGCGTACTGTCCTGGTTTCCTCTGGGTTCTCTGGTTTCCTCCCACAGTCCAAAAAACATGGATCAAGGTCAATTGTATTCTCCAAATTGCCCCATGTATAGTGTGTGTCTGATAGATTGCCCCCCCGTCCTGGGTGTATCTGCCCAGCGCCCGAAACGTTCTCCCCTGGATGGGCATGTGAAAATTACTTTCCACTTTATCCTCTACTAGTATTTTGTGGGGGTTCCCAATGCCCATCCAGGTGAGAACATTTTGGGTGCTGGGCAGTTACACCCAGGACAGGGTGCCAATCTATCACTGGACACACACTCACTCACACAGACACACTCTATATGGGGCAATTTGGAGAATTCAATTGACCTTGATCCATGTTTTTGGACTATGGGAGGAAACCGGAGAACCCGGAGGAAACCCACGCAGACACGGGGAGAACATGGAAACTCTATCCAGATTGGGATTCAAACCAGGAATCCCTAGTGCTGAGAGGAGAACATGCCAACCACTAAGCCACCGTGCCACCCTCTAAATAGCTGTTTTGAAATTACTGTAAATTAAGGTGACGGGAAAAGGAAAATTCTGTTTCCACCCTACGCTGCCCATAGCGTGTGTTACGCCTTCGTACTCACTCACTCACAATCACCCTTTTTCTTTAAAAAAAATCACGTACGTAGATAACGATGACGCACACGGCTGTGCAACCGCGATTTAAAACTAAAAAGCAGCTCGTCGAGGTGAGGAGCGACATTAACGCCATGCGAGGAGACGTTTTTTAAACATTAACCTCCGTAATCAGGCTGCGGCACGCCGGCGTCTTTATAATGGTCATCTTGACTTTTGCCGCCGCCTCGCCTGTGCATGTAGCGGTAATTATTTGCCCCCCTGTTCCAACCCCCTTTCCTTTATCTCCTTTGAGTAATGTATTTAAAATCAGCAGCACCCATTCATTTTCATTAAGCCGTGACACCAGTTTTCCCTGAGAATCAATTGCGCTGGAGAGGCGGCAGGTTGAATACACAATCAGCACTAGTTATACAATCAGTCAAACCACCCCCCCCCCCAAAAAAAAAAAAAAAAAAAAAAAACAACGCACACAGGTTCCGCAGGGAAAACAAACGTCCTTTGTTTCGCTGTCTCAGTTAATCTGGAAAATAAATAAAATTGAGATGGAATCTTTAAAGCGCAGACGAGTCGCACTTCCATCCGGACCGAGCTCTTCATCACTCACCTCGGCTTTTTTTCCTCTCGTATCTGTTCTGATCTGAGCTCTGAAAGAAAGCTTTCTGTTATTCAGACCGGGTCGCCGGATCATCGGGTTTGGCTGCACGGAAAAGAATACCAACGTTATCCTTTAACCGTTTTATTGACTTTCAGCCAATCACGTGGCAGCGGTGTAAGAGGTATAATCCTGCAGGTTCAGGAAATGTAATTAATCAGGATGAAGGTCCCACTTGATTGGCATGATTGTTGTTGCCAGTTGGTATATTGGGGACGGTGGCGATTGGGGGGAGGAGAGGCGGTTCCGTCTGATGACTAGTGCCTTTATAATCCCAATCTGGGTGGAGTTTCCATGTTCTCCCCGTGTCTGCGTGGGTTTTCTCCGGGTTCTCCGGTTTCCTCCCACAGTCCAAAAACATGGATTCAAGGTCAATTGAGTTCTCCAAATTGCCCCATATAGAGTGTGTGTGTGAGTGAGTGTGTGACCAGCGATAGATTGCCCCCCTGTCCTGGGTGTATCTGCCCAGTGCCCGAAACGTTCTCCCCTGGATGGGCATGGGGATGATAATGGATGGATGGACTATAGTTTTCCGAAACTTTAGCAGAGTTCGTGGTTAAACTAAGTAAAGTAAGATAACTTATAATTATTATTATTAACATCTCGTAAGTTGACATCTTTTCGCATCTTTTCACCAAATTTAGTTAAAATCCATACAAATAAATTATTGTTACCTGACGAACCTAATTAGGATTGACGTATGGGATCGTGTTTGAAGGCAGGCGCTATTTTCGGATGTGATGACTTGCTGAATGGCGGCGGCGGCGGTGCGCAGTTCAATAAATCAAATAAATCCTGCCTCTCTTTTGATCATGCGCTCCTATCTCTGGGCTCGGTGTGGTTTGTATTCCGCTGAAGGCTGCGCTCATATTCAGAGTGAGCAGCTCCGATTACATCTGCGCCGGAGCCGGGCTCCGCGGCCGGGAGAGATGCTACACGTCTGTATATTAAAAGAAAAGATACTGAGAGCGATTCGGGAATACTGACGGCCAAAAGAAATACGTTTTTGTGGGTCGTACGTGAGCTAGCGCACGGAAAAACGAGGGAGGATTTCGGTCCCTGCGTGAGGGTCGCAGGGGGTCAGGCTTCATTCGGTGGAGTGTGGGGCGGGTGTAATGGTCTGGAAATAAACCGGTGGGGGAATTTACACGCTGCTCAGCGGAGGTTAACAACAATTAAACAATAAGAACGGAACGTAGCGTTCAGAGCAGGTTTGCGATTTTTGTTCGCAGTATGATGTTCTGGGAGGTCTGATTAAGGTTGTGCCTCATTCTATGATCTAAATATTTGGCACTCTGGATATAAGCCTCTCCTTGAGCCTCTTCTCATTGTGGTGGAAGGGTTTGCTTACCTGCGTGACCCTAGAAGCTATGTTACTTTTAAATTTGCATTTACATTTTCATCTTGGGGCGGCACGATAGATTGGCGTCCTGTCCTGGGTGTAGCTTCCCAGCGCCCGAAACGTTCTCCCCTGGATGGACATGGGGAACCCCCCCTGCGACCCTAATAGAGGATAAAGCGGAAGATAATGGATGGATGGATGATGGATTTACTTGTTGTTATTTTAGCAGACGCTTTTATCCAAAGTGACTTACAAGTATCCCAACTTGACACCTGGGGTCAGAACACAAGGAACAGCACCTCTGAAACAATAAGGGGTTAGGGCCATGCTCAAGAGCCCACATTGGTAACATTCAGGCAACATGGAATTTTAACCCTCATCCTTCGTATTAGCCCAACACCCACATCCCACATGTTGTCCAGGGCAATGGCCCCTGGTAGGGTCTCCCCAAGGCAAATTGGTTCTAGGGGATGGGCCAGACAAAAAAACGATCCATTAAAAACCTCAATGACAGGTCCAGTTTTCCTCGCCTGGAATACCAGGTCACCGAGTCCAGAGGGAAGGGGAACTTAGTAGCGCCAGGCATAGCCCCAAGGATCTCCAAGGGTCCCACTTCCCATGGACCCACCACCTGTGAAAAGCTTAGTAATAGGAGTCCGGTGCTGGAGTGGATCAGGTAGTGACCTAAGGCAAAGACCTTGGAGTCCTGGTCCTTGGTTGCTGAAACTAGTTCTAGGAACGTGGAACGCAAACTCTCGTGTGCATGAAGTGGAGAGGTACCAACTGGTAAGGGCCTACCTTACCAGTTGGTTTGTATCAAGATGTTTGGGCCTACCTTAATAGTTGGGCTCACTTCAACACACAGCGTGGGCTCTGGAACCAGTCTTTGGAACCAGTCTCCTCGTGAAGGGTTGGACCGTTTCTATTCTGCTCTGTATGTTGTTCTCATCACTGGAACATTTTAAAACCGTGGTTCTAACATGCGAATGCTGTATGGATTTGTTCGACCTCAGTAAGCTACACCAGAATAAGGCATGGCTCTCGGTGTCGTCCCAATTTGTGGTTTGGTTTTTTTGTTCTTTAAGGAAGAGCTTAAAATAATTGGAAACTTATTGGGTTCTGAACTTGTTTATTGCCCACAGGACCCTATTTATGTGTGTCACATTATCGACATCAACACAGAGAGCTAAATATGGGCAGAGTTTCCAGTCTCAGGCCGGGACACAATGAGAAAGAGGACAATGCTTTGGTGCTGAGGCAAATCCTCAATCTTAAACATTTGGGTTATTGGCCTTAAAACCATCTCTTACTTATAAAATAAATAAAAATTTAATAAATCAGATTAAACTTTGGTTTCTCTCCTAAAAACAATCGTCTGAAAAATGTGTGTGGACCTTTTGCTATCTGTCCTCATATTTTATACATGGAGTGTACTAGAAGCCTCATTAATATTCATGAGGCTCGCCGTTCACGCTGTCCCTTTAAATGTAAAAATATCTATCCATCTGCCAGAATCCTGCCTTCCACCGCTTCTAACAGCAGAACTATGAGGGACCAACTTTAAAAGGTATTGCCTCGAGTACACTGCGTACGCCAGGTCATTTTAAACATCCAGATCAAAGGGACAGATTAAACGAGCTTTTAACAATTACAGTTACGCCAACGCGCAGGCTCGAATTCCAATTCCGCACATGGTCATGTGATCTGGAGCTCACCAGAACTGAGATTAAAGTCTTAATGGACATTTCTTAAGGCCATAGCATTCTGAGGTGCTCCCAAGCCCATGTGACTTTATTTATTAAAGCAGCATTTCAAAATATTATGTACAGCGTCGAAATGTGGTATCCATCATGCCCCAAGATTTTGGGTTTGGCTTGGTGCTCCTGACCATACTGGCCCTTAGGGCTTCAGGGCTGGGGCAGCATTCATGGTGTGGCCACTCGAGGCAGCAGCAAGCCATCAGACATGTCCTTTAATGTCTTAGATATCCTTTGTTATGTTTGTGTAAAGGAAGAGCGACTGGCGTGCAGTGGGACCCTCAGTCTGCCGGCCGGTTTAGCGCACCCACAGGGCCATAAGTCGCCATTTGGCAGATCTCATCAGCAGCAAGGGTGGACAGGGGCTCCCCCTAGTGTCTCAGCGGATCGACGACCAGATTTTCCTGGATAAATGATCAGATTTATAAACCTCTAAACTAAAGTCTATTTCCTGTTGGGTTCTTGCTGTTCGTAGCGCACGAGCAGAACGTATGCAGATGGATTTAGTGCAGAATGAATAAATATCTCATAGACACACTCGGGCGGGAGACCGTCTTAGATGCATCGATGATTATAGCCATTAAAATCACACACCCGCCTGCGCCCGCGCACCATGGACCGGTCCTTCCACTTCCCCATATTAATATGCAATGCTCCCTTCATGTAGATGCCGAGCAGCGAGCATAAATTATTCACACTGACATGCAAAATGATTTCTAGTTTCCTTCATGCTAATTACTGATTCGGGTAAAAAGCATGCGCGGGCACCGGCGTTTCAGAGAATCAACAAATCTCACTAAGTGCACAGCCGCCTCCTCTTCTCCAGGCTTGTAAAAGTAATTGGGTACTAATTCTTCTTCGAGAGGGTGGAAGGGGGCTGGCATAGGGACTAGGGGTTGTTAGGCCGCCCTTCGATCGATTGTCGTGACAAGAAATAATTGATTTTTTTTTCCACTTGGGTGGAAAGAATATATATATTTTTAGTAAAAAATCCTTTCCCAATTAACCCCCCCCCTCAACCCCCCCCCCCCATCCCGATCTGCTCCTTAAGATGTGTCGGGACATGAAAAGGCAGTGGAGGCTGGTACGGTGTTATTGCACCGTCACGGAACCCGTGCTATAAATCATAACAGATGTCAGAGTCTCGGAGGTTTACAGTGATGAAGCTGTTCTGTTTTTATTGATATTCTTAGAGGCCATGATGGATTTTTGATAGTTTCTGGATGAAGAGGTTGGTTTTTAAATAGACTGCAATACAAGTTGGCATTCTGACTCCGACTAAAGTTCACTCCAGCATCAAAGCATCAGACCAGAAAACTTTGCCAAGCTGGATTTTTAAAACTTAAACTGAGTTTTGTATCGTTCATGATGCTGGATTTGCTTTCCTTTAAGAATTTGCTGTTTAACGTTATCGTTATATCATATTATATTACCCCAAACACCAAAATACAGAACGATTCAACCAACCAAGATGTTCTCTGCAGGTCTAATAACATACCCGAATCCCAGACTGAGGTTGTTTGATATTTTACCCATGAATAATATTAAATCATTGAAAATGGTCTGTCTGCTTCCTTTCATGGCGTCTCCCTCGGTGGCACTACATCCAGATGTGTATTTTCTTATTAAACCATTAAACCAATTACGTTACAGCATCATTTGTTGTCAGAGTTAAATCATTTGCCCAAGGCCCTCAGAATACGTTCAGACTCAGTGTAGATCAACCTGTTGCTTTAAGCAATCAGATTTTGAGTTGGCAACCCCAAGACTCTCTAGCAGGAGTAGGTTAGGTCAGTATATTGCCCTCCGATTGGACATTTTCATCAAATTTAGTTACTATCTTTAGCTCAATCATGGGTGGAGGGGGCATTTTGTCTGTTCTCCTCATGTCCATGTTGTATAGTCTCCATGAGGCTTCAGATCATCCATCCCTTAGCTTCCACTTAATCCTGTACTTGGGTGGTGGGGGGAGAACGTTTCAGGCGCTGGGCAGATACACCCAGGACAGGGCGTCAATCTATCACTGGGCACACACTCACTCACACAGACACACTCTATGTGGGGCAATTTAGAGCATTCATCTGACCTTGAATCCATGTTTTTGGATGGTGGGAGGAAGCCGGAGAATCCGGAGGAGACCCATGCTGACATGGGAATTCCATCAAGATCAGGATTCTGACCTGAGCTGATAGGAGAACATGACAACCACTAAGCCGCGGTGCCACACCCACACAACTTTAGCTTTGATGCTAACAGAAAAGGACTTAAAGAATTAAACTCTTTTTTAGTAAAAACTAAAATAATTTGTACAAATAATCAGGATTTTATTTATATTTTCCTAAATAATATTGCAGTTTTTGGAGGTTATGGTTGGTGATGATGGGCTGATCTGGTGATGGTTAGTGATGCATTTCTGCATAATCAGATGTTTTTAGAGCGATATAAGAGTTATTGACAGGAGGATTGATTCAGACGGACCATCACTGAAGTCCTCGTATGAATTGTCCAATTAATTGGACTGGCAGTCCTGCAGGACCTTCTTAATGGACTTATATATAGTTTTCCAGTTTTTAGAGTTTTTCCATTTGTTAAATATAGTCACCTGATCTCGACACAATCTGTACATTAGTGTCCTACACTGTTGATGCTGCCGGCCGCTCAAGGAGGATGAGTCCCCCACTGAGTTTCGGTCCTCACAAGGTTTCTTCCTTAAAATAACAACACAACAGGGAGTTTTGTCTTGCCGCTGTCGCTTCAGCTTGCTCTTTGGGGCTTTAAAGGCTTTCATTCTGTAAAGCTGCTTTGTGACGATGTATTGTTGTAAAAAGCGCTATATAAATAAATTACTTGAACTTTCTTGAATTGCACGTCCAGTTCCCGTCTCTTTATCATGACTCTTTAACTTTTGGCTTGACCGGCTCATGAATTACCAAAGACGTCCTTCAAACTTTGGGAGGAGACCCCGGGAAAGACCCAGGACACGCTGGAGGAATTATATCTCTCAGCTGGTCTGGGAACGAGTAATTCGAGCTGGTGGAGGTGGCTGGAGCGAGGGAGGTCTGGGTCTCCCTACTTCGGTTGCTGCCCCCGCAACCCGAGCCCAGGACAAGCGGAACATAATGGATGGATGGATGGATGGATGGTCCTTCAAACTTATAAACTAATGCTCATTTGGACCTATAAGTGATGCTTCTGAATGTCTTCTTCGATAGAAACGAATGCTTATTAGTTCCTGCAGACGTTCTGGTTTCAACTTTGTAGGAGCATCGGAGGTTCAAATTTACGTTAATTTACTACGGAGGTCTGTACAGTCAGTGAGTAATCTGAGGTTTTAATGATGGAACCATACAGACGGCGTTGAATTTCTGCATTTTTAAAGAAATGTTGTGAAGAATGGAGCCTCTCTGCCGAATTGGTCTGCACAGTTTGTTCTCTTTATTATTATTTACTATATCATTTTTACGCCTTTTGAAAGCACTGTAAGATAAATTCGATACAGTACAATAGTCTTTTGTTCCTGGAGGGTGTGTAATCAATACTAAGCTGACAACAAGTCTTTAGACCAAACAAATAGACCAGCATACCTTCTTTAATTGAAAATCTATTATACTACAAAACCGAGTGACGAAGCTCCAGATTAGTGTTTTTTTTAAACAATTGCAATTAGACTTCCTTAACGAACACAATAAACAATGAGTGTGACGATAAACAGGCAAATGAAGTGAAATAAATTAGTTTTTCGGGGTGAACAAGTTTAACTCCCCGTTACTTTCTGCTCAAACTATCTGATCTGCGTTCAGAACTATATGTTTATTAAATATTGATTCGCTGTTCAGACCCATGAACCTCATCCTGGCGTTTCGCCTCGGCTCAGTTTCGTAGGTTTGCTGTCGTATTAATAAAACAACATGAATCTGATGATGTCATCACACACGTTATACAGTAACACAGAGCAGCAATAAAAATACCACATCGAACACAGCTGCTGATTTTACTAAATTAATTTGTATTGAGTTTTAAGGTCTCACTTATCTTAATGTTTATTAAGGAAATTTACAAACAAATGAGCAAAATGTCATGACATTATTTAGATTTATAGTTTGAGAGGAGGGATGCAATAAATATCCGATCTAACTGTATTATAATTAACTCCCTGTTTTACTTAAATCTGAAAATGATTATTATTATTATTATTATTATTATTATTATTATTATTATTATTATTATTATTATTATTATACAGCCTTATCGAGTGCTTGTTCAGTCATTTGTGTCCAGCAAACAAACTTTTCTACATTTTATTGCATGATTGTTTTATTATTATTATTATTATTATTATTATTATTATTATTATTATTATTAATATTATTATTAGGTTTTATTATTATTATTATTATTATTATTATATTATTATTATTATTATTATTAATAACAATTTCAGTAATAAGTCATAGTATTTGCGGCAACAGGTGTTGGAAAGACTATAGCAGTTGTGGCAACCGCTGTTTCCCTCACACGTGGATGAAAACTAAAGAAATGATATAAATAAATGTAATTAATAAATAAACAGCAGGCAGCACTGTGACTTAGTGGTTAGCATGTTTTCCTCTCAGCACTGGAGATCCAGCTTCGAATCGCGATCTGGGTGGAGTTTGCATGTTCTCCCCATGTCCACGTGGGTTTCCTCTGGTTTTAATCCAAGCACAAAGATTGAAGGTAAAATAAATGCTCTAAATTGCCCCATATATTTGTGAGTGTGTGCCCAGCGGTAGATTGACGCCCTGTCCTGAGTGTATTTGCCCAGCGCCCGAAATGTTCTTCCCTGGATGAGCATGGGGAAATCTCCTCCCCCTCCCCCCCTGCCCCATGAGTGTAGTAGAGAGTACAGCAGAAGGATATTGTACAGTAGAGTAGTTGCTTAGTAGTTGCCATGGTGATAAAATGCAGTCTTACATTTATTCTTTATACTCTGTGCACAGAGACAAAGCAACAAGGAGAGACAAGTGATGAGGGATTTCCCATCAGGCCTTGTGGCGCCACGTTTGAGCGCTTTAATAAAGTTGCTCTTTTGTTGGTTGATCTAACAGCTGCTCGTCACATCACCAACACGGTCGCTCTTAATTACTTCTCTATCTGTTTCCTTTTATTTAAGTTGATGGTTCAGATTATAGCAGCGTGACGTTACTGTCCGTCTCCAACATCAGTCCAGAATTCTTTAAACAGCCACCAATACGGAATCTGCAGTCAGACCTCCCACTGATCAGACTGATCACTGATCAGTATATATAAAATATCCATTCATCCATTATCTTCCACTTTATCCTCTACTAGGGTCGTGGGGAGAACATGGAAACTCATATATATATATATATATATATATATATATATATATATATATATATATATATATATATATATATATATATTAGTATTATAACTATTATATATATTTTATATATAGGGCTTAGGTGTTATATATAGGTGGCTTAGTGGTTGGCATGTTCTCCTCTCAGCACTAGGGATTCCCACTTCGAATCCCAATCTGGGTGGAGTTTCCATGTTCTCCCCGTGTCCGCTTGGGTTTCCTCTGGGTTCTCTGGTTTCCTCCCACAGTCCAAAATCATGGATCAAGGTCAATTGAACTCTCCAAATTGCCCCATATAGAATGTGTATGTGTGAGTGAGTGTGTGCCCAGCGATAGATTTCCCCCTGTATCTGAACAGCGCCTGAAACGTTCTCCCATGGATGGGCATTGGGAACCCCCCCCCCACCCCCAAGACCCTAGTAGAGGGTAAAGCGGAAAATAATGGGTGAATGGATATAATAATATAATATAAATTAGTGATTGTAAATGTGGAACCTTAAGCATTTGCTTTGACATAAAGATTTATTTCTGAATTTCTTCTGACAGATGATGTTCTGGATCTTCATTTGGGTGTGGTAGCTCAGTGCTTGGGGTGTTATGTTGGGCTGTCACTCTAACTGTTGGAGGCGCAATCCCCAAGTCGCTGCCCCAGTGCACTACGGGTTCAGAGCCCATCTTAAGAACCCACTCCGAGAAACTTAGTGTTCGAACCCCCAACCTTCAGACTGAAAACCCAGCACCTCAACCACTGAGCCGCCATTTTGGTAAGTTTGCTCATTACATTCCTGATTGCACATCGCGGGGTTAATCTCCGGTCGATGCGCCGCATGAAAACACAGTCCTGACCTTCGATGACAATACGGAACCCGCTGTTCAGTCGAGCCGCTCACATTTCCCCCGGTGCCGTAAATATTTTGACATTTTGACAAATAGCCTGTCAGCAGAAGGCAGCGAGATTATAAGGACGCGAGCGAGCTGACGCCATGTGCACACAGACTTCATCATGGTCTTCATCAAACCCGTTGGGTTCTTTCAAACAGCATGAGGAGGAACCGGGTCGGAGAACCAGATCAGAGAACAACATCCAGCGGCTGCATTGTGTTGTTTTACGTTTATTTCTTAAACTAGAACAATCGACTTAAATTATATAAATATCTCAGTTGTATAATTTATATGTTTTAGTTATATCAGTTATATATATAGCGTCACGGTGGCTTAGTGGTTTAGCATGTTCTCTCAGCGCTAGGGATTCCTGGTTCGAATCCCAATCTGGGTGGAGTTTGCATGTTCTCCCCATGTCTGTGTGGGTTTCCTCCGGGTTGTCCGGGTTCCTCCCACAGTGCAAAAACAAGGATCAAGGTCATTTGAATTCTCCAAATTGCCCCATATAGAGTGTGTCTGTGTGAGTGAGTGTGTCCAGTGATAGATTGGCGTCCTGTCCTGGATGTATCTGCCCAGCGCCCGAAACGTTCTCCCTTGGATGAGCATGGGGAAACACCCCCCCCCCCCCTGCGACCCTAGTAGAGGATAAAGTGGAAGATAATGGATGGATGGATTTACATGCCACCTCTAGCTTGACCAATCCGAACTGCTCTGCCACCTTAAACTCATACCCCCCACCCTATTACCTCTGACTTTCTTCTGCCACCCACCCATCATCACTGTATGCCTACCACCATACCCCCACCCTGCGGTCTCAGACTGCCTTTCCTCAAAAACACGCTCACCACCACCCAGCCACCTCCAACCCCTCCACCCGACCACCACCGACCCCGACGTTGACATTTTTATTTTATTTCTTTTACTAAATGCAGAGAAAACGTCTAAAAATAATCTAAAGGATGAACTGGAATGATTCCAAACCCAACATTTGATTTGATTGAATGTTCTAAGCGTCAGAAATATAGAACCACATTTCTGCCAACAGCAATAGCATAAATATATGTGTTTGTTTACACTGTGTATTTAAACTGCAGGACGTAAACAGATTACTCATCGTAAGGCTCTCCATCGTTAAATAAATGGATGCTGAATGTCGTCCATGTCCTCGTTCGGCGCCGTATGACGCCATGTAGCTTCATGGAGCAGATGGTCCCTTTGGTTAAATGATTGACAGATAATTATTTATGGAGCTGCAAGCAGGACCGAGCAATATGGCTAAATGTCAAAAGGTTGATGCCCTGAACAGGTGGACCATACATCAGCTGCCGAGCCGACGCCGAGGTGTGTTCTAAACACCCATGGAGCGTTACTGACACAAACAATGTTGTCTGAAACAATACAGAAGATGGATGTCGCCGTGTTTCGCCAACGAAGGTGGTGAAATCGAGAGAATCGCTTACGATTGACAGCGGGTTCTCCTCGGACTTTTGGCGGAATCCTCGTCGGAGAGCTTTGACGTGGACGGAGTTGGCGTCATTGGCGTAACGAGCTAACATGCTAGAACTAAACGATGAAAACCTCGTGGAGGACTGACGGCGATGTTCATGGTTGACTTAGTCAAACTTAATGGCTTAGTGGTTTAGCATGTTCTCCTCTCAGCGCTGGGGAACAAGGTTCAAATCCCAAGCTGGATGGAGTTTGCGTGTTCTCGTGTCCGTGTGGGTTCTCCTGTGTCCTCCCACAATCCAAGCACATGGATTCAAGGTCAATGGAATTCTTTAAATTGCCCCATATAGATGGTGTCGGTGTGTGTGAGTCTGATTGGCTCCCTGTAGCTGCTGCATTCAGTACACTGACTCTGATCTACAGGATGAGATCTGGATCTGTCCCCTCTGACCTTCACTCTAGATTTCCAAAATACACTCCGACTCGTTCACTTTGCTCTAGTTATGAATGTCGCCCGGTGGTGCAACCTCACCGTGGTACCGACTCTCTGCTGAATGATAGTACAATCTTCCCAACTCTGTCCGTAAGCATCTTTAAGAAACGCCTCAAAAACACATCTATTCCGCAAACACTCGATGTAATAATTAGAATCATTTTATTTCATTAAAAAATGTAGCTGTTTTTTTCTTTGACTATGGACTCGTGTCGCTCTCTCATTTTGTAAGTCACTCCAACCAAACCTTAAAACCAAGCGACACAGCACCGCCCGTGTTATTTAGTTACGCACATAAGGTTAGGCTTTGATTTATCGGCCATGTCTGGGGCAAATAAGTCACCCGGCATGAAGATCACCATTCACGAGTATACAGCAAGGGATTCATAACAACCCCCCCGCCCCACCCCATCCCCACCTCTGGTCCCCGTCAGGCGTTCTCTGTTCTATTCCATTTCATTTTTCAATAAAAGACTTTATATACGGGGTGTGACAGCACAAACAGCACATTCCATGCCATGACAGATGAGACAAATATGGATTTCTATCATTTTTTTTTTTTTTTTTTCCGGGCAATGTTCAGAAATGTGGCAGGTAAGCTGCGAGCCACACACACACACACACACACACACACACACACACACACACACACACACACACACGGTATTCCATGGACACCTTGCTGCTACATCCCTGATGGATGTTCCACCCTAAAAGCCTGAGCATATGATAAAGAGGTATGGAGTGAAACTCTGGGATGTAAATGTGTCTGTGAATTAATAAGGGATGGCAAAAGTATCGGGACGTGCCTCTTAACCACCGGACGTATAATCAAGCCGTTAGCTGTTGGGTAAACAGTTTGGGGAAGGTCCTTTTCTGTTCATTAATTAATAATGAATTTATAAGGGGTGGCAAATGTATCGGGATGCGCTTCTTAAGCACCAGACGTATGATCAAGCAGTTAGCTGTTGGGGAAACAGTTTGGGGAAGGCCCTTTTCTGTTCTTTAAATTAATAAGGGGGCGGCAAAAGTATCGGGACGCGCCTCTTAAGCACGGGACGTATAATCAAGCAGTTGGCTGTGTACTTTTGCATTGGGGAAACAGTTTGGGGAAGGCCCTCTTCTGTTCATTAATTAATAATGAATTAATAAGGGGCAGCAAAAGTATCGGGACGCGCCTCTTAAGCACCGGACATATAATCAAGCAGTTAGCTGTTGGGGAAACAGTTTGGGGAAGGCCCTTTTCTGTTCATTAATTAATAATGAATTAATAAGGGGCAGCAAAAGTATCGGGACACGCCTCTTAAGCACCGGACATAAGCAGTTAGCTGTTGGGGAAACAGTTTGGGGATGGCCCTTTTCTGTTCATTAATTAATAATGAATTAATAAGGGGCAGCAAAAGTATCGGGACACGCCTCTTAAGCACCGGACATATAATCAAGCAGTTAGCTGTTGGGGAAACAGTTTGGGGAAGGCCCTTTTCTGTTCATTAATTAATAATGAATTAATAAGGGGCAGAAAAAGTATCGGGACGCGCCTCTTAAGCACCGGACATATAATCAAGCAGTTAGCTGTTGGGGAAACAGTTTGGGAAAGGCCCTTTTCTGTTCATTAATTAATTCTAAATTAATTTACAGTTATTTAATTAATAAATTAACAGTTAGCTGTGCATTTGTGCATTGGGGAAACAGTTTTGGGAAGGCCCTTTTCTATTCATTTATTAATATTGAATTAATAAGAGGCTGCAAAAGTATCGAGACACGCCTCTTAAGCACCGGACGAAAAACAGTTTGGGGAAGGCCCTTTTCTGTTCTGGCCTGACTAACTCGTGTACACAACACCTCAGTGTCACTGCAGTGCTCAGAAGCATCCACCACCACATAACCCCAGCTCCCTGTTACTTCTATTGGTGTCCAGGTGGATTATAGATTTTGGGATTTTAGAACTACAAGGCTGCATCTTTATCGCAGGGTAGAGCAGATGAAGTGACCGGTCACAAGGTGTCCACATGGCGCACCGACAGTTCTAATCCCATTCATCAGTTTTCCTGCGACGCCGGTGTTTGGAGCGCCGCCTTTAATGTGAGGAATCAAAGGAGCTATGTGACATATATCTTGTGATCACGGCATATAGTTCTGCGGAACATCAAACGCTAGAACATGTATGTATGAATGGAGTGGGGAGGGGGTGGTGGTGGTGTGTGGGGGGGGGGAGAACAGAGAGATGTTTTGGCACTTCCAGGACGGGATATTTTTAATATCTGAAGAGGAATCGGGAGTTAGGATTTCAAAAAAAAAAAACATTTTTTTTGAGAACTCCAACCAAAGTCTCGGCGTCATGTGATGTATTTTTAATCATTCGAATGCACGGGAGGCTCGGAGAACGCTGACCCAGATAGAATGCCGTCGGAGATGTTGGGCGTTTGAAGGGAAGCGGCGCGTGGAGGGCGCAGCGTCGACGGCTGAGCGCGTGAATGGATGAATGAGTGAGGTGACGGAGCGTGAACCCGGGGAACGCCATGAGGGTTCGGGAGCTCTCTGGTGTCCCCATGCTGACCGGACGAGACCTTGCGGGTTATGGAGAGAACGTACGCTGTACGGGGTTAATGCACAGCTCCCTTGGCTGTGTTCTCTTGACCTCATGGGGCGGATGGGAGAACCTGCTCATGGTAGCCATTCTAGTTCATTCTGGAGGTGCTCTGTGTGGAACTCTCGAGGTCTTTGGGTACTCTTTGAGTAAACCAAATTCGATTGAACACATTGGCGGCATTTACGGATTAGAATGCGGTACCGCTGAATCCTCTACTAGGGTCGCGGGGAGGTTCCTCACATGGTAGAAGAACGATTTGGGCGGTGGGACAATTCACCCAGGACAGGGCACCAGTCCATTGCTCGTTTATCAACATCCCAATACAATATTAAAATTAGCACCCTTCTTAATTAGGGGAGGTGCTCACATAATTTTTGGTAGAGGGCGGCACGGTGGCTTAGTGGTTTAGCATGTTCTCCTCTCAGCACTAGGGAATTCCGGTTTGAATCCCAATCTGGATGGAGTTTCCATGTTCTCCCTGTGTCTGCGTGGGTTTCCTCCGGGTTCTCCGGTTTCCTCCCACAGTCCAAAAACATGGATCAAGGTCAATTGAGTTCTCCAAATTGCCCCATATAGAGTGTGCCTGTGTGAGTGAGTGTGTGCCCAGTAATAGATTGGCGTACTGTCCTGGGTGTATCTGCCCAGCGTCTCAGTGCTGGGAATTCCTGGTTCGAATCCCAATATGGGTGGAGTTTTCATGTTCTCCCTGTGTCTGTGTGGGTTTCCTCTGGATTCTCCTGGTTTCCTTCCCCAGTCCAAAAACATGGGTCTGAATTCTCCAAATTGCCCCATATAGAGTGTGTTTGTGTAAGTGAGTAGATTGGCACTCTGTCCTGGGTGTATCTGCCCAGCGCCCAAATCGTTCTCCCCTGGCTGGGCATGGGGATCCCCCCCCAACCCCACAACCCTAGTAAAGGATAAAGCGGAAGATAATGGATGGATGGAAGATTTGGTAGAGGCCGGCACGGTGCAGTTGAAAAACATGGATCAAGGTCAATTGAATTCTTCAAATTGCCCCATATAGAGAGTGTGTGTCTGTGTGAGTGAGTGTCTGCCCAGCGATAGATTACCCCCCTGTCCTGGGTGTGTCTGACCAGCGCCCGAAACGTTCTCCCCTGGATGGACCTCCCAGCGACCCTAGTAGAGGATAAAGCTGAAGATAATGGATGGATTTGGTAGAGCCTAAGCCTGAGTCCCATCACCCAATCAGTGAGCTCCTCCCGCTCAGCAAACCGGCCGAGTGTAACAGTGATGGAGGACGGTCACATGACGCACGTTGCAGACATTACTATGCATGAGGCGTGGGATCCGAGCCGCCGGCGCGCGGCCGGCCGTACACCTGAGGCCCCGGTCGTGCCGCGCCGCTCGGTCGCTACATCAAGCCTCGCCGCTCACGGGAAAAAGAGACAAGCCGGAGAAGCCGGCGGAGGGCTGGTCAGCGCTTCAGAGCCCCGCTCGAGCCGCCGGATTCGTTTTCGGTGGAATGGCCTCCCACCGGGGCTCGATTTAAATGACAAATGAAAATGATTGGATTTTTTTTTTTTTGAAGGAATTAAATTAGAAGAGGGAGAATGGATCGAGGGAAGAGCGAGCGGCGCGAAGGCGAGCGTTTAAGAAAGAGAAATGAGCCCATCATACTCCCACCCATCCTCGCTCTCGGGGACCGGGGCTATTGATTATCCTGATTTACTAGAATTAGAACCGTGGGAATTTCATCTGCAAAGAAACGATGTTAAGGTTCCTGCTAAACCTAATATCAGAGATATGCGCCGACGTCGCATTTAATCTGCGGACGTGACGGCGTCAGCCACGATGCTGCGGGCCACCAAGGGTTAAAGTTGGGGGGCTGAATGGAAACTAGGTTCCATCGTTGTTGCCGCAGTGCTCTGGCAGAACCACCTCAGAGAAACAGACAGTTGGAGCCAATAAAGCAAAGTATTTAATTAATAACCCGAGTTTGATTGACGCAGTACGTCAGGTGACTCCGGTGTCACAGACTAGAGCAGCAGAACAAAAAGGGGGCAGATCCTGAGGGGGACTTAGTCATGAGGGATCACTGGAACAGCATCATTTCAGTGCCACACCCTCTACTAATGATGAGCCGGCTGAAATGCCATCACAGACTGATCCCAGATCAGCAACCCAACAACGGCAAGCCTCAGATCTACACCTTTAATTTAATTTAATCCATCCATTATCTTCCGCTTTGTCCTCTACTAGGGTCATGTGGGGTTCCTATGACCATCCAGGGGAGAACGTTTCGGACGCTGGGCAGATACATCCAGGACAGGAGGACAATCTATTGCTCACTACGGTTTTGATGTTAAACTTACAGTTTCGATGTTAAACCTATGATTTGGAATAAACCTACGACTTTGACTAAACCTACAGTTTCTATGTTAAACCTACAGTTTAGATGTTAAACATACGGTTTCGATGTTAAACCTACAGTTTAGATGTTAAACATACGATTTTGATGTTAAACTAATGTTTTCGATGTTAAACTTATGGTTTCTACGTTAAACCTACGATTTCCACGTTAAACCTACGGTTTCGACGTTAAACCTACGATTTCCACGTTAAACCTACGGTTTCGATGTCAAACCTACGGTTTCGATGTTAAACATACGATTTGGACGTTAAACCTACGGTTTCGATGTTAAACCTACGGTTTCGATGTTAAACCTACGGTTTCGATGTTAAACATACGATTTGGACGTTAAACCTACGGTTTTGATGTTAAACATACGATTTGGACGTTAAACCTACGGTTTCGATGTCAAACATACGATTTGGACGTTAAACCTACGGTTTCGATGTTAAACCTACGGTTTCGATGTTAAACATACGATTTGGACGTTAAACCTACGGTTTCGATGTTAAACCTACGGTTTCGATGTTAAACCTACGGTTTCGATGTTAAACATACGATTTGGACGTTAAACCTACGGTTTCGATGTTAAACCTACGGTTTCGATGTTAAACCTACGGTTTCGACGTTAAACCTACGGTTTGGACGTTAAACCTACAGTTTCGATGTTAAACCTACGGTTTGGACGTTAAACCTACGGTTTTGATGTCAAACCTACGATTTCCACGTTAAACCTACGGTTTAGATGTTAAACCTACAGTTTCGATGTTAAACCTACAGTTTCGATGTTAAACCTACGGTTTCAATGTTAATCCTACAGTTTTGATGTTAAACCTACGGTTTCAATGTTAAACCTACGGTTTCAATGCTAAACCTTCAGTTTTGATGTTAAACCTACGATCTTGACGTTAAACCTACGGTTTCGATGTTAAACCTACAGTTTCGATGTTAAACCTATGGTTTCGATGCTAAACCTACAGTTTTGACGTTAAACCTACGGTTTGGACGTTAAACCTACAGTTTGGACGTTAAACCTACGATTTCCACGTTAAACCTACGGTTTCGACGTTAAACCTACGATTTCCACGTTAAACCTACGGTTTCGATGTCAAACCTACGGTTTCGATGTTAAACCTACGGTTTCGATGTTAAACCTACGGTTTCGATGTTAAACATACGATTTGGACGTTAAACCTACGGTTTTGATGTTAAACATACGATTTGGACGTTAAACCTACGGTTTCGATGTCAAACATACGATTTGGACGTTAAACCTACGGTTTCGATGTTAAACCTACGGTTTCGATGTTAAACATACGATTTGGACGTTAAACCTACGGTTTCGATGTTAAACCTACGGTTTCGATGTTAAACCTACGGTTTCGATGTTAAACATACGATTTGGACGTTAAACCTACGGTTTTGATGTTAAACCTACGGTTTCGATGTTAAACCTACGGTTTCGACGTTAAACCTACGGTTTGGACGTTAAACCTGCAGTTTCGATGTTAAACCTACGGTTTGAACGTTAAACCTACGGTTTTGATGTCAAACCTACGATTTCCACGTTAAACCTACGGTTTAGATGTTAAACCTACAGTTTCGATGTTAAACCTACAGTTTCGATGTTAAACCTACGGTTTCAATGTTAATCCTACAGTTTTGATGTTAAACCTACGGTTTCAATGTTAAACCTACGGTTTCAATGCTAAACCTTCAGTTTTGATGTTAAACCTACGATCTTGACGTTAAACCTACGGTTTCGATGTTAAACCTACAGTTTCGATGTTAAACCTATGGTTTCGATGCTAAACCTACAGTTTTGACGTTAAACCTACGGTTTGGACGTTAAACCTACAGTTTGGACGTTAAACCTACGGTCTGCCCCACAGCGGCTAACGCGTTCTCTCTAGAGTCTCACAGTCGGTGATGAAACGCTGCCCTACGAGTGGAATTAGAACTGCGAATATCCCACAGATCTGCAGAAATGTGGAGCTCATTGTCTTTTATTATGTCTCATCTCCGTCGAGGCCGTTAAAAGCCGGCGTGTGCAGGTACTGTGTTATTAACAAAACCAAAAGCAGATGGTGCCTTTTTATTGCTGTCATTCCTGAAATGAGATAATTAGATATCTAAGAGAAATTGCTTTAGGTGATCGGTTCCGTCCAGCAAATGAAGCATGTTCTCCACACTGTGGCTGTGATGAGCAGACGAGCCCATCGTGTTGTTTGATGCCGGTGCCCCGCCATCAGACTTGATTTGCTTCGTTAGGGATGAAAACGGGAGCTTCATTGGTTCATTGGTGATCGACGGATTCAGATTGCAACGTCTGATACCAGAATCAGAATACTTGTACTATTACTATTATAATGTAGTATCAATTCATTCATTAAACACGGTGGCTTAGTGGTTTAGCATGTTCTCCTCTCAGCACTAGGAATTCCCGATTCCAATCCCAATCTGGGTGGAGTTTGCATGTTCTCCCCGTGTCCAAAAACATTGAACAATGTGAATTCAATTCTACAAATGGCCCCATATAGAGTGTGTCTGAGTGAGTGAGTGTGTGTCCAGTGATAGATTGGCATCCTGTCCCGGGTGTATCTGCCCAGCACCTGAATGGGCATATATATATATATATATATATATATATATATATATATATATATATATATATATATATATATATATAAGGGGAAATAAAATAATTAACAATAAGCACAGAAAAATTTGACTAAAAGTCCTTAAAATACTCAATAGTGTAAAAGTGAAGTGGCGTGTGTATAGTATGTAATATCTGTTCATTTAAAAAATGAACAGGGCGAACAGGACAGGGTGCCAATCAGTCGCTGAGCACACACTTACTCAAACACACACACACACTCTATATGGGGCAATTTGGAGAACTCAATTGACTTAATCCATGTTTTTGGACTGTGGGAGGAACCCGGAGAACCCGGAGGAAACCCACGCGGACACGGGGAGAACATGCAAACTCCACCCAGATTGGTATTCGAACTGGGAATCCCTAGTGCTGAGAGGAGAACATGCTAAGCCACTGTGCCGCCCATATATACAAAGTTGTTCAAATTATTTTTAACTTAAACAACAGTTTATTTATTTTTTACATTGTGTCCGGTAACTAGAATGGCATGGCAGCTTAGTGGTTGGCATGTTCTCCTCTCAGGGGTTGGCATGTCTCTCCTCGCGCCATTTTATATATATATATTAAAGTATCCCTTTATTTGAGCTGGGGCAGGTATATATGCCCCAGCTTATTGGCTTGTGGTTAAGGAACCAGCCTTTTGACCTGATTGTCCTAGGTTCGATTCAAGTACTATGGCTAAAGTACCCTTGGTCAAGGCACCTAGTATCAATACAGTAGGCAAAATAGATGGAAAATTTGGAAAAACATTTGAATTTGGACCACGTCCCGTAAAAAGCCTAAACATTTTATCCAGGGGTCATACATCAGACCATGTGATCGGTGGCTTCCACCCTGACTGCACCACGCTGATTAAAACCGGACGTCAGCCCCCCACCATCGGGGGCTTTCTTCAGTCTGTGATCATGTCTGGTGGTAATACATTCACTGTGACATTTTGGATGGTCCTGACATTTCGGCCATCCCAGATCCCCGATTTAATCAAGCCGGCGTGGAGAGTGTGCACAGGTTCACCGCTCGCAGGGCTTTATGAATCCTCATTACACACACTGATGTTGATTTTCGCGTACAGTCCCCCGATTGTTTCTGCGTCCTCGGCGTCCTCTCGCCCGTCGCCTCCGCCCTTTTTGTGCCGAGATCAGACTTTTGAAGTTTGGAGACGTATTAAACGTGTAAAAGCTCGGCGGCTCTTAATTCTGAAAATGCCTTTCCACTGGACAGCGGGAGTTGTCGCGAGCGCATGACATGGAGGCGGCGTGATGGGACTCGGATTGGAAAGACAGAGGGCATATTTTGTTCTGGGAAGGAAAATTGCTTTGACCATCCAAGCTTGGAAGAGGCTCACCTCGTTCGCCCCAGCCATGAGCGAGTGAAAATGAAGCTGGCTGGTGAGAAATGAGGGAGTGATGGGTTTCCTGGAGGAAGTTGGGTTATTGGAGTCACACACAGGGGGTGTTTAAGTACAACAAAACACACGCACACCCACACACACACATTGAGGGAGCTGTGTGTCAGGAGGAACTGGGATTTCAACTTCTTGAAAACAGTTTTTGCTTTCACTCCTGATCTGAGATCTGAGAACATTTACCATCCATCAATTATCTTCCACTTTATTATCCTCTACTAGGGTTGTGCAGGGATTGGGGGGTTAAGTTGGCTGTCTTGGTGTGGCCAACTTAAAATTTAGGCTTAGGCATAAATATGTAAAACCTGGCAACCATCCATCCATCCATTATCTTCCGCTTTATCCTCTACTAGGGTCGCGGGGGGGTGGGGGGGGGATGTTTCGGGGAGAACGTTTTGGGCACTGGGCAGATACACCCAGGACAGGACGTAAATCTATTGCTGGACACTCACTCACACAGACACACTCTATATGGGGCAATTTGGAGAATTTAATTGACCTTGATCCACGTATTTTTAGACTGTGGGAGCAAACCGGAGAACCCGGTGGAAACCCACACGGACACGGGGAGAACATGGAAACTCCACCCAGATTGGGATTCGAACCAGGAATCCCTAGCACTGAGAGGAGAACATGCCACACACTCACTCTCACAAATACACACCATATAGGGTAATTCAGGGTGTGGGAGGAAAGCGGAGAACCAAGCCCACGCGGACACGGGGAGAACATGCAAACTGCACCTGGAGGAGAATATGTTAACGACCCGTTAGGTTCATATAACAATAAAATAGAACAAAGAAGGCGAAACGTAAAAAAAAAAACACTTACGTAATGGTTGCACAATATTGCCCCTGAATTGCACAATACACGGGAAAAAAAGTACAAAGACGCATCAAGAAGGAAATAAAGCCCGTTGGAACGCAACCACCGATCCGTCCTTTAGAGAATACGACGGTGGACTGAGGTGCGTTTCTGTGGAAATAGGGTTCTCACATCAGAGGCCTTTTCCAGGTGGATAGAGATATCAACCCTCTTGTTAATGCCCTGCCACAGGGAAGGCTGCGATGTAATGAACAGCGGCAGGTGTAATATTACATGACTGACCCAGTCTCACCGTAATCTCTCCATTACACCCGGAGAACGCGGGGACGCGCCGGATCTCCGTTCCATTTCAGTACGGATGCCTGAAGGGTTCTCCATGAATTAAGGCTCTCATTAGGAAACGTCCAGTTCTATTTAAACTGCACGTATTAAACCCTTTTGAAGGTTCTCATGTTGTCTGACACGTTTAATAACATTATGAGACAGGCACTCACCTTTGACCGAGATAATGGATAATTGCCCCATAGGAATACACTCTATAGGTTTTGCGGTCTGCCTCGGTGATTAGCGTTCCCGCCCCCCTTGATTACCGTGTTGGTTCGTTCCTCGTAGTGTTTGCATGTTCTCTCTATGTCTGTGTTGGTTTCGTCTGGGGGACATGTTGTCCCCTGGGGATCCAGGTTCGAATCCCGATCGGGGTCGAGTTTTCATGTTCTCCCTGTGTCTCCGTATTTCCTCCCACAGTCCAATAACATGGATTCAAGGTAAATCGAATGCTCTGAATTGCCCCATATAGAGTGTGTGTTTGTCTGTGTGAGTAAGTTGGCACCCTGTCCTGGGTGTAAATGCCCAGCGCCCGAAACGTTCTCCCCAGGATGGGCATGGGGAACCCCCTCCCGCACCCCCCCCCAGAACCCCCTACCCCCATGCCGGCCTCAGCATCCTTTAGTAAACGTAGGGTAGTTATTACAGCAGCCCATCAGGGCATCTGCTATGGCAAATGCATTTAAAAGGCCGGATTGTCTGCCCTGCAATGGACTGGTTACATGTACAGGGGGGTAATTGTGGGTTTCTGCACTCTACACAACCTTAAATGAGAGAATTTGCATAGAAAACAAATTAATGGTGTATTTTTACCAGTGAACAGTCCTGTAAATTTCTGTAAATTTGGAATGGGAATGGGATGTCCCTAAAATAAAATAAAAAAAGTCTGGAACCGGATTGCTGGACGAACAGTCCTGGGTTTAAATACACCAAAGTTTGTGCCTCCAAGCAGAAACGCCTTTTTAAAAGGGGGCAGAGTCACAGTGCGGTGAGTCTCAAGATATTTATGACACGGCCCATTGTCTTAATTTCTTTTCCTAGGAAGAAAAGTTGTCATGAATCAAAACTGGCACTGCCCGCGAGCCATACTTCCTCATGTGCCATGCACCAGTAAGAAAGGCCTGTACGAACAGAAGCTAATGCTAACATGTCAATCCGAAGTGTGCAGCCAAACAACCCTTAAAATGCTCCCTCGGGTTATTTCCTCAGCTCTTGCGCCGCCACAATGAGATTGCGGGCCCCGGCCGGCCGTGTGCGAAACGCCGACGTGAAGGTCATAAGTCCGTAAAAGTAAAAATGAAGCTGTCCCAGAGCTAGTCGGCTGTAGTTAGAGAAATGGATTGCTGTTTATAGTCCAGGAAATGGACACCGGGGCTCCCCGCAGACCTCCAATAACAGGATGTTGAGAAGTAAGGTGTAAATTGTGTGACACCAGATGAAGACTTTATTTTTTTTTATTTCTTCCCTCGGACCCATTTTTACATCTCGAGCGCCGCACACCTCGGCAGGTGAACCTCGCGAAAATGCGTTTTAGTCTATCGTCGGTGGGAAGCTCTCCGGAGTAATTATCCTTCAGCGCTAAACCTAATAGTGTGGAAAACAACAAGCGGCCGCAGAACACGCAGAACAGCAATCGCTTCACGACGGCACGTCTCCAGGCTACGGCGCCGAAGCAACGAAGGAGACTGGCTAATTATAGTGGAACCTCTGTGAACCTGGGCTCGTGTTTATCGAGGAACACAGCAATGGCACCGGGCTTTAGTGTGGTGGACTACAGACTGGGTGCCCAATGGTTTATGCCCCAGAACGTCCTCGAGCGAGGTCCAAAATTGGTTAAACCAATTGGTTAGGAGTACTTGAGTGAAGTCCTTAATCCAAAATTGGTTAAACCATTTGGTTAGGACGTCAACTTCAGGAGGTTGGCCAACCGTTAAGTTAAAGTTTGCATGTTCTTCTACTTGATTTAGTTATTTAACACACCGGTGAGTCTCCTCAGGAGCCTTCTGCTGGAGATTAATCAGAGACTTTACACGTTATGACTTTGCTTCCTGAGCTTTTAGTCGGTCACTGAATTTTCTGGGAATATTTCTGAATAGGAAAGACATTTAACGTTTTCAAGAAGCTTTCGGCTCTTTAGCAGCAAAAAATTTGGTGTACTCAACAACTGATCGGTTTATTATTTAGTTTAAACCAGAATTACATTTACAATTGGTCATTTAGCAGACCAAAGCGACTTACAAGTATCCCAACTTTATTGTTAGAGGATCCCAACTTTATTGTTAGAGGATCCCAACTTTATTGTTAGAGGATCCCGACTCATGTCACTCCACTACTCATTTCCCTCCATTGGCTCCCTGTAGCTGCTCGCATTCAGTACATCACTGACTCTAGCCTACAGAACCATTTCTGGATCTTCCTCTTACCTTCACTCTAACTTTTCAAAATACACTCCGATTCGTTCACTTCACTCCAGTGATGATTGCTGCCTGGCGATTACACCTCACCGAGGAGTTAATTCTCACTCCGTGACGTTCACCACTGCAAAATGGTGGAACGATCTTCCCAACTCTCTCCGTAATGCAGAATCACTAAACAGTTTTAAGAAATTACTGAAGACGCATCTCTTTAACAAATACCTGTTGTAGAAGAAAATAAATAAATAAATAAATGTGTGTGTGTGTGGGGGGGGGGGCGCAGCATCAAATAACAATCAGGTTTGATGAATTTACAGTATAGTTGGTTTTCTTCATAACTTACTTGTGATGTCATTTGTAAGTCGCTTTGGATAAAAGCATCTGCTAAATGACAATGTAAATGTAAATTTAACTTGATGGTTAGAGTATCCCAACTTGATGGTCAGAGGATCCTAACTTGATGGTCAGAGGATCCCAACTTCATGGTTAGAGGATCCCAACTTGATGGTCAGAGGATCCCAACTTGATGGTCAGAGGATCCCAACTTGATGGTCAGAGTATCCCAACTCGATGGTTAGAGTATCCCAACTTGATGGTCAGAGGATCCCAACTTCATGGTTAGAGGATTCCAACTTGATGGTCAGAGGATCCCAACTTGATGGTCAGAGGATCCCAACTTGATGGTCAGAGTATCCCAACTCGATGGTTAGAGTATCCCAACTTGATGGTCAGAGGATTCCAACTTCATGGTTAGAGGATCCCAACTTCATGGTTAGAGGATCCCAACTTCATGGTTAGAGGATCCCAACTTGATTGTCAGATGATCCCAACTTCATGGTTAGAGGATCCCAACTTGATGGTTAGAGGATCCCAACTTCATGGCCAGAGGATCCCAACTTGATGGTTAGAGAATCCCAACTTGATGGTTAGAGGATCCCAACTTGATGGTCAGAGGATTCCAACTTCATGGTTAGAGGATCCCAACTTCATGGTTAGAGGATCCCAACTTGATGGTTAGAGGATCCCAACTTGATTTTCAGAGTATCCCAACTTCATGGTTAGAGGATCCCAACTAAATGGTTAGAGGATCCCTACTCGATGGCCAGAGGATCCCAACTTGATTGTTAGAGGATCCCAACTTGATGATCAGAGCACAGGGAGTTATTTCACAGGGAGTTAACACACAAGTTATTTCAGCCCCTCTACCCCTCTGAAATGAGTTAATGGGTCTTGCTCAAAGGCCACATTGGTAATTTCATTGGGATTCTAACCCTCACCCTTCGTATTGATACCCCATCACTGAGCTACCATATCAGAATTCCAGACTTCAGAGAGCTTTACGGTCATTAAGTCGAGTTTGGATGTTTGGCATCAGCGTGGCACAGAATATTCATCTTACCTCAAAGCAATCTGCATTGAGGTCCGAATCAGAGTTTGCATGTTCTCCGTGTGCATGTGGTTTTGCTCCAGGAGCTCTGGTTTCCCCCAATAATCCATAAACATGAGCGACAGGAAATTACACATAATTTGTTCCTGGGCTGGACTAGTTATTTATTGTGTTGTATGTTATTTCAAGGTTTCTACGTGTTTTTTTACCAGGAGAACCAATTGTAGACTCTAGAGACTTGCTTTTATTATGAAACAATTTAACGCAATTTTAGCGTAACACGGTGGTCTGCAAACAAAGTGCTTTCGGTGTGGAGTGTCCACGCATGTTCTATCTGCTCGCTCACGTTCCGAAGGCATGCCGATGGGTAAATTGGATGAACTAGTTTGCCCCCATAACCGTATCTCTGACAACTGCACCCGTCAGAAAACAACCCCCGCTGCCGCACAGACATTCGACTGCAAACGGGTACAAAAGAAGTGGCTGGCAGCATTTCTACATCTGAATCTTGAAAGTGATGCTGGATAGTTTTTAATTACGCCGTCGTGGGGAGATGTGGCCGCACGTCTCAACGAGAGACTTGCGGATAGGACGGCTTGGTGGAGTGTTTATGATGCAAGCAGATGAGAAATGAGTCCTTGGTAGAACCCAGCCTTCAAAACAGGAGGCGGCGACTGTGTGCGCGGGGAGACTGATGATCCTTCACCAGTGGCGCGGTTCTAATTACAGTAGAAGAGCTTCAGAGAAGCTCCGAATCGCACCGAGCCCAGGGGCAGCGACTAGCTGCATCTGAACCAGCTCAAATGAAAGTCATCCATCAGTCAGGGTCTCCATGTGTACAGCCAGTCACAGAGGCTCCCACAGAGGCTTCCACACGTTCTCACAGGTGAGCGGACCACCCTGACCAATCAGAACACGCCACTGATGCACTGCACGATCTTGACCGCTAGTCAAACCCAAGTCCATATGGTAGGTCGGTAATGAAGCTTAAACTAACGTATGGAGACATCTTGGTGTTGCACCAATGAGAGCTCGTTGCATATCCCATTCAGATGAGTGCAGAAAAGTCATGGCATTTCCAAGGATACAATCGTGATCCCAATGCTTTCCTTAGTAAAATGTTTCCATGGTACACTTGTGTCTTATGTCTCACATCATTCGGACCATCTGACACAAACAGAATCGCTTAATCCTGAAAAAATGTGCTCGGTATGCATGGGTTTCCTCCGGGTTCTCCACTTTTCTCCCACTGTCCAAAAACCTGGATTCAAGGTATACGGAATGCTCTTATTTGCCCTATATAGTGTGTTTGTGTGTGACTGTGTGCCCAGTGATAGATTGGCGTCCTGTCCTGGGTGTATCTGCCCAGCGTCTGAAATGTTCTCCCCTGGATGGGCATGGGGAACCCACCTTAGTCCACTATGATCACCGCATTGTGTGTTTCAGCTCTTGTCATAATTAAAAGTAGGAATTTTAATTGATATTTAGTTTAAATTCCCTACAAAACTGCGGCTTTATACCAATATGGTCTGTGGGCATTTTGTCTGTTCTCCTCGTGACCATGTTGGATATTCTCCATGAGGCTTCAGACCACTAATCCTGTACTTGGGGGGCATGGGGAGAACCTGGAATCTCCACCCGGATCGGGATTCAAATTGGGAATCCCCAGCGCTGAGAGGAGAACATGCTAAACCACTGAGCCACCGTGCCGCGATGTCTGTGGTGCAGTTGGTACACGATTGGCGATGAAGGTCTGTGGTTGAACCTCGGCTCTGATTATGGGATGGTTGATCCGACGGAATAATCTCAGGACTTTTATGAGTTGCTCTGCACAAGAGCATCTTAAAACGTGAACAGATTTTTTTAGAACCGCGAGATCAAACCCGGACCACGGTTCCCTCACATGTACGACTGCGCGAACGGCGCCGACGTGCAGGATCCGTTCCAACTATCTGCCCATCCAGACTTCTGAAGAATAAGCGGGCTGGGAATGAAATATGTAGTACGTCGGATGAATTATTCACTCTGAAGCTGCAATCAGGACGCATCGGCGCTAATCACTCGACGTTTTGAACTTCCAGCAAACAAACCCAAACCCAGCTCAATATCAACCTGGAGGAACCTAACGAGCCGCTAATCACCGAGCGAGTAAACAACGCCGCGCTTTATTTTCGGATCAACTGGCCTGCGAAACGTGCTAATTATCGATAATGATGATGATATAAAATATTACACCGCAATTATCCACCGACGACGGAGACGGGATTCGGCTCGGCCGGATGATGGGCGCGCGATCTTCTGCTTGACCTCATTCGCCGTCTGAACCGTCCAGGGACGCGGGGTCTCGGAAATCCAAAAATTAAAAAAAAGAAAGCACTTCTTGTAATTTAAAGCCGGTTTAATTGCATTATGTTGTTTAATTATGTGTTCATTTGCATAATGTGAATTATAAACACATTAAGCAGCAGTGGGGCGTAACGGTGGTTTAGTGGTTGGCACGTTCTCCTCTGAATCCCAATCTGGGTGGAGTTTCCATGTCCTCCCCGTGTCCGTGTGGGTGTCCTCAGGGTTCTCCGGGTTCCTCCCACAGTCCAAAAACATGGATCAAGGTCAATTTAATGCTGCAAATTGCCCCATATAGAGTGTCTTTGTGTACCCAGCAATAGATTGGCGCCCTGTCCTGGGTGTATCTGCCCAGTGCCCAAAACGTGCTCCACTGGATGGGCATGGATAACCCCCCCCCCCCCCCCCCGCAACCCTAGTAGAGGATAAAGCTGAAGATAACGGATGGATGGACTTCGTGGGCATGGCGGCATAATTAATAAGGCGGCATGGTGGCTTAGTGGTTTAGCATGTTCTCCTCTCAGCTCTAGGGATTCCCGGTGGGTGGAGCTTGCATGTTCTCCCCGTGGTTTTCCTCTGGGTTCTCCTGTTTCCTCCCACAGTCCAAAAAACATGGCTCAAGGTCAATTGAATTATCCAAATTGCCCCATATAGAGTGTGTCTGTGTGAGTGAGTGTGTGCCCAGCGATAGATTGCCCCCCGTCCTGGGTGTATCTGCCCAGCGTCCAAAACGTTCTCCCCTGACTGGGCATGGGGAACCCCCCCCCCGGTGGATGATTCTTTGGTGATGATGTTAGTAAACCCTGTATCCTCCTCCACCATACTGCTCCACCTTGTGGATGTAGAATCAGAGACAGGAGGTCACATGTTGCTCCACGGTGAGTGTTTGGTATCCTGCCTGGCGATGAGGGAAGCATAATGGCAAAGACGGATTTGCTTTCAGGTTGAGCCGAACAAAGGCCCGTTCTCATGAAGTCTGTGAGTCCTGAAAGATTTAAATGGCTTCAGCCTTTCAGAACATGACGGCGGCTTTAGGTGCCTTGAATCTGGACCCATGATGATTTGATAAAAGTGTTTGTTGCTTGGTGGTCCCACTGAGTCCATTTCAAGACTGGTATTCAAGTTCAAGTGGTTTATTTATAGAGCGCTCTTTACAGCTCCACAGAGTTAAAAGCCTAAACGAAGCAAAGAGCAAGACGAAGTGACAGCGGCAAGACAAAACTCCCTTTGTGCTGATATTTTAAGGAAGAAACCTTGTGAGGACCCAGACTCAGTGGGGGACTCATCCTCCTTGAGCGGCGGGGGCACAGCATCAACAGTGTAGGACAGCCATGAACAGATAGTGTGTTGATCATGTGACCCGTATTTAACAATTGGACACTCTATAAGTCCATTGTGGGCGTCCTAATTTATGCTACAGGGCCGTTAGACCGATTATTAAAGGCTTAGGCATAAATATTTAAAACCTGGCAACCATCCATCCATCCATCCATTATCTTCAGTTTTATCCTCTACTAGGGTCTTGAGGGGGTTCTTCATGCCCATCCAGGGGAGAACGTCTCAGGCACTGGGCAGATACACCCAGGACAGGACGCCAAACTATCGCTGGGCACACACTTACTCACACAGACACACTCTATATGGGGCAATTTGGAGAATTCAATTGATCCATATTTTTGGAACGTGGGATGAAACCGGAGAACCCGGAGGAAACCCATGGGAGAACATGAAAACTCCACCCAGATTGGGATTCGAACCAGGAATCCCTAGCACTGAGACGAGAACATGCCAGCCACTAAGCCACCGTGCCGCCCACCGTATTTAACAATTGTAAAACTATGTCCATTGAGGGCGTCCTGCCGTACCGGCCGTCCAATAGAAATCCAGGTTCCGTCTGGTGACCGTCGTAGCTGCAGTGGTTGTTCGCGTATCGTTCTCGCTTCAGCTCTCGTTTGGGTACTAACGAGAAAGATGGGTTTCTCATCACTTAGCGGATTGATTGGAAATAGCGCCGCTTTGATTAATTAAACAGCTCGTGATGCCGTTATTGATTTTATATGCCGTACTGTACGCAGCGACACGCGAGCGGAACCAGCTGCTGGATCTCATTATGGTTTCTGTCAGCGTGTCTGATTGAAACAGCCAATGGGACGTTGCGTTCTCCGTCTGTTGAATCAAATTAAATAAAATGCGATGATGGAAGCGAATGAACAGCGTCTTCCTAAACGCGTCAGGCTGCGTTGAAATCCGCACACTGGGTACATCCGATTACGTAGTATTGCTGCGAATAGTACGGATATTTTTCCAGATGACCGACGGGTTTAAAGTAAGCGTCTGTAACGTAAACACTGTACTATCACACAGAGGACCGAAGTCTATCCATCCATCCATTCATCCATTATGGGGTGGGGTTCCCCATGCCCATCCAGGGGAGAACGTTTCGGGCGCTGGTCAGATACACAGGGGGGCAATCTATCGGTGGGCACACACTCACTCTATATGGGGCAATTTGAAGAATTCCATTGATCTTGATCCATGTTTTTTGGACTGTGGGAGGAAACCAGAGAACCCGGAGAGAACTCACGCGGACACGGGGAGAACATGCAAACTCCACCCAGATTGGAATTCGAACCGGGAATCCCTAGTACTGAGAGGAGAACATGCTAAACCACTAAGCCACCATGTCGCCCGTAGACGGAAGTCGTCGTTAGTTATTCTATAGTCCTGTGCTGAGACGTACTGTATATGTGGGTCTTCTCCGCTGTGGCGCCCCTTAGTTGAAACAAGCAAGAGGAAGATTGTGCAACATGTGAAATGAAATAAGTACCTGCAGGCTTCGCAGCTATGACAAACAAGCAAATAAACAAAGGAGAATTATTTTACAAGAACGCCGACTTTGTTCTCGCCCACATGTGGGATTATGGTGTTAACAGGGATTAAGTGACATGTTGTGGGATTTAAATTAGAAAAGACTTTTAATTAGCAAAGAGACTGATGCTGGAGCTTCTGTTACATGAACACAATCAATCTTTTCATCTGATTATCTTATGAGAAATGAGCTTAATCCTCTACTGGGGACCAGGGTTGTAGGGAGTGGGGGGGGGGGTTCACCATCCCCATGCCCATCCAAAGAAGAACGTTTTGGACGCTGGGCAGATACACCCAGGACAGGGCGCCAATCCATTGCTGGGCACACACTCACTCACACAGACTACAAGGGCGATTTAGATAGGGGCAAGTTGGTGCAGCCAATTTACTTTGGCTTTTACATGATTTTGCACTGCGGGACACCGGAAAACATGAGGAGAACATGGAAGCTCCACCCAGATCCACCCTGAGAGGTGGCGACGCTGACCACTAAGCCACCGTGCCACCCCAGAATGTAACTTAATTCATTGTCTTTCGTTTAAGTGTCTACTAGGGTTGAGGGTTGAGGGGGGTGAGCTCCAGGGGAGATGGGCAGCTACACCCAGGATAGGGCGCCAATCTATCGCTGGGTACACACTCACACACACCCCACATGGGGCAATTTTGGAGTATTCAATTTACTTTGAATATCATGTTTTTGGACTGTGGGAGGAAGCCAGAGAACCTGGAGGAAATCCACACGGACACGGGGAGAACATGCAAACTCCACCAAGATCCTGGAATCCTCTGCTAGGGTCACAGGAAGGGGGGGTTGCCCATGCCCATGCCCAACCAGTGGAGAACGTTTCTGCATTGGGCAGATACACCCAGGACAGGGCGCCAATCTATCGCTGGGCACACACTCACTCACACAGACACACTCTCTATGGGGCAATTTAGAGCATTCAATTCACCTTGAATACATGTTTTTGCATTCCGGGTGGAAACCAGAGAACCCGGAGCAAACCCACATGGACACACACAGACACACACACTCTATATGGGGCAATTTGGAGCCGGGAGGAAGCCGGAGAACCCGAAGGAAGCCCACACGGACACGGTGAGAACATGCAAACTCCGCCCAGTTTGGAAACCGAACCTGGAATCCTCAGCACTGAGAGGAGAACATGCCAACCACTAAGCCACCGTGCCCCTGGTCAGGTTAATACTCGTAAAAATATCTGGTATTGATGCAAACCTCATACTAACATCATGACGCCGTCTTTCTGAAGCGGTCCTCGTCCGCGGCGTTCCTTAAATCCCCGCCATGAATCCAACCCGAGTGTAACGCCACGTTCCGATTCAGACGGTGGATTTCTGACCTTGGGAACGAGGCAGCGCTCCGATGGGATGGCTGAGGGAGCTGCTATGCAACAGACACCACTCTCCTCGCACCCATGACGAATACAAACGAGGTCCAGAAAACAACGGAGGCTAATTCCTTCTTGACCCGCAGACCTCCGGCCCGCTCGCAGAACCCGCGCGGCCTCGCGAGGGACGACTGCTGAAGGACTTTCAGACAAAAAGCATTTTTACGGCAAAAGCACAAAATAAATTGGCTGTAAGACCCCGAGTTTACAGTCAACAGAAGTCATTTTCCATGTGTTTCCATGTGAATATGGGATTTGGCGTCAGGTTTTGAAGCCACAGGGGTACGGGGTCAGAGTTCGTTTAAAAGGCAATTTGCTTTCTTTTTCTTTTACTTTTGCTTTTTGGCTTGTTCCCAGTAGGGGTCACCACAGTGGAGAACATCCACACTGGATCCTGACGCCACCATCCAATTTATCTGGGGGGTGGCCCATGCCCATGCCTGGGCGCTGGGCAGATACACCCAGGACAGGACGCCAATCTATTGCTGGGCACACACTCACTCACACAGACACACTCTATGGGGCAATTTAGAGCATTCAATTGACCTTGAATCCATGTTTTTGGACCGTGGGAGGAAACCGGAGAACCCGGAGAAAACCCATGGGAACAGGGGAAGGACATGCAAACTCCAGCCAGATTGGGATTCGAACCTGGATTCCCTATGCTGAGAGGAGAACATGCCAACCACAAAGCCACAGTGCCACCGTCCAGGGCAATTTAGTGTCTCCAATCTACCGGTATGTCCTTAGATGTGGAAGGATCCTGGAGACACCGTGGCGTGGGGGTCCCTCTGGGAATCGAACCCAGGACCTTTCTTTTTCTTAGATTGATATAAAGGTAGGTTTAGCATGTTCTCCTCTCAGAGCTAGGGTTTCCCGGTTCGAATCCCAATCTGGGTGGAGTTTCCATGTCCTCCACGTGTCCGCGTGGGTTTCCTCCCACAGTCCAAAAACATGGATCAAGGTCCATGGGGTGAGTTCTCCAGACTGCCCCATATATAGAGTGTGTGTGTGAGTGAGTGTGTGCCCAGTGATAGATTGGTGTCCTGTCCTGGGTGTATCTGCCCAGCCCCCGAAACACCCATTCTCCCCTGGATGGGCATGGGGAACCCCCCCCCCCCCCTGCCCGCGACCCTAGTAGATGATAAAGCGGAAGATAAAGGATGGATGGATATGAAGGTCTCCGTCTACGGCGTTCTTTAACCTCCTGCTGTTAATCCAGTCAGAATGTAAAGACACATTTTTGATAAAGGGGTTGTTTGAAATCCAACGCCCCAGATTTTAAGCTTTAAATTTTTAAATAGTTTAAATTTGATAATGGAATAAATGAATATTACACAAATCTTTTTTTTTTTTTTTACATTGTCTCCAGTAACTTCTGAGAAACGAGCTGTCGTCCTGTTTACGTAACCCATGTTTCCGCTGCGGGAGTTACACTTTCATCATCTTTGGTCTCCCACTGCGATTCGAACCCGATACCGCCTCGCTGTGAGGTAGAGGCCCCGACTGCTGATATTTATACACAAAGTCGCATCCATCCATTATCTTCCACTAATCCTCTATTAGGGTCGCGGTAGGGTTCCCCATACCCATCCAGGGGAGAACATTTCGGGCGCTGGGAAGATACACCCAGGACAGGACGCCAGTCTATCGCTGGACACACACTCACTCACACACACACTCTATATGGGGCAATTTGGAGAATTCAATTGACCTTGATCCATGTTTTTGGACTGTGGGAGGAAACCGGAGAACCCGGAGGAAACCCACGCGGACACGGGGAGAACATGGAAACTCCACCCAGTTTGGGATTCGAACCGGGAATCCCTAGCGCTGAGAGGAGAACATGCTAAACCACTAAGTTGTTCAAAATATTTTCAACTTGAACAACAATTTTTATTTTTTAATTTTTTTTTTTGTGTCCGGTAACTAGGACAGCATGGTGGCTGAGTGGTTGGCATGTTCTCCTCTCAGTACTAGGGATTCCCAGTTCGAATCCCAATCTGGGTGGAGTTTCCATGTTCGCCCCGTGTCTGCATGGGTTTCCTCCGGGTTCTCCGGTTTCCTCGCACAGTCCAAAAACATGGATCAAGGTCAATTGAATTCTCCAGATTGCCCCATATAGAGTGAGTGCATGTGGATGAGTGTGTGCCCAGTGATAGATTGCCCCCACTGTCCTGGGTGTATCTGCCCAGCGCCCGAAACGTTCTCCCAAGTCCAAGTCCACACCGTCGACCAAAATCCAAATTCAGTGACGTGCATTGTGACAGTTAACCGCAGCTCTGCCATCTATTGGAAGGATTGAAAACTTCATGGAAGAAACGTCACACTTTCAGAAGTAAAATGTACAATTTGTCCGAAAATAATAACCTTCATACATTTATACGATACGATGGAGGTGTACCTAATAAACGGGTCCCCTAAGTAAAGTTAATATTTGAAGTTCGGATGCCGCAGAACTGCCGAATGCTTTATACATATTTGATAGGCGCTCTGAAACGCGAGTGACTGAATAATTAAGCCGTTTGATGTGTCTATGCAAATCGTCTTAAATCGCTCATGTGCCAAAAGCATCTTCCATCAAACGGCTCGGTCTCGAAGCGTCATTACGTGAACAAATAGTGAATTAAACCTAATAAGAATATTTTAATTCCACATTAAAGCACTGGGGGATTAATCACATGCTTCACACATTCCTCCATCTCCTGATAAATTCCCCTGCACCTCCTCCAGCGCGGGACGTGGAGGTTCCATCTTGCTGAAGATGGTGGATGCGTTTTCTTTACGGTTTGAAGCATTTTTAAGCAATAACCAGATGATGGATACAAACAGACTGGACACCAGTATTTGGGGCGCACCTCATACTTTAAACCCCTTCTTAGGCCAGCCTAGAAATTGTAAGCCAGACTTGTCCAACATCGGTGCCCGACCTCACCTGGGTGAATGTTTACAAAGGACCACTTCCACAAATCTTGTAGAAAGACTTCGAAGCGGTTAAAGCCAGGTGGAGTGAGTCGGTATTCCAATTCTTTGGTCCATGTAATGAACATTTACTCTGGTCCTGTACGTGAGCATTGGATTCTACTCGAATCATTTACTCGACTGCATTTATGTACCAGCTGACATTTCATTCGTTTGGAAGATTTTATATAACGATCATTAAAAGAAGTTTGCGGCACTTTAAACCAATTAAAGATGAAAACGGTGATTTCCAACTTAATTGGAATTTGAGGGATTAAAAACGCAGCATGTTATCAGTTCTCACTTTGGTAATTCTGGGCCAATAGAAGTCGAGTTCTATCCTTTAAAGTTCTATCCTTTAATACACATTATTGTATCCTGTAGGATACCTTATTGCCCCTCATAGTAACTATATGTAATGTTTAAGGCTTAAAAAGGGGGTCTCAGGTCTCAGCTTGGAACCCACATGTTCTCAAGGTCATTAAGTTGCGACCCACTTCTATGAAAATTCATTAATTCATTCATTCATTATCTTCCGCTTTATCCTCTATTAGGGTTGTAGTGGGGTTCCCCATGCCCGTCCAGAGGAGAACATTTCGGGCGCTGGGCAGATACACCCAGGACAGGGCGCCAATCCATCGCTGGGCACACACTCACTCACACAGACATGCACACAGACACACTCTATATGGGGCAATTTGGACAACTCAATTGACTTGATCCATGTTTTTGGACTGTGGGAGGAAACCGGAGAACCTGGAGGAAACCCACGCGGACACGGGGAGAACATGGAAACTCCACCCAGATGGGGATTCGAACCGGGAATCCCTAGAGCTGATAGGCTAAGGTGCTAACCACTAAGCCACTGTGCCGCCATTATGAAAATACAAACCAAATTAATTAAAATATAATAATAGTTAAAATTTATACATACATACAGATGCAAAGTGAATTTAGGATAATAATAAGAATTTCTATAATAATAATAATAATAATAATAATAATATATATCATTTTTAGTAAACCTGGTCTTTAATAAATGAAAATCCACATTTGAAATACTAAATGTTATATTTGCGTTATATCAACTTGTCTTTGAACATCATCACAAACTTAAAGTAAAGGGGAACCGGCAAGTGGATGATGGTTACCATGGCAACAAGAATGGCGCATGTGTCTGACACGTGTCTCTCTCAATTTTTTTTAAGGATAATAATAATTAGGTTATATAAGTTATATAAGAAAAATAAAATATAATTTTTAGGAAACTAAGAAACTGTTCCCCAATAAATAAAAATCTGCATTTCAAATGTATATATATATATATATATATATATATATATATATATATATATATATATATATATATCATCTTGCCCTTGAACATCATCACAAACTTAATATGGTTACGGATAATGGTTACCATGGCAACGAGAATGCCACATGTGCCTCTCTCTTTTTTTTATTAACAGATGAGTACAAAATCAGATGAGCAATAATTACCCTTAAAGCAAATAACTTTTTTTAACTATTTTTATTTAATCCATCCAGAACCCACATTTGAGTCGTGACCCACCAGCATCTCTGCCTCCGAGGATATGTTACTGTACCATCAAAGTACAAAATCAAATTCACGCTGCGTATTCTCCTGTATTTTCATGCAGAACTTTCAGTGTAATGAGGCCGCGTTGACATTTCCATATTTTCGTGTTCGCCTGGCTAAAGAATCGGAATATTTTTGCTCCTCGCAGGTTACATTGTGAGAGTCCAGCGTGTGGATTATAATGAAACGCAGGCGCCTCATTGGCTATTGATGAAAACCTGAGCAACTCGGTTTCCTGTTGGCACTCTGATGCAGTCAATAGAGTCTATTTGTGAGCATGAATGTGTGCGGAATGATAACGGCCGTCTCTGCATGGATCCGGCGCTCTGTCCTCGGCCTGGAATGGATTTCTGCCCGGCTGCCATCTCGCCGAATGTGTCTGTACTGTGCAGACTGAAACGTGCTCGGCGGTTCCGTGAACGTCGGGACGGCCGGCTCGTCCGTTGACGAACCATCGCGCCTCCGTGCTGGCTGTCCGACCCCGAGACCCCTCTCATGGACACCGACCTGCGGATACGAAGCGCTTGTTCGGCGCCGCGCCCTCGGTGTTCTGCAGAGATGTGTTTTTAATGCAGCGATGTTGTTGGATTTCAGGAATCGGGGGATTTAGTTATTTTCTTGGCGCTTTGTCAGTCCGACGGTTGTGAAAAACAAAAGGCATGAGCCGGAGCGGCGTGAGCGCGGCCTCATCTCGAACGCAGCATCATCCTGCCGTCTGCGCTCTCTGTAATCTCCCAATGATTCACCCTGCCGACTGCCCCGTTCTCCCCACGGAACCCTGCCTTCCCTAACAACATTAAAATACTGGTATCGGGGTCATAGCTGCAGCTCTGCTTGTTTTCCACAAAATAATATTGAGAAAGGACTTATTTTGGACATCATGTCTGCTTTTAAACTCAGTGTCCATAACGGCAACAGTCAACATTGACAGGCCCACACAGAGCCATGACCTAAACACTCTTGGAATGAACTAGAATGCCGATTGCCATCCAGGTCCTCTTGTCCCAACATCAGTGTCTGACCCCACAAATGGATGATGCTCGAAAATTATGGAAGCCTTCGTATAACTGCAAACGGGGACCTCAAGATGGAATATGATGTCATAAAAGCTTTGTAGGTGTTGCATGTGGTTGCCATGATGACCATCTCCAAGCTCTACAACAGATAATATTCCATCCATCTGTTTTTGGACTGTGAGAGGAAACCGGAGAACCCAGAGGAAACCCACACGGACACGGGGAGGACATGGAAACTCCACCCAGATGGGGATTCGAACCGGGAATCCCTAGTGCTGAGAGGAGAACACGCCAAGCCACTAAGCCACCGTGCTGCCTACCATAATATAATATATTAACTGAATACTGAACTGAATATCTGTTGTAGGCGATCCAAAAACATGGATCAAGTCAATTGAATTCTCCAAATTGCCCCATATAGAGTGTGTCTGTGTGAGTGAGTGTGTGTCCAGCGATAGATTGATGCCCTGTCCTATGTGTATCTGCCCAGCGCCCAAAACGTTTTCCCCTGGATGGGCATGGGGAACCCCCCCACCCCCTAGTACTAGCAACCCTAGTAGAGGATAAAGCTGAAGATAATGGATGGATGGATGTTACATTATGTGTTTTAATGTATTGTGGATTGTCTTAGGAATTGAGGATCATACTTTTAAGCAAACGTCCAGAGGAAAATCAAACCCCGCCCTCTCGAGATAATGTGCTTGGAATTGTCTGTGGTCAGTGTCTCGAAAAGTGAACCGGACCCCAGAGTGCTCGCGAATGAAAAACACATATTGACGCGATGTACTTTGCATCTGAACAGACTAATCTGAGTCTCAGAGCTTATCGAAACAAAAACAGCCGCACGGAGCCGAGCCTCCGCGGATTCGGATTAATCCCCCCGCGCCGCGCCAGGACCGGGTGGACGGGCCACGCGATAACAGATCCCAGCCGTGTCAGTGTGTTTGTGGGGGCTTAAACGTGGATTAAAGATCGATCAGCAATCGCATGTGGGGTCGATTACGGCTCACTGCTTAACTTCGTCATATTATACCGCCGACTGAAAGAGGATAACCGGAGCAATCACCGAGATAACGGTTCGTGGGCGTATCACTTTCAGACGCCGCAGAACCACACCTGCATCAAACGGGTCGACACATGGCACGGCCCGGGAGCGCCCTCTGTTAATGACGGATTCATCTGCATCTGGTTTCATCCATCCAGCTCATTGGGCAGAGGAGGTCTCTAAAATGTGAAACAGTGTGAAGGTCATGTGATGTAATGGGATTGTGGTTAAGGAACCAGCCTTGCGACCTGAAGGTCGCCGGTTCGGTTCTCGGTCCCACCAAGTTCCATGGCTGAAGTGCCCTTGGGCAAAAGCATCTGACCCCAATTGCTCCGCGTGCGCCGTATTCCAAGCTGCCCATGCTTCACTCGTATATGTGTGTTTACATCATCTACCTCATTACATTTATACTTATATACATTCAGCTACATCTCACATTTTATATGCTGCTAAATTTATATTCTATATTTATATTTCTAATGTACACTACATTTATATATTTTTCTGTATTTTATATATTTAAAAAATGTATTATATATATATATATATATATATATATATATATATATATATATATGTGTATGTGTGTGTGTGTGTGTGTGTGTGTGTGTGTGTGTGTGTGTGTATGTATATATATATATATATATATATATATATATATATATATATATATATACATACTTGGGCGGCATGGTGGCTTAGTGGTTGGCATGTTCTCCTCTCCTCGAATCCCAATCTGGGTTGAGTTTCCATGTTCTCCCCGTGTCCGCATGGGTTTCCTCTGGGTTCTCCGGTTTCCTCCCACAGGAATATATATATATATATATATATATATATATATATATATATATATATATATATATATATGTCTGTTACGCTCGCTTACCTCGAACTAAAGCGGCTGCGCAGAAGAAGCGCAGAGCTGCAGCGCCTTATTGCACGGAAGGGAGCCAGGCACGCAGGTAGCAGAATCACGGATTTTTATTAAAGGTGTAAAGACACCAAAACACAAGGGGTACAAACAACGAGCGAACATAAAACTACAACGTGCACGGAGGAAGGGGAACACTGGAAATAAATACCCACAGACACCCGACCACGTGCACAAAACAAACCAATGAAAATGCAGAGTTAATTAACTTAAATGACGAACAAGAACGAAAGTTAATTAACTCAATAATGAACCGAAGAACAGAACAACAGAAGAATAGGTGCCCTAGGCACCTGTTACAGTACCCTCGCCCCTACGGTCGCGCAACGGGGAGAAGCGACCAAGAAAAAAAGATAAAAATCCGGGGGGTTCCTCCGCCCTCCTTGAGCCAGGTTTGGCAGGCACCTTCTGGTGTCCTGGCCCGGAGAACGAGGTGAAGAACCACTGGTGAAGAACACCCTCTGGCTGTGTGTTCCGTTGGGCGCCCTTTGGCTGCGTGGTCCGGTGGACGCCCTCTGGCTGCGTGGGCCGTTGGACACGCCCTCTGGCTGCGTGGGCCGGTGGACACCCTAGGCGGACGTGGAGTGGGCCATGCCCTCTGGCTGCGTGGTCTAGTGGACGCCCTCGGCGGACGCGGAGTGGGCCACGCCCTCTGGCTGCGTGGTCCGGTGGGCGCCCTTGGCGGATGAGGAGTGGGCCACGCCCTCTGGCTGCGTGGTCCGGTGGGCGCCATCTGGCTGCGTGGTCCGGTGGACGCCTTCGGCGGACGAGGAGTGGGCTACACCCTCTGGCTGCGAGGTCCGGTTGACGCCCTCTGGCTGCGGGGCGAGGTGGACGCCCCTGGTGCTTGGGCTCGGCGGCGGGACGCCCCTGGTGCTCGGGCTCGGCGGCGGCTGGCCACTGGTGCTCGGGCTGGGCAGCGGGCGGCCCCGGTGCTAGGGCAGGGCGGCGTGCGACCCCTGGTGCTCGGGCTGGGCGGCGGTTCGCACGCTGGCTGGACCTCGGCGGGCACGCACGCTGGCTGGACCTCGGTGAGCACACACGCTGGCTGGACTTCGGCAGGCACGCACGCTGGCTGGACCTCGGTGAGCACACACGTTGGCTGGACTTCGGCGGGCACGCACGCTGGCTGGACCTCGGCGGGCACGCACGCTGGCTGGACCTCGGTGAGCACACACGCTGGCTGGACTTCGGCGGGCACGCACGCTGGCTGGACCTCGGCGGGCACGCACGCTGGCTGGACCTCGGCGGGCACGTACGCTGGGTGGACCTCGGCCGGGGGGTCTCGCAACGGGGGGTTTGACAAACCGGACTGGACCATCAGTCCAGAACTCCTCAGAGTTAAGGAGGGTTCATATAGGCAGAATATGCCCATACTGGTACCACTTGCCCGCCTCGTCATCGGAGATCTCGATCAGATCGAGACCCTGCTCTGCGCAGAGCGACTCATAACCACACCTCCACATCCACTCATCATCGGAGTCGCACCACTCCGACACCACTGACTTAGAGCCGTCCTTACGGCTCTGGGACGGTGGGCTTCGCATACTGGCGCACTCGCAGACACGATGGAGGGCGCCGCAATTACGATGGTTAACGGCCCCCGCAAATTTAAAAAAGCCTACCTGGGCTCTGGACTCCCCAAATGATTGGCACGTCATTCTGTTACGCTCGCTTACCTCAAACTAAAGCAGCTGCACAAAAGAAGCGCAGAGCCGCAGCGCCTTATTGCACGGAAGGGAGCCGTGCACAAAACAAACCAATGAAAATGTAGAGTTAATTAACTTAAATGACTAACAAGAACGAAAGTTAATTAACGAAAGTTACCGAAGAACAGACCAACAGAAGAATATGTTACAGTATGTTTACTGTAAGCACGGTGGCTTAGTGGTTTAGCATGTCCTCCTCTCAGCGCTGGGGATTCCCGGTTCGAATCCCAATCTGGGTGGAGTTTCCATGTTCTCCCCGTGTCCGCGTGGATTTCCTCTTGGTTCTCCGGTTTCCTCCCACAGTCCAAAAACATGAATCAAGGTGAACTGAATTCTTTAAATTGCCCCATATAGAGTGTGTCTGTGTGAGTGAGTGCGTGCCCAGCGATAGATTGGTGCCCTGTCCTGGGTGTATCTGTCCAGCACCCGAAACGTTCTCCACTGGATTGGCATGGGGAACCCCCCCGCAACCCTAACAGAGGATAAAGAGGAAGATAATGTGTGTGTGTGTGTGTGTGTGTGTGTGTGTGTGTATATATATATATATATATATATATATATATATATATATATATATATATATATATATATATATATATATTTTATAGTTTGATATTCTATATTATATTTGTAGTTGTATATTTTATATAATATATATTCACAGTTGTATATATTACATATCTATACTATATTTTTGTCTCATTTTCTTCTTTAAAATTAAAATTTAAGCTCTAATTTTAAAAGAACGGGGTAAACGGGTTCCGTGGGCCATAATTTCTTGTCCCATTTCTTGTCTTGTCCCATGTACCACGTGATATAAATTATAATAAAAATTGTTTCACTGCACAGCTGGGATCAATGTGGAGGACAAATTCCTCTGTGTGTACGCACAGTAGGCAAAATAACTTAAAAAAAACATTTCCTTCATTCTATTACCCTAGAGATGAGCATTGTACTTCTACATGTACATACTGTAATCTGCTGATCTACTGCTGGTTATATTTGGGTGGTGGGTGACTCTCAGCACTGCAGTGACGTTGCTGTGGTGGTGGTGTGAGTGAATCAGACATTGTTGAGTTTTTTTAAACACTTTATTGGACGTTGAGCTCATTGCTCAACCTTGTGGAATTAAATCAGAGACAGGATTATTCTCTAATCCTTCGTCTGTGATCACGGGATGCTGCCCGCTGGACCACCCTTCATCCGAATCAATCCACTCCAGTAGAGGAGACCAAGTTTGGTTCTTACGTTCACATCAGAACCTTAACAAATAATAATGTACAGGGCATCTTTACGTGGTGGCTTAGTGGTTTAGCACATTCTCCTCTCAGCGCTCGGGATTTCCGGTTCGAATCCCAATCTGGGTGGAGTTTCCATGTTCTCCCCGTGTCCGCCTGGGTTTCCTCCGGGTTCTCCGGTTACTTCCAACAGTCCAAAAACATGCATCAAGTCAATTGAGTTCTCCGAATTTCCCCATATAAAGTGTGTCTGTGTGAGTGAGTGCGTGCCAAGCGATAGATTGGCGGCCTGTCCTGGGTGTATCTGCCCAGCGCCCAAAACAGAATATATAGGATAAAGCGGAAGATAATGGATGGATGGAAGCACGTCTTTACTGCCTCGCTGCTCCTCTTCCCAATGCGGTGTCATTCAGTTTTAAACTCTGTTTAGGGAAATATTCCACCAAATAAATAAAAAAGTAGTCACTCTACGCCCCTCATCCCACCCCTCTCAAAAAAGATTCCGTAGTAACGCTCCCGAATCTGGGTGCTCACTGTGACCCCAATTGTTCAATCAATATAAGTACAGCCTTGTGCAGAAAACACCATTCATCTTCGGCTGCAAATGTGTGTGTTTGTGTGCTTACACATGTACTTTGTGGGAGGTGGATGTGCCCTATTACCTTCAGGAACATGAGAGAAAATGTTAGTCGATATGAAAAAAAAAAAAAAAAAAAAATGTCTAGCAGCAGTCGGCAGCGTCTGAGTGAGAGGATGTAATAAGGAAAGAGTTATCCCATCTTAAGTGCTGCGTAGGAAAGCGATAAGTGGAACGGAGCTCGATAGTGCGATCTGGAAATAATAAAAAAAAACCTGATGGTTTGAACTTTAAATGAGATCCCATTTAGATTTTAATGCGAGGTGGGGTTAGAGGGCTAGAGGGTTAGAGGGTTAGAGGGTTGGGAGGTTTGTTTTGTAGAAGGCACTTCTAAATGAGTGGACACAGGAGACAGGAACAAATTTGATATAGGATGTCATTATAAATATTATCAGTGTAAAAGAAATATATATATATATATATATATATATATATATATATATATATAGATAGATAGATAGATAGATAGATAGATAGATAGATAGATAGATAGATAGATATATAGATTTTATCCTTTACTTTATCCTCTACTGGGATAAGTAGCATGTCCATCCAGGGGAGAACGTTTCAGGCACGGGGGATATACACCCAGGACAGGGCGCCAATCTATCACTGTACACACACTCACTCACACACTCTAAATGGGGCAATTTGGTGAATTCAATTGACCTTGATCCATGTTTTTTGGACTGTGGGAGGAAACCGGAGAACCCGGAGGAAACCCACGTGGGGGAGAACATGGGAACTCCACCCAGATTGGGATTCAAACAGATACATCCAAGACAGGGGGGCAATCTATCACTGCATACACACTCACTCACACAGACACACTCTATATGGAGCAATTTGGAGAATTCCTTCAATTGACTGTGGGAGGAAACCAGAGAACTCCACGCGGACACGGGGAGAACATGCAAACTCCATCCAGATTGGGATTCGAACCGGGAATCCCCCACGCTGAGAGGAGAACATGACAACCACTAAGCCATGTCCGTGCCGCCCTAATACGTTTTTATAAACGTAAAATAGTTATTATCAGGCAGATTGATTCAGACGGCGCATGGCTGAAGGCCCGGGTGTGAACGGGATGCTCAGCCACTGTAATGCACTTAGTTACCCCCCCCCCCCAGCGTTGACCCCTTCAGTAATCACCTCTCCTGAGTATCTGTTCCAGGACCCATTTTTGGCCACGCAACAGAGAAGCTATTACTTTATTGGTGCTGAACCTCGAGGCAACAACGATTCATTAACACGCGACGTTTTTGGCATCCATCTCCGATACGCAATACCGCGATGTTCACGTTCTCGCGCAGAGATGCAAAAAAAAAAATTTTAAATAAAAAAATGAACGGAAGACATCCGTGTGCTCGCGTTGCGTCAGGTTTCATTTTTATAATTCATTAAATTCGTAGCATAACTGAGTTTGCCAGCATTTCAAGTTTTCAAGTGCAGATTGAAAGTAAAGACATGAATCGCTGCCAGAAAGCAACAGTCGCCGGAGGCGGCCATCTCTGATCCTGCAGGTAGGAATCATCGTGGAGGAATAAAGCGATGGCGTGATGAGCACCAGCGCTTCATCTTTACCTCCATTAAGAGTCCCTCGTTTCAATCTGCCGCGCAACACGATTCACAATACCGGGAACAGCCGAGAGACGGGAATGGATCGGCCACATCCATCCAGATCAATCTGCGCCCCGTCCCATCCAAAGCCATCTGTCTGAGCCGCCGGCTCCGTTCATCAGAAATCCCATTTCTAATCAGGTTTCGGAGAAATGGGGTTAAAGAGATCGAGGCATCTTTGAATTCCCTAAATATAAATGTAGAGTTTAATTGGTGGGTTCGAAGCACGAGCTCATTTCGCTGACGCTTTTATCTAAAGTATACAAACATGGTGTTTGGGCATCAGAGTGCGTGGTTTAGTCATGATGCAGTTCCCCTGTGAAACATTCGAAAAACGACTTCTGTAAAATAAAATAAAAATAAAAAAATTGAAAAGTTTGGCACTGCTGTTTTTAATGAGGTGACACGCTCGCCCAGGTTTTTTATTTTTTATTTAGAACCCTGTTGCTGGCTTGGCAAAAGAGATGCGGTTGGCACAGCATGAGGAAACCTAAAAATAAAATTATATATATATATGGATGGATATATATATATATCCATCCATCCATCCATCCATTAATTAGGGTCATGGGGGAGGGGTTCCCCATGCCCATCCTGGGGAGAACGTTTCGGGCGCTGGGCAGATACACCCAGGACAGGACGCCAAACTATCGCTGGGCACACACTCACTCACACACACACACACACACTCTATATTGGGCAATTTGGAGAATTCAGTTGACCTTGATCGTATCGACGATATGTGGGTTCTGCAGAGACCAGCTGAGAACCAGTGCTTTATAAAACAATTTATTGGAAGCCTTTTTTTTTGTTTATATTTGTATATATATATATATATATTTGTGTGTGTGTGTGAGTGTGTGTGGACCCAATGTAGCACGATTGCCCCGTCCTGACTACTCTTGTCCTGAACTCGTGGGGGGAGGGGGGTGTGGTGTCTGTATATTTATGAGCGTATATATTTTAATATCTCTCCGAGCTCTCCGTTAGGCTCAGATTTTTTTTTTTTTTTTTTTTGCTTTATGTTCTGCTTGCTGTCGGTAATCAGAGCTGAAATTGCGAAGCCTGCAATCAAAACTTGATACACAACTTGTTAGCGGCAATAAATATTTAATTAGTAGCACATGAGCAGACACGGATCCCGGCGGCGTGACTACATGAATTAATGGGAATTGTTGCGTCCCTGACAGTGTGTCACAAAAGCATCTCGCAGATTCCATTCGCCAAACGGCAGACTGAGCGGTGTCGTGCAAACCGGCCTCGTGGGGGCGGGGACTGTAATGAGGAGTGGGAAGGCAGCCGGGGTAAAAATTACCATTCCGTTTCCGTTCCGCGGACCCCTCGGTGCACTGCGCTTCTTTATTCCATCAAACGTTTCCTCATTTAAATGAATCTCGGCGTCAGAGTGATTCACATTAATGCCGACTCACCGATGATTCAATATTAATCCGTTAATAATCAGCAGAGCGGCACGGTGGCTTAGTGGTTGGCATGTTCTCCTCTCAGTGTTAGGATTTCCCGATTCAAATCCCCATCTGAGTGGAGATTCCATGATCTTCCCATGTCCACGTGGGTTTCCTCCGGGTTCTCCGGTTTCCTCCCACAGTCCAAAAAACATGGATCAAGTCAATTGAATTCTCCAAATTGCCCCATATAGAGTGTGTTTGTGTGAGTGTGTACCCAGCGATAGATTGGCCCCCCTGTCCTGGGTGTATCTGCCCAGCGCCCGAAACGTTCTCCCCTGGATGGGCATAGGGAACCCCCCGCGACCCTAATAGAGGATAAAGTGGAAGATAATGAATGAATAATAATCAGTATTGCTCGTAACAACACTGAGCGATCTTAAATATACTTTAATAATATCAAATCTTTCATAATAAATTAAAACGTATATTCGGCGCGACGGTTCGTTGTGTTTGGCAGCCCGAAATGTTCTCCCCTGGATGGGCATGGGTAACACTATCCCACCCCCCACTCCCCCCCTACACCACTCTAGAGAAGGTTTAAGGTGGCTGTATTTCCGATGTTTTTTTGGATACATGAGCTCGGACGTTGGAGGTTTGACTTGACGCCCATTGAACTTGATGTTTAATTGAATTTAACACTTTTTATAATAGGTTTTGACTTAACACTCTTAGGTTCGTGTCACAACTAAGTTTAACTTGAGATTAATTAATCCGGACACTCCTCGGAATCTCAACTTGGACCTGGTTTTACATTAAAATCAGTCATGTTTTGGATCGGACAGCGTAATAAAACTCAACGTTTAATTAAATATAATAATAATAATAATAATATTCTTTTGGGTGGCACGGTGGCTTTGTGGTTAGTACGTTCGCCTCTCAGCGCTAGGGATTCCCGGTTCGAATCCCCATCTGGTTGGAGTTTCCATGTTCTCCCCGTGTCTGCGTGGGTTTCCTCCGGGTTCTCCGGTTTCCTCCCACAGTCCAAAAACATGGATCAAGTCAATTGAATTCTCAAAACTGCCCCATATAGAATGTGTCTGTGTGAGTGAGTGTGTGCCCAGCGATGGATTGGCGCCCTGTCCTGGGTCTATCTGCCCAGCGCCCGAGACGTTCTCTCTTGGGTGGGCATGGGGAACCCCACCGCGACCCTAATAAAGGATAAAGCGGGAGATAAGGAATGAATGAATGAATATTCTTTTGTGATATGTATTGACTCAGCACTCTGTGGTTTAAAGTTAAACTCACATTAAAGTCTTTTGGACTCTGCTTGTAATTGGATTTAACGCATTTTGCAGTTGGTATTGACTTAGACACTGAACTTGGACTCTATGACTCTGCACTCGGTCTGTGACTCTTTAAGCCAACTCGAGCCGAAGTCGCCTTAAATGATCAGACACTTTTTAAACGCGTCATTGATGTTGACGTTTCCTGCCTTTGTCCCGACAATCCTTTGATCTCCGTCTTGGTATTTTATTCGGATCCGACCTCGTCGTTCAAACCGGATTCGTCCGGATGTTTCCGATGGGCGTGTCCACGTGACGGCCTCACTGTCTGCATAGGTTTGAGTGGACCGTTTAGGCGTGCGCGTGATAATCATGTGACGGTAATCGCCGGCGCGGCCCGTTTTTTTTGGCTCTTAGCGGGCCGTGGGCGCTCAGAGGTTTTTCAGACATTAGACGGTGTCACCGGTTAATTTGGGCCGATTGGAGGATCGACGAGCTGCGCTGTTGAAGGTGATATTAGACGGCAGTCAGCTGTGTTTGCCGACCTGCGGATGCATGTCTGATCAGACCGGGGAGATCGGCGCACCATCTAATTATGGCTCGACAAATTGCTGAAAACCTCGGCGGTGCTTCAATTTTCGGCTGCAGCCAGATGAGCCTTATGTTTTACAATTTAATGAACATACTGCCACGGATACCAGATTTCAAAACAAAAACATCGCTAATGCAAAAAGGCATTTTTCTGATGAGCTGGATCCTCCACGGGGGTCGCGGGTGGTGGTGGTGGGAGGGGGGGTCCCATGCCCATGCCCATTCAGAGAAGAACATTTTGGGCGCTGGGCAGATACACCCAGAACAGGGCGCCAATCTATCACTGAACACACACTCTCTCACATAAACACACTCTATATGGGGCAATTTAGAGCAGCCAATTCACCTTGAATCCATGTTTTTGAATTCAATGTGAGGAGGAGGAATCCGGAGAACCCGGCAGAAACCCACGCAGAAACGGGGAGAGCGTGCAAACTCCACCGAGTTTGGGATTCGAACCTGGATCCCCAGTGCTGAGAGGAGAACATGATAAACACTAGGCCACATTTTAAACGTCTGCTTTGAATTAGGCTTGACAGATACAATAAAATTCAAATTCATCAATTCTAAGTGCTACGGTACACTTTCACTTCACAACAAGGGGCTCTTGGATTTATTTCCAGAGCAAGGCAGATTTGGCATGTTCTCCTCATGCACAAAAGACCTGTTTTTTTTTCTTCCACAATCCTAAATAATTTATTTGGAAGGTATCTAAGGTGCTGGCGGCATGGTGGCTTAGTGGTTTAGCATGTTCTCCTCTCAGCGCTGGGGATTCCCGGTTCGGATCCCAATCTGGGTGGAGTTTGCATGTTCGCCCCGTGTCCGCGTGGGTTTCATTCGGGTTCTCCGGTTTCCTCCCACAGTGCAAAAACATGGATCAAGGTCAATTGAACTCTCCAAATTGCCCCATATAGAGTGTGTGTGTGTGAGAGTGAGTGTGTGTCCAGTGATAGATTGGCGTCCCGTCCTGGGTGTATCTGCCCAACACCTGAAACGTTCTCCCCTGGATGGGCATGGGGAACCCCCCCTCCCCCTCCCGTGACCCTAGTGAAGGATAAAGTGGAAGATAATGGCTGGACAGAAGGATGGATGAATGTATGTGTAATGTGTGTGTATATATATATATATATATATATATATATATATATATATATATATATATATATATATATATATAAGGCGGCACGGTGGCTTAGTAGTAACCTGTTCTCCTCTCAGCGCTGGGGATTCCCAGTTTGAATGCCAATCTGGGTGGAGTTTCCATGTTCTCCCCGTGTCCGCGTGAGTTTCCTCCCACAGTCCAAAAACATGGATCAAGGTCAGTTGAATTGCCCCATATAGAGTGTGTGTGTGTGAGTGAGTGTGTGTCCAGTGATAGATTGCCTCCCTGTCCTGGATGTATCTGCCCAGCGCCCGAGACGTTCTCCCCTGGATGGGCATGGGGAACCCCCCCTCCCGTGACCCTAATAGAGGATAAAGATGAAGATAACGGATGGATGGATGGATGTATAGTGTGTAAGATGCAGTTTCGTGGCTCAAACAGCAACAATTAAAACGGGGGAGAAAGTAGAAGCCGAGTGACGTCGCGATGGTCCGCCGAACCGATTTCCCAAATGAACTGCGGTCTGTTCCATTGTTCCGGAGCAAACAGCACGGCGGCGAGACAGCGGTGATCAATGCAAACATTAGCATGGCTAATAGGCTGTGAAAACCCCGGCGTGGCGCACCCACCGAAGGCGGATGTTCCCATATGCCACGTTCTGCTTCGTCTATTAGATTCTAGTGTTAGCAGCTATGAGGAAACAGGGCTTGGCTTAAGTAATACCACCTAACACCAGCTCGCACACACACACACACACACACACACACACACATACACACTCACGTACACACCTCCATAAACAGACAGCGGCCAGCGAATGCGAATGGGCGCGCAAAAGGGCAGCGGCTGAATAATGTTCCACAGACTTCCCTTAATTTTGCACTCCACCCAGATTGGGATTTGAACCGGGAATCCCTAGCGCTGAGAGGAGAACATGCTAAACCATTAAGACACTGTGCCGCACTATTACATCATTCATAATATCTGTTACTGTAATTGTCATTGTCATGATTATAGTGAGGCTTAGTGGTTTAGCATGTTCTCCTCTCAGCACTAGGGATTCCCGGTTTGAATCCCAATCTGGGTGGAGTCTCCATGTCCTCCCCGTGTTCCCATATTCCACGTTCTCCATCCATCCATTATCTTCCATTTCATCCTATATCAGAGTCGCGGGGGGGTTCTCCATGCCCATCCACGGGAGAACGTTTCAGGCACTGGGCAGATACACCCAGGACACGGGGGCAATCTATCGCTGGGCACACACTTACTCACACAGACACATACAGTACACTATACTCTATATTGGGCAATTTGGAGAATTTAATTGACCTTGATCCATGTTTTTGGACTGTGGGAGGAAACCGAAGAACCCGGAGGAAACCCACGGGGAGAACATGCGAACTCCACCCAGATTGGGATTCAAACCGGGAATCCCTAGCACTAAGAGGAGAACATGTTAAACCACTAAGCCACCATGCCGCCAATGCAACGTTCTGCTTCGTCTATTAGATTCCAGCAGCTACGAGGGAACCGCGCTTGGCTTAAGTAATACCACCTAACACCAGCTCGCACGCACACACACACACACACACACACACACACCCACACACACACCCCTCAGTAAACAGACAGCGGCCTGCGAATGCAAATGGGCGCGCAAAAGGGCAGCGGCTGAATAATGTTCCACAGACTTTCCTTAATTTTGCACCGGCGTTTCCAAATGTAATCAGTGCAGCATCAGCAACACGTCTCGACATCAGGCAGACCACGCCAACCCTGAAGACATGCCAACTCGCTACAGCGCGATGCATACAGATGTGTTCACACACACACACACACACACACACACACTCACACACACACTCACATACAGGTTTCGCTAGCTGTAAATACCACTGCATTTCACAAATAAAACAGAAATCTGGCATTTCCGACTTTGGTTACCCACGTATTTATGTGTTTGCATAAATACCTTTCAGTCGGCGTGAATGAGGGAATGCTCAGAAATGTAAAGCCGAGGTTTGTTATTCGCAAATGAAATCATCGTTTAAGGAGAATTACGGGTTTAAAGTGTCTAAATATTAAAAAGCGGAGCACGTCCTGATGTTGATTATTGTGATTATTTATGTGATTATTTTATTCGAGTAACTTTAACAATGCTGCTGTTCTACAAAGGATTTGGGTTTGGAATGGTTATAATTAATACAAATAATTGACAGGGTGTTTTTTTGTCACTTAAGAATGTATTTTGCACCAAAAAATAAATAGTGTTGCACAAAATACGCAATTTTGTGATCTAGGAAATAAAAGATAAAAAAAACAAAAAAAGATTTTTAAATGTGATGGGGGGGGAGGGGTGGCATGGTGGCTTTGTGGTTTAGCAGGTTCTCCTTTCAGTGCTAGGGATTCCCAGTTCGAATCCCAATCTGGGTGGAGTTTCCATGTTCTCCCCCGTGTCCATGTGGGTTTCCTCTGGGTTCTCCGGTTTCCTCCCACAGTCCAAAAAACATGGATCAGGGTAAATGGAATTCTCCAAATTGCCCCATATAGAGTGTGTTTGTGTAAGTGAGCGTGTGCCCGGCGATAGATTGGCGTCCTGTCCTGGGTGTATCTGCCCAGTGCCCAAAATGTTCTCCCCTGGATGTTCTCCTCTCTACGGTCACAGAATTTGGTATTACACCTGTTTTTGGAGAAGCGAAGCCGAGAGTGTTTTAATCATTGTTGTTAGATTTAGTGTTCCTGTTTGCGTTACAGACATGTTTATTGGATTGGATTTTTGGGGACGCAACATTTATTTGCCAAATGCGGGCCGGTTCCGTATTTTTAAGCTTAAGAGACCATGGTTGGACCACCAGGATGGACCACAAAGCTTCGGTGAGACCTGAAATCAGAAGGCGGAGCCATCAAGAAGAGATGAGTACTGCAGGGACGGCAAGGTTTTATGCCGTTGATCAAATTCTGATAACCTGATGAGACAGCGACGAAGCATTTCAGCAGAACACGGCAAGATAACCTCGAAAACATCAACAGTGGCGTTGAGGAGTGGATGCTTCTCCGCTTCATAACAGGAAATCATTATTTCAGACAGAAACTAACCGAGCTGAGAATGGCGCAACGCAAATCCAATCGTGGCAGGCGAACCTGTCTCCAGATGTTGAGCGCCGTGGCCAATATCGGTGTTTTATTCCTCACAGCGGTCAGTCATGTGATCGTCTGACCACGCCGGCTGGGCGTCAGGGTCGAAAACCGATTCCTGCGGTGGCACCGTGTACCGGATCAGTACGAACAAAACCCATTCCAGCTGTGAGCATCTGCCCCGGTCAAAGCAAACGCACCAAGAAAAGACAGAAGGCAGAAGGCGGATGCCTCCATCTGGTGCAGCGTACACCGGGGAAGGGAAGGCGGAGGCGCGGCGATGAGGATGGAGGAAGCAACGAGCTCCGCCATCAGCCTCACAAAGCAAACTGTTTAGCTTGAGAGACATGAGCCGCCGGGTGATTAGGTCTCGGAGAACAAGATGGGAATCGATTAGCGTGTAAGCGATGGTCACGAAACGTAGAAACGGTGGGGGGGGGGGGTCTAATTAAAGGTGCATCGGGTACAATTTTGAGTTTAATGAGGCTACAAACAAACTTCATCAATCCATACTCATCCACGGCGAGGCCCGTCTGTTCCAGTTTGAGAAGCAGGCCGCAATGTGACTACCGCTATCGGACTCACAGTCGGCATTCCAATTAATCTCCAATGGTGTTCAATGAGAGTTGAGAATTGCCTTGAAATTCCTCCACAATCAACAAAATAACCTTGAAAAAAAAGGCTCTGATTTGGGAAATGTGTTCCTCTGAGAACAGTGCTTAAGGACCCTCATGTGGCCTTGTTCCAAATCACAACCACTTACACTTCAGTTAGAAGTTTGACCTTCATTGACGTTCTAATGCATTGGCTTGGGGCTGATGCACAGTGGCCAGCGTTCTCACCTAACGGCGACTCGGACACTCTATATGGGGCAATTTGGACAATTCAATTGACCTTGATCCATGTTTTTGGAGGAAACCCACGTAGACACGAGGAGGAGGTGGAAACTTCACCCAAATTGTGATTGGAAAAAGGAATCCCTAGCACTGAGAGGAGAACGTGCTAAACCACTAAGCCACTGTGCCTCACTCTAATCATGACAATGACAATTAACAAATATTATGATGATGTATTAGGGCGGCATGGTGGCTTAGTGGTTGGCATGTTCTCCTCTCAGTGCTAGGGATTCCTGGCTCGAATCCCAATCTGGGTGGAGTTTCCATGTTCTCCCCGTGTCTGCGTGGGTTTCCTCCGGGTTCTCCGGTTTAATCCCACAGTCCAAAAACATGGATCAAGTTCAATTGAATTCTCCAAATTGCCCCATATAGAGTGTGTCTGTGTAAGTGAGTGTGTGCCCAGAGATAGATTGGCGTCCTGTCCTGGGTGTATCTGCCTAGCGCCCGAGACGTTCTCCCCTGGATGGTCATGGGGAACCTCAACACGACCCTAGTAGAGGCTAAAGTGGAAGATAATGGTGTATGTGAAGAGCGCTACTGAAACCTTCTGGCTCTGAGACCTTCAGTTGCTTGTTTCGCAACAACCATCTCTGATGATAGTGGTGGACGTGGGTCTCAGTTCTTTACACGTGGCCTTAATGCAATGGATAAATAGCAGACAAAAGTTTCAGGGGAAGATGTAGGTCTGCACTGACCCTTCTAAATGTCAACGTGTACGTTCTTGACTTAATGTAATCAGCATAATGAGATATCATAATGAGACTTAATAACCGCAGAAGGTTATTCATAGTTATATGCAAACATGAACGGTTATAATAAACCTCTCATACACAGTCAAACCGTATTTTCCTTCACCGTTCCCTCCTTTGATTCATTTTAATCATTGAGTAGTTCATTTAATTTAAAATCATCACCATCATCTCCGTCGTCTGGTTGCTCGGGATCTGGCTGTTGCCGCATTTAGTACTGAGTAAATGGTTAAGATGAATCACTCGTACACAGTAAAGTCATATTTTCCATCACACTGCATTTGCATTTTTTTTTAGCTGATGCTTTGATCCAAAGCGACGTACAGGTATCCCAACTTTGGGATGGTTGGGGTCAGAACGCACAGTGGGCCATGATACAGCCTCCTGGTGCAATGAGGGTCAACGGCCTGGCTCATTACCACACTGGTAATGTTAGTGGAGCCACAAACTTTAGTTTTATAACCTGGGGGAAGGAGCGGTAGTTCAGTGGTTAGGGTGTTGGGCTGTCAATCTGAAGGTTGGGGGTTCAAATCCCAGGTCCACTGAAGTTACCAATGTGGGTCCTTGAGCAAGACCCTTTACCCTCATTGCTCCAGGGATGTTGTGATTATCCCTGTGCTCACCATGTAAGTCGCTTTGGATAAAAGCGTCCAATAAATGACCAAATGTAAACGCAAATGTAACCTAACACCCCCAACAAGATTTTGGAGTTGACCGTTTATCCAGAATAACATAAATGACCCGACTCCAGAACTTCTTCCAAACCAAACTGTCATGCTGGACCAGACTAAGGCCTTCCCCAAACTATTTCCATACAGTTGTCCAAAAAGCATCAATTGGTGCAAGATTCTATACACAATGATCCATCCATCCATCCATCAATTATCTTCCACTTTATCCTCTATTAGGTTCATGCGGCGTGGGGGGGGTTCCCCATGCCCATCCAGGGGAGACATTTCGGGCGCTGGGCACCAAGGACAGGACGCCAATATATCACTGGACACCCTCACTCACACACTCTTTATGGGGCAATTTGGAGAATTCAATTGACCTTGATCAATGTTTGGACTGTAGGAGGAAACCGGAGAACCCGGAGGAAACCCACATGGAACACAGGGAGTACATGGAAACTCCACCCAGATTGGAATTCGAACCAGGAATCCCTAGCGCTGAGAGGAGAACATGCCATACCACTAAGCCACCGTGCCTCACTATTACATCATCATAATATTTGTTAATTGTCATTGTCATGATTAGAGTGAGGCGGCACGGTGGCTTAGTGGTTTAGCATGTTCTCCTCTCAGCGTTAATAATTCCTGGTTCGAATCCCAATCTGGGTTCCATGTCCTCCCCGCCTCCGCGTGGGTTTCCTCCGGGTTCTCCGGTTTCCTCCCACAGTCCAAAAACATGGATCAAGGGCAATTGAATTCTCCAAATTGCCCCATCTAGAGTGTGTGTGTGTGAGTGAGTGAGTGTGTATCCAGCGATAGATTGGCGCCCTGTCCTGGGTGTATTTTCCCAGCGCCCGAAACTCCCCCCCACCCACCCCGCGAACCTAGTAGAGGGTAAAGCCAAAAATAATGGATGGACGGATGGATTAAAGTGTAAACAGCTGCATGATTTATTCTCAGCATAATGGACGCACACTGATATACGCCTATGCAATTAGTATTTAATTATAAGCTGCGTTTTTCAGTTCTTTATTTAACTTCTATTTTACCTCCAGACTTTTTTAATCTTTTTTTATTTATATATAACTGAAGATCAACCAGTCGTGCATGACATGGGAGTCTAATAACTTAAACAGCTGCGGCGGTCAGGATTCCTCCCCGCCGTTTAGATAACATCAGATGAGAACTAATTTCCCAGAGGAGCTGAATTAGTGATGAAGAGTGCGGCCCCGCCCGGTTCAGGTCAGACGCCACAATCCGAAGCCACAATTAATATCTGGCGGCGGCGTGAAAAACGGCTTAGCGTGAAGCGCCACCTGAAATGAAACTTGTTGTAGGACCTGAACGCCGCCCCCGAGCCGGCCAATCAATAGCAATTTCATCCATCAGCGAAAGGGAACGAGATATCGGTACCATCTGGAACAAAGTTATTGTATTAAAGCATGACGTGCAATGAGAATCCCGGCGTGAGGACGGCGGAGGGCCGCGTGTTAAAGTGGAACGGAAGAGAAATAAACACTACAGCTTTTTTAAAAAAGTGCGCAGAACAACATATTGTTTGGGGGAAGGTCCTCTTTCCCTTCCAGCAGGACGGAATTAGAATGCAGGGAGCTGAGCCTTTGCATCCAAACATCAGTGCCTGACCTTTGTGGTGGGAAAAAACAAACCTTCAGGACAACGCATTAGCATGTTTAAAGTTTTATCGAGCATTATACTAGTGCAGCGGGGCGCAGTGTTGCCAGCAAATGTGAAAATAAACCGTCAAGTCAGGAGATTTATACACAAGAGGCCATACCCGCACTGGAAAAAGTTCCACTGCTCTTTAAAGATGATTATAAAACGGGTAGTTATGATCCTTAAATCTGATTTGCTGAAACATTTGTCCACAACCGTAACACACACACCTCTGAGCTCTTCACATCAGTATTAATGCGTGATTTACAATACATTATTTTTTACAATACATTATTTTACAATACATTATTTCATAGTATTTGATCATTATAGAAACCGGAATCTTATTACTCAGCGATCAGCGTTCGTTTTAAAAAACCGGACTAGATTATGTCGCGGAAGAGCAGATTATTAATGATTCTGCTTTTAATTAACTGTAAAATAAAATTAGTTTTTTATTATCGTGTGTTCATAAGCGTTTTATTAAAACAATAAGACACACCTGGGCACTTCACATTCGTATCAATGCGTGATATACAATACGTTATTTTAACTGTTTATTATAAACTGCATTCTATAACTTGGTCTCTAGATGACAGTGTTTGATTGTTCAGAATCCTGTTACTCAGCGGTTAGCGTTCACTTTAAAAAAACGGACTAGATTACGTCGCGGAAGACCAGATTATTAACGATCTTTTAACGATTAACAAAGTTTTTGGGGGGGCTTTCAGAACACAGCAGTGTTTATGGTTGCAGTGTGTGTGTTTGTGTGTGTGTGTGTGTGTGTGTGTGTGTGTGTATGCTTGTGTTTACTGATTCTGATCAAACTGAACGTGCTGTCGTCTGCTAAACTTTATCTTAATGAACAGCTTCACATCAAACTAATTAAATCCCTTAATTTAATTTAACACCTTTCTCTTTTTAACTGATGCTGGAAACATTCGCGATTATTCTTCTATGATAAATCCGTTTACATTCCTGTATCATACTGTACAGCTGGACGCGACAGGCTCTGCCCAAAAAAAAAAATCCTGGGAATAAACAAAAATAAACAACTGCTCCATTACAGGAAGTCAGTTCGTTCAGCTCCACGGTGGATGCACAAATATAATAAGAAGTTAGCTGAGGTTTGGGATGCGCCGTAGCGGCCGGGGAAATGGACCGGTTTAAAGATATATACCCGCCGATATTGAGATGGACAGAGCTCTAAATTGCAGTGTAGTGCAGGAAGTTCATGAGCCACTCAGGTCTGAGTGCACTCTACCACGAAAACATCCTAAAGGAGCATCGTCCCGTTCGCCGCTCGACTCCAAAATAAAGACAAATGTGAAACGAGTGGCTTAAGAGACGTTTAAATGAAAAGAAAGTGTGTGGAGCAAAGTTTTGATATCAACCAGAGTTCGAAAAAAAACAAAAACATGAGCAGAGGTAATAAAAAATCTGGACTCTGTACTCTGATTGGTTGTTCATTCATATTAAAATGTTACCGTCCACCTGTTTAACAAAAGAAAGACTGTAATTATATTTAAATCAGGTGTTTTTTTAGGATAGATCTGATAGGTTCTTAATCGGTCATACGCCAGATAATTGTATGGATATACAATAAATTATTTTCCTGATGTATTTTATAAACTGCATTCTGTAATTTGGCCAATAGATGGTAGTATTTGATTGTTAGAGAAACCAGAATCCTGTTACTCAGGCGCAGTTTTCACTTAAAAAATCGAACTAGATTACGTTTCGAAAGACCAGATTATTATTGTTTTAATTATATTAGTGAATCGAACTTTGTTTTTTTATCGTACCTTTTTTTATATGGTACTTATTTCTTTATTGTAATACATGTAGTTCATGTCCTTAAATCTGGCTGAGCTGTTTATTCAACTGTGACCTTATTGACTTATATACAATACGTTATTTTAACTGTTGTTTATAAACTGCGTTCTATAATTTGGTCTCTAGATGACAGTGTTTGAATCCTGTTAGAATCCTGTTACTCAGCGATCAGCATTCACTTTAAAAACCAGACTAGATTATGTCGTGGAAGACAAGATTATTAACGATCTTTTAGCCATTATAAACACATTTCTGAATCAAAGCTTGTTTTTTTATTATAGTGTGTTTGTAAGTGTTTTATTAAAGCAATAAGACACTCGAGGTTGTATTGTATTGTATTATTGTGAATAAATCACGTAAAGAGGTGGAACTGTACTCCGCTACATGTCGGGACTAATAACACCTCTTTATGGGGTTTATACAGAATTAGGCCACACCCTTTCATAATCATTCCTAATTGATGTTTGTTAGATATGGTTCTGGAACGATAAACATGGGTGGTATTTAGAGGTTTGGGTTTGGTAATGGGTGAGGTCTGAAAAGTTTAAGCACCCCCGGGTTAGATAAAGTGAACGTATGTGAAGCATCATATATGAGTTTAGTGGATATTGCGATGGCCCTGTGTGTGTGTTTTGTGGGATGGTTGATGGTGCGTGTATGTTGTTAGTTTAATTCCAGTTTGGTACCAGTGAGAAACAGCTGCTCCGGGACCGCTGACCCGCCGCGGTGCGTTCACGTGGACGATAATCAGATAAGCGCATTATGAATAAATAATCAGCCTGCGGTTCAGTGATCTGATTTCCCTCAGCAGCGTGACTTCCCGCCGTGCCGCCGTTCTGCATGGCGTCCAAACACGGAGCTGACCTCGCGTTTCAAACAGAACCCGTTTAATGTTCTACAGACGTGAGAACATCCGAATGCCCCTGAGGTTCTGCATGTGAAAAAATAAAGGTTTTAATTATTTAATTAGTGTTTATGATGTTATTTTATAATACAAACAAATACTAAGGGGTCAAATTTATCCAGGGAGAACGTTTCTATCGCTGGGCACACTCACTCACACAAACACACTCTATATGGGGCAAATTGGAGAACTCAATTGCCTTGATTCATGTTTGTTGGACTGTGGGAGTAAACCGGAGAACCCGGAGGAAACCCACATGGACACGAGGAGAACATGGAAACTCCACCTAGATTGGGATTCGAACCGGGAATCCCCAGTGCTGAGAGGAGAACATGCCAACCAATAAGCCACCATGTTGCCCTGCGTTTTAAACAAAACTCTCTATGCTCTATGCTAATGCTCTACAAACATGAGAACATACGAATGCCCCTGATTTTCTGTATGTGATTTGTTTTTATTATTGCGTGTTCATGACAACGCCTACTGGATTTTTCATGTTGTTATTTTATAATACAAACTAGGGGTGAGTTGCAATATTCGCTGATTCGACGATTCGATTCGGAGAACCGTAGTCGACTATGAACCTCATAGTCGAATGTACCATTTTGATCACATGGGGGCGCCCATGGCTGCTGCTAAGCATTAGTTTTTACATGAAATGTCTTTGTTTTCGTTATATATATAGCCTTTTGTCAAATAAAATCATCCTGTCACAAATGTCCGTCTTTCCCCGGAGATGAGCGGCTCCGCGGGGAAATCGCGAACGCCGCTCGCGTATGAGCGTCTCCCGGGATCCGGCTACACGTAAGCCACAGCGTCAGCCGGTCTAAACAGAGGGAGACGCTCCCACGAGCGCGACCTGCGCGGAACGAATGCGCAATAACACACCGTGGCAGAAATGCTGATGGAGAAAAACTGGAACACCGGGATAAAATCCAAAACTAGAATTTATTAAAAAAAGTGGTGCCGAAGCACCAACAGAAAGGGGGTAAACGAACAAAGCAACATCGGGTAAGGTAACCACAAATTAAAGACGTGCACTAACCCAACCAATCACCCAAGTGAGATAATCAGAAAGCAAACGAGGGACAGGTGCCGCAGGTGATTGTTACACATCCTAATTTCTGTTAAAAAAATTTTTAATGATGTGTGCGCTTTAACCCATTTACGGTGCTCTAGAAAAACACGTAAAATATAAAAAAAAATCTTTAAAAAAAACACGCTTATAGCGCCATCTTGTGGTAAAATTTTAACTGATTCGACTATCAGTCGACTATAGGGAAAATCTGACGAATCAGATTCGACTATGAAAAACCTTAGTAGAATACAGCCCTAATACAAACAAATATTAAGGGGTCAATTTAATAAACATTAAAGACAGCATTTACATATTTAATTAAATGGTATAATTCAGGGGCGGCACGGCAGCTTAGTGGTTGGCAGGTTCGCCTCTCAGCGCTGGGGATTCCTGGTTCGAATAGAGTTTCCATGTTCTCCCCGTGTCCGTGTGGGTTTCCTCCGGGTTCTCCGGTTTCCTCCCACAGTCCAAAAACATGAATTCTCCAAATTGCCCCACATAGAGTGTGCTTAGCGGTAGATTGCCCCCCCCTGTCCCCCCCGCCCAGAGCCTGAAACGTTCTCCCCTGGATGGGCATTAGGAACCCCCCCCCCCCGCGACCCTAATATAGGATAAAGCGGAAGATAATGGATGGATGGTAAAATTCAGCTCCGCTATATCCCATTGATTTATTTATTAATTAATTTATCGGCTCATTTGAATCAGTTGCCCTCTCTTCGGTCTAGCTGAGTGAATTCTGCCCGCTGTCGGGGCCTCGACCTCGTCCTGGAGAGCGGCGGGTTTTCGCCGTGCGCCGATCTCTGCTTTATTACGTCCAATCAGCGCCTCAAATCACGGTGACATTTTCGGCATCTTGATCCCGGGGCTGCACTCCTCTCCGGCGTGTGATGTTCAGACCTGTAATTACGAGCTGACCTTTGCAGAACTGTAAACATCCATGTGTCTTTGCGCGGAGGCTCTTCCGCCGCCCCCCCGCTGCCGCCGCCACCGCCTCATCACCTCTTTGTCGCCCGCTCGCGCATTCATTTATTCATCTGCGCAAGGAAATTGAAGCCCAATTTACTCTGCACGGAAGATCACTCCCGTCTTCCCCGTCACTCATTAGCCCTTTGTGAAATTCATCAGGCCCGGCTCAGATTAAGAGCGCCGCGCTCTCCCCCATCGGCCCTCTGGGTAGCTATCGAGATCGTTTCAAGATTTCGCAGCTATCTGATTAATTGCGCTTTTTATGCCATTGTTGTGTCGTTTTCGGCAACCCGTCCTCCCCTCGGGAGCATCATGTGAGCGTCAATGCGCCTTTAAAATCAATTAGAACAATAAAAAAAAACAAGAGCTGTTGTTAGGATTTTCATGAACGGTGTCGAGTAATCAGCTTAGGTTTCGACAATTAGCACATAGGAATGCAGGAACAGGACTTTTAAGATGAGATAAGCGATCCTTTTATTATCCCACACAGGAAATTTGCATTATTACAGCAGCATTAACGATGAAAAGATATAAACATATATAAACAGAATAAAATGTTTTTTGTTTGTTTGTTTGTTTTTAAAAAGGCTATAAAAATAATTTTATTATAAGGTAAGTTTTAAAATTTACAAATTTCACAGTAAAAATTCAACGGAGAGAAAGATAAATAGCATTTAATGATTTTAATAAAGTTTTCTATGAATTTAATTATTCCACGTGTATTTTAAAATTATAAAATTATAAATTAGTACTTGTAAGTGGTCGGCATGTTCTCCACTCAGCGCATGGGATTCCAGATTCAAATCCCAATCTGGGTGGATTCTTTGTTCCAATTAAACCACATATGATATTATTATCCATCCATCCATTATCTTCCGCTTTATCCTCTATTAGGGTTGCGGGGGGGTTCCCCGTGCCCATCCAGGATGTTTCGGGCGCTGGGCAGATACACCCAGGACAGGATGGCAATCTATCACTGGACACTCACTCACTCACACAGACACACTCTATATGGGGCAATTTGGAGAATTCAATTAACCTTGATCCATGTTTTTGGACTGTGGGAGAAAATCGGAGAACCCGGAGGAAACCCACGCAAACACGGGGAGAAAGTGGAAACTCCACCCAGATTAGGATTTGAATGGGAATCCCTAGCACTCAGAGGAGAACATGCTAAACACTAAGCCACCATCCAAAAACATGGTTTAAGGTCAATTGAATTCTCCAAATTGCCCCATATAGAGTGTGTGTTTGTGAGTGCGTGTGTGCCCAGGGACAGATTGGTGTATCTGCCCAGCGCCCGAAACGTTCTACCCTGGATGAGCATGGGAAACCCCCCCTTCTTCCCCCCCATGACCCTAGTCGAGGATAAAGCAGAAGATAATGGATATTATTATTATTATTATTATTATTATTATTATTATTATTATTATCTGTATAGGGTTCTGTCTCCCGTATAAGATTTAGAGCCGTTACAAAGGGGTGCATTTTCAGGCAAGTGCCACCAAAATTAGGAACCAAATTAGCGAGCAATTAACACGACGGGACGTCGTTACACCTTTAAACATTTGCTTCCCAACACATTTAAAGCAAATGGGGTTTTTTAAGCAGCCGAAGGCGCCAAGCACCGCGCAAGGCCCATGTTCCCTGTACAAGCTGCAGATTAATTATGTTATCTTAAGTTTTATTTACTGTGTTCTTATTTTTATGTTATGTACATGTCTTACTTGCTGTACGGTGTCCTTGGGTGTTAGAAAGGTGCTTTGAAATAAAATGTATTATTATTATTATTATTATTATTATTATTATTATTATTAACTAAGACAGCCATATACGTTTTTGTTAGTTATCCGTTCTTCCCCGGAGGAGATCGGCTACGCGGGGAAACTGCGTACACCGCTTGCGCCTTGTGAGCGTTTCCCGTTAGATCGGCTACGTGGAGAAAGGATGCGTACACCGGTCTGCTGGATGCAACGCTCCAACGAATATAACCTGCGCGGGAGTTCAAACACACCGGGCATAAAAACCAAAACAAGGATTTATTAATTAAATTAAAAATTAAAAATGGTGTAGGAACACCAACAGAAAGGGGGGAACAAACGAACAAACTAACACCTGGGTAAAAATCACAAACAAAGACGTGCACAGAATTTAGGGAATACGGAACTAAAATACAAAACACACCCAGTCACGTGCACAAAATAAACCAATCACCCAACAGAGTCCATGAGTAAAATAAACGAGGGACAGGTGCCCGAGGCACCTGTGACATACCCCCACCCCAAGGGTCGCGCAAAAGGGGGAAGCGACCCAAAACGAGAGAAAGAAAAAAAAAAACAAGCAATAATAATAATAATAAATAAAAACAAATTCTCGCGGAGAGAAAAAGGGGGGGGGGGTCCCTCTGGCGATGAGGCATGCTGGATGTCCCCTGCTGACGAAGCGCTGTGGGGCGCAGATCGGCGCCCTCTAGCTGCAAGGTGGGGAGAGCGCCCATGGTGCTCAGAGTCGGCGGCGGGAGGACCCTGGAGCTTGGAGTCGGCAATGGGCGGCCCCTGGTGCTCGGGATCAGTGGCGAACGGCCTCTGACGCTCGGGAAATGGCGACGGACGGCCCCCGGTGCCCGGGCAATGCAGCGGACGGTCCCTGGTGCTCAGACTCAAAAGCGGGCGGTCCCTGGTGCTCGGAACTCTCCAGATCTTTAAGGCACGTCTTTCTGTTAGTTATCCATTCTTCCCCGGAGGAGATCGGCTACGCGGGGAATCTGCGTACACCGCTTGCGCCTTGTGAGCGTTTCCCGTTATATCGGCTACGCGGAGAAAGGATGCGTATGCCGTCTGCTGGATGCAACGCTCCCACGAATATAGCCTGCCCGGGAGAAATGCGCAGGGTTGTACCGTGGTTGAGCGCGGATGAACAGTTCAAAGACACCGGGCATAAAAACCAATACAAGGAATTATTATTAAAAATGGTGTAGGAACACCAACAGAAAGGGGGGAACAAACGAACAAACTAACACCTGGGTAAAAACCCCAAACAAAGACGTGCACAACAACACAGCCAGTCACGTGCACAAAATAAACCAATCACCCAACAGAGTCCATGAGTAAAATAAACGAGGGACAGGTGCCCGAGGCACCTGTGACAGTTTTTTACACTGTATATAAATATCGTATTCATCCTGTAATTATCTGTAAATTATAACCTGTAGTACACCATGTTTTTTATTTATATTCACAGTGATCTCACATCCCACATGTACAGATGTACAGATTCTTTTTTTCATTCTTTTGTTCTTTACACTTTCAGACTACCTGCCCGTGTTATAGTTTCTGTTTATAGCTCCGTTATCCTTTAGTCTCCTGCCGTATAGTCTGTAGTGAGTCTGTAAGCCGAGCCCTCCCCTCAGATATCAGCGTCTAACCTCACAGACGCTCCCCGAAATCGCATTGAAACAAAAGAAAGAAAATAAGCTGCAAAAGACAGGAACGGATTGGAACAGCATGTCTCAATCTGTATTGTGAGCATGTCTCAGTCTCGATGTCTTTTGTCTTTATAACGCCAAGAGGACAAAAACATAGAGTGAGGACGACGTCTCTTGCTGAACAATACTCATTATAATATTTTAAAATACTATTGATCAGGTTCAGAGTGATGTGTATTAAGGCTGAGTTCCGCGTGAACAGAGACGAATGAAACAACAACGAAAAAAAGGCCAAGCTCCTGTTTTCCCGCCTCCGAATTCGGTTGATCCCGATCCCCCTGTATAAGTATGGGGGCCGTACGGAGTGTGAGCGACGTAGCAAATCAATTTTAATTTCTCCGCCTGGCCCGTCACGGCACGTTCCTTTTTTTCACAAAGCACGTCGAGGCTTAGAACATTTTAAACTGACAGCTTATGCAAGCGGGTTAGTTCACCATAGGCTTCCAGTACAAACACCACACTTCATTCATGTTTTGCGAAACAAGGGGGGGGGGCAGGGACAGAGGGGGGAAAGGGATTGTGTTTACCCAAATCTGTCAAGACACCCAAGCATTGTTTATTTATTGCTGTCAATGTTCTGCATAAAAAAAGCTTGATATACACAAACAAGAAATTGGGAGCGAAAAAAAAACAGAACGTGCCGTCGGCGTCGAAGCAGCCGTAATGAAGTCCAATACGTACCAATTATTGTTCCCCAACTGGCTGCAAAGTAAACTTCTAAACTGCTTTATGTCTGAATCAAAGCCTGTGGAGGAATAATAGGGTTCCCCGGTGTGGCGGCATTAAAATCGGGAATCAATAGTAATACGCCGGCGATGGCGTAACGCCGACCGGCGCTGCGCCTGGAAACGCCTGGAACTCAGACATGTTCATGACGATCAGAGGTTCTCTTGCTGTAACTCCCCCTCGCACTTTAATGTTTGCTGTAAACATGTAAATGTGTTATTTCCTCTTTCGCTTCTGTTTTCGTACCTACAGCTTCACCAGCGATTCGTTTGGTTCCATGCCCCGCCCCCGAACTCTCCACTCATACCCCACTTTAACCCAACTACACTGATTTTCTTGTTTCGACCTTTGCTACCTGTGAGATCATCCCAATATTTATGTCATGTTGCATTACTGTTAATTAACTCCCGCAGATGGAACAGTCCACACGTCATTGGTGTACATCTGGTCACTTCCATCCATCCATTATCTTCCGCTTTATCCTCTAGTAGGGCCACAGGGGGGTTCCCCATGCCCATCCAGGGGAGAATCAATCTGAAGGTTGTGGGTTCAAATCCCAGGTCCACTGACGCTACCAATGTGAGTCCTTGAGCAAGACCCTTATGTCCAATTGCTCCAGGGATGCCGTGGCCAACCCTGTGCCCGCCTTGTAGGTCACTATGGATAAAAGCATCTGCTAAATGACCAAATATAATGTAAATGTAATGGAGATTGATTGGCTTGGAGATGAACAGAGGTGGTTGGGGATGGAGGAGGATACCCGGGATGGGGCAAGATGGAGAATAATGATTGGCTGTATCTCTGTGCACAAAGCTAACTCTATAAAGGTGTGGGTTGCTCTGAAAAAATTTATCTGGCTCACACAGTGCCCTGATTTTAACCCTATATGGGGCATTTGTAGGATTGTGGTTAAGAAACCAGCCTTGTGGATAATTCCAGGTCCCACCAAGGCACCTGACCACAATTGCCTGCGCTGTGTAAGTATTGTAGGCAAAACAGATCGCTTTACAAGACATTTTAGATAAACCCGAATGGAGGTGACGGCCCAGCCCCTCTTACCTAATATCAGTGTCTGACATCACAAATGCTCTCCTTGATGAATGGACGGAAATTCCCACAGGCGCCATCAATATCTGCAAAGAAGCTACCAGTGTAGGACGGGTCATCATAAAACCTTTAGATGCGAAGTGAGGGCATCCCAATATATATGTCATGTTGTATAACTGCTAATTAATTAACCCCCACAGATGGAACAGTCCACACGTCATTGGTGTACATCTGGTACTTCCATCCATCCATTATCTTCCGCTTTATCCTCTATTAGGGTCGCGGGGGGTTCCCCATGCCCATCCAGGGGAGAACGTTTCGGGCGCTGGCCAGATACACTCAGGACAGGGCACCAATATATCACTGGATACACACACACTCATACAGACACACTCTATATGGGGCAATTTGGAGAACTCAATTGACCTTGATCCATGTTTTTGGACTGTGGGAGGAAACCGGAGACATGGAAACTCCACCCAGATTAGGATTCGAACCTCAATTCTGAGCCCCGAGAGGTGAACATGCCAACCGCTAAGCCACGTGCCACCCTCACACCCTCATCTGGTATTTTGAAATCAAATCATCAATCAAATTCAATGATCCCAGAACAGCATTAACAAGGTTGCCATGTTGGAACAGAATCAGCTTAACTTTAACATGTAGCAACCCCGAGGCGGCGCGTAATAAATACCACCACACGTCCACTTCCTCTTAAACTCCCCGAGATAAAGTGAGATAAAACCTCGGGATTTCAGATGAATCGTGATTGTTGGCGTCCGCCGGCTTCGAAGACGGGAGCTTGTTCTTCGCCACATCATCCGTTCTCTCGCTGGAGGTCAGCTTACCCGAGTAGAAAGTACAAGAACGCGATTTGGCGGCGAAGGAAGGGATGAGGTGTGAGAAGCTGAGAAATGGCGCTTAATGGATTTGGATGGGGATCCGCAGTGCGTCGTTCTCCGCGAGCCCCCGGGGCGATGCAGAGTGGGACTCCTGGCGCGGCGGGAGAAGTAATGAAACTTTAAACAAATCCTGCCTCGTCCCGCCGGCCTCCGGGGGGAGCGCGGCGGGTCCGTCGGGGGGCTATGAGAGGCAGAATGATGTTACAGTCAGCGGCGCTTTACACTAAACTACACCGACAGGAGCACATGGGCAAGGTGAGGGGGGGGATATCGGGGATTCAATCAGGCTGATGGAACGAGGCGCGGTCCCTACGGGCGCCGTACTTCCGCTTAATCCGACAGAACAGATGCACAACCAAGACGAGTGGAAGGGATTCCAGCTTTGTAAAGTGTATAAAGAGAAGCTCGTTCGCGAGGCGAGGGGGGCGCGAAATAACAGCCATATGTCAGAACAGCAGGTGGGGGTGAGGAGAAGATTGCGTCGAGCAATGAGACCAAGGATATTTAAAAAATAGTTTTAAAATATGCTGTTCAACTAGGCCTGGGAAGCAGGAGTGCAGCTGGTCTTTCACCCCCTGGAGGATAGTAGTGGAACTGCATGCCCAACACAATGCGTGAGGAGTTAAAATGAGATTTCCAAAGGGTTTTGTGACGCGAGTATTACATTCAGTCGCATTCGCAAAGCTGGTTTAATATAAATCTGCCCTTAACAACCCCCCCACCCCTCCCCTCCCACCGGCGTCCGTTCGTCCATTCCGGGGCTACATCATGTTTTGGATTTTGTAGGAGCAGTGTGGGATGTGATGGTGGCATGTTGGTTTAGTGGTTGTCATGTTCTTCTCTCAGCACTGGAGATCCAGGTTCGAATCCCGATCTGGGAGGAGTGTCCATGTTTTCTCCTTGTCCGCCATGGATTTCCTCAAGGTTCTCCTTCCACAGCCTTAAAACATGGATCTGAGGTAAGTTGAATGCTCTAAATTGCCCCATATAGTATATTTATGTGTGTGTGCCCAACGATAGATTGGCACCCTATCCTGGTTGTATCTGCCCAACACCCGAAATGTTCTTGGTCATGGGGAACCCCATGAAAGAACGTGAACACTTGCCGTCGTGGGCCAGACACCTGAATCCAGTGTTCTGAATGAACTCTAGCGCATTAATGGCAAGCACGTCATCAGTTGCAGACACTCTCCGTCAGGTATATTATATTATCTGCAGAAGGAAGTCCACGCTGTGGCACTCTGATTAAACGGAAACATAGCAACCTTCAACTTCCTGCTCGCTAACTCGTGACTTAATTGGAGAGGGTCCATCATGGGGATGATTGAGTGGAGGCAAGATTGGCATTTAAGCACCGAGTGGAGGCATGCTGATCGTAGGGTCTCCGGGATTCCTCAGGGACCACAGTTTGGCCCGCTGGAGATGCCGTGGGTTTAACAGACAGCCATATGCCACATGTGGTGGATGTTGTATATGACGCATGTCTGCCGTAGCGTGCACAGATGTGGCTCTCAAATAATGTGATTACCTTTAAGAATGACCCGAACGATCCGATAAAGTCCCTGAAATCCAGCTGCACGTCTATTACCTTCATTTAATTTCTTCAAATCATATGAGGAGGTCCTTATTTTTTAATTAAGACATAATACTGGGCTGTTTGTACGAGCTTAATCTGATGCCGTAATTACCACACATCCTTCCACGTTTTGTCCTCGTGAGTGCTGAAGGAGCGTCTGCTGTCCTCCTCTGAACTATTTTTACCTCCCGGTGAGTTTATGAACGCATATTTTGTTTATAAACATATTTTGTTTATTAGCCGAGTCCCGACCCGGCGCCGCGGTTCGGCGGTCGGAACCCCAGCAAGGTGGCCGCACCTGATAGCAGCCGGTTGACAAGCTGAATGTATTTAATCTTAAATCTACGACATTTACATATTTTTATGCTAGTTTTTAACTTTACCTTTAAATTTTAAAAGAATTCTAAAAGCCATCCAGGGGAGAACGTCTCGGGCGCTGGGCAGATACACCCAGGACAGGGCGCCAATCTATCACTGGGCACTCACAGGGGCAATTTAGAGCATTCCATTCACCTTGGATCCATGTTTTTAAACTGTGGGAGGAAACCGGAGAACACGGAGGAAACCCACGTGGACATCCACCCACCCACCCAGATGGCACATCTTTTCATTTATTCATTATCTTCCGCTTTATCCTCTATTAGGGGCACAGGGGGGGGGGGGTTCCCCATGCCCTTTCAGGGGAGAGCGTCTCGGGCGCTGGGCAGATACACCCAGGACAGGACGCCAATCTATCACTGGACACACACTCACACACACTCTATATGGGGCAATATGGAGAACTCAATTGACTTGATCCATGTTTTTGGACTGTGTGAGGAAACCGGAGAACACGGAGGAAACCCACGCGGACACGGGGAGGACATGGAAACTCCACCCAGATGGGGATTCGAACCGGGAATCCCTAGCACTGAGAGGAGAACGTGCTAAACCACTAAGCCACCGTGCCGCCCCAGATGGCACGTCTATTACCTTCATTTGATTTCTTCACATCGTATGAGGAGGTCCTTATTTTTTAATTAAGACGTAATACGAGCGCCGCCTTAATCCGATGCCACGTTTTGTCCTCGTGAGTGCTGAAGGAGCGTCTGCTGTCCTCCTCCGAATTATTTTTAGCTCCCGGTGATTTTGAGGGTTTACGAACGCAGGCTGTGATATTTTGTTTATTAGCCGAGTCCCGTCCCGGCGCGGCGGTTCGGCGGTCGGAACCCCAGCGAGGCGGCGCCACCTGATAGCAGCCGGTTGATGAGCTGTCGAGATCGTACGATGCGGTTCATCTGATATGGAGTTTGCATTCGCGCAGAGGTGGCTGTGTGAGCGGGACTTCAAAAGAAGGGAGCACATCTGGCTCTGAATAAATACCCCGACTGGATCGGTTTTCTCGGGGAACAGAGAACAGTTCCCAATGTTTGTTCACCTTCAGATCTCACCTGAGTGACGGATCGATCTACCCCGGCTCTTTCATCTTTATTTTTATTCGCACCCTTTCTCATCGCTCATCACTCGCCTTTATGCCTTGGACGGAGGGCCGGATTTTTTTATTTTGAGGTGTGGCCTGTTTCCTGGAGGTGTGGTCAAATCTTCCGAAGAACTTTACTGGATTGAACCTGGATATTTGTTATTTGTTAAATATGGTCACCCAATCTCGACACTTGGGCGGCACGGTGGCTTAGTGTTTGGCATGTTCTCCTCTCAGCGCTAGGGATTCCCGGTTCGAATCCCAATCTGGGTGGAGTTTCCCATGTACGCGTGGGTTTCCTCCGGGTTCTCTGGTTTCCTCCCACAATCCAAAAAAATGGATCAAGGTCAATTGAGTTCTCCAAATTGCCCCATATAGAGTGTGTCTGTGTGAGTGAGTGTTTGTCCAGCGATGGATTAGTGTATCTGCCCCTGGATGGGCATGAGGAACCCCCCTAGCGACCGTAATAGAGGATAAAGCGGAAGATAATGGATCGATGGATGGATCTCAACCCTATCTGTACTACACTGTTGTTGCTGCCCGGCCGCTCAAGTAGGATGAGTCCCCCCCTGAGCCTCGGTCCTCACAAAGTTTATTCTTAAAATAACAACACAGCAGGGAGTTTTGTCTTGCCGCTGTCGCCTCGTCTTGCTCTTTGGTGGTTTAAAGGCTTTTAACTCTGTAAAGCTGCTTTGTGATGATGTACTGTTGTAAAAAGCGCTATATAAATAAATTACTTGAACTTGAACTTTTGGTGCAGGGCTCCATTCTTGCTCGGAGGAGTCTTCATCCATGGCTCTGCCGAAGAACATCGGCTATGGTGATTACTGGATGGAACCTGGATATTAATTGGACTGGCAGTCCTGCAGGACGCCCTTAATGAACCTACATATTGTTTTACACTTATTAAATATGGTCACCCAATCTCGACACTATATATACTACACTGTTGATGCAGCCTGGCCGCTCATGGAGAATGGGTCCCCCACTGAGCCTTGGTCCTCACAAGGTTTCTTTCTTAAAATAACAACATAACAGGGAGTTTTGTCTTGCCGCTGTCGCTTCGGCTTGTTCTTTGGGGGTTTAAAGGCTTTTAACTCTGTAAAGCTGCTTTGTGATGATGTACTGTTGTAAAAAGCGCTATATAAATAAATTACTTGAACTTGATCTTATGGTGCAGGGCGCCATTATCACTCGGAGGAGTCTGATGAAACGTGAAATAGTTTTTTAACTCATATATAGTTAGGATCCGACGTTATTTTTTTTATATAGAAGATAATGTATAACTCTGTAATTGCTCTCTTTGAACTGCCAGAGTAGATGTTTTTTTGGTAAAAGGTCCAGCGTTTTTTTTCTTTTTTTTTTTTCTTCTAAAGATCTGATTTGAGTCGGTGAAGAGCTTAGTAAGCTTTTCTTGGCGCACACCACCAGCAACAAACGTCGCCTCGCTTGTGATGCTAAAAGCCATTCAGCCCCTTAGGAAAGAACTTCAAAAGGCTCGACAATAATGTCCACCTAATTTAAAGGCATCCGTACACGGATTCGAGGGCTGTGAAGTGGTTACGGTAGTGGTATGCTGATCTGAATATTAAGGGTTGGAGAAACATCAAAGCCAGCCTACCATTGTTAGACCCTCGAGCAATAACCCTTTATTACACTTATATCATTTTTTTTTTCATTCTAGAGAACCAGGTTTGCTCTTCCGTCCGGAGTTGGCCTCGAGGTATCTGTGGACATCTCATAACCACTGAACTCAGGTGTTTGGTTCGGGTCCATTGATACAGGTCAGCACAAACACCTCGTCTTACTTTCGGGCAGTTTGGGGAAGGCTACCCCCTGTTTCTGCATTACGGTTCATTCATTATGATGAACCTCATCATACTTTTTAGTCTTTAGCATCTTGGATGTTGGTGTTTTTTGGGGTTTTGTGCCGATAAAACCATCCCAAACACTACAGCATGCAGTCTGTAAGTCTCCATACAGAAACTGGCTGTTATAAAGACATTATTCTTTATAAGGTTATAATAAGAAGTTGGCGTCTGATTCTGAAATTGGGGTCCTGGTAAAGTACTGGATTCGTTCAGGTTTGCAGTACATGTCTGGTTTGATGGTTTTCACTATTGAAAGCGTTACCCAAGATTTTGGAGTGTGTTTTTTAAGCTAAATTTAGATTAAATCCCCTGCCAGTTTCCTTTTTCAAGCACACCAAGGACTTAAGTGTTATTTTTGAGAGCGCCAGGCGTATAGTTTGAGTGTTTAGTAGCAGTACCCAGCTTATTATTCCCTTAGATGAATAGAACTTGTTAGTCTTTTATATTTAGGTTGTAAAGATGTTTCCACCCAGCCATCAGGACAAGTGGCACACTACAAAAATGGGTTTTTATTTCATATATCCATCCATCCATTACTAACGCTGTATCTTCTACATGGGTCGTGGGGGGGGGGGTTCCCCATGCCCTTCCAGGGGAGAACGTTTCGGGTGCTGGGCAGATACACCCGGGACAGGACGTGAATCTATCCATCCATTATCTTCCGCTTTATCCTCTATTAGGGTCGCGGGAGGGGTTCCCCATGCCCATCCATGTGTGTGTGTGTGTGTGTACATGTTTCACTGACAGAATATCAGTGAAATATCAGCTCTGTACATGTTTCACTGACAGAATAATCATCTACTGAAAGTATGTAATCTTAAATCTACGACGTTTACATATTTCTATGCTCTTTTTTTAACTTCACCTTTAAATTTTAAAATAATTCTAAAAGCCATCCAGGGGAGAATGTTTCTGGCGCTGGGCAGATACACCCAGGACAAGTTCAAGTTCAAGTGATTTATTTATAAATCACTCGCTTTTATTTATAAATATATAAATATTTATAAATTTATTTATAAATATAAATCGCTTTTTACAACAGTACATTGTCACAATGCAGCTTTACAGAATAAAAAAGCCTTTAAACCCCCAAAGAGCAAGCCGAAGCGACAGTGGCAAGAAAAAACTCCCTTTTATGTTGTTATTTAAGTAAGAAACCTTGCGAGGACCAAGACTCAGTGGGGGACTCATCCTCCTTGAGTGGCCAGGCAGCAACAACAATGTAGGACAGCTATGTACAGGGCACCAATCTATCGCTGGGCACACACACACACACACACACACAAACATGCTATATAGGGGCAATTTAGAGCATTCCATTCACCTTGAATCCATGTTTTTGGACTGTGGGAGGAAACCGGAGAACACGGAGGAAACCCAGACCAGACCCACCCGACCAGATAGGGATTTGAAACTGGATCCCCAGTTTCCGCCCAGTGGGCTGAAAGGAGAACATGGCAAACACCACATCACCTATCTATCGCTGGGCACACACTCACTCACACAGACGCACACTATATGGGGCAATTTGGAGAATTCAATTGACCTTGATCCATGTTTTTGGACCGTGGGAGTAAGCCGGAGAACCCGGAGGAAACCCACGCAGACACGGGGAGAACATGGAAACTCCACCCAGATCAGGATTCGAAACGGGAATCCCCAGTGCTGAGAGGAGAACATGCCAACCACTAAGCCACTGTGTATCCCCATTTTATATAACCATATTTATATTGTCCATATTTTTTGGAAGCAAGGCACAAACCTTTTATCATCATCATCATCATCATCATCATCATCATCATCATCAGTCACAGTGACTCACGATGCTCATGCACGTGAGCTCATGTATATAAAAGGAGGTGGCGTTCCGGAAAGTTCATTATACTAACCTCCTATTTTTAAAATGACATATTTATCAACACTGGGCGCGTATGCATCTGCACATTAACTATGTACTTAAATTAAAGTTAAATTAAAGTATGGGTCCGTCCCACATGGTCGCCTGCAATTCCCTCCAACACGTCGCAAACTGTGGAATTATTATTGCATTAGATTTCAACTAAGAGTCTAGACGTTCGCCGTGTATCCACCTCGTCCCGTTTCCGCCGCACAAACCCCCCCCCCCCCCCCCGTAGCCGTGCGGCTGCTGGTTGCCTCGCAGCAATTTGTGACTGTGCTCCTGACACAGCTCAATGAGGTGAGACTCCATTTTCTGCCCATTTCTCTCCACCAACCAGAATCTGCGGTTCACCGGAGCTACTTTGTCATCCAGCGGTCATTCTTATATTCTTGCCGTTTTCTGTTCTTTCCCACAGTTTCGCTACCAAATTGTCCATCACGGGCCCCTTAGCACTAAACCACGCTATGCAAAGGGGATTATTCTGTAATCCTGTATGCCAAGACCAGTGTCTCGTTGCCTCTGGGAAATCTGGTAAGCATGAAATTGAGAAGAGCTGATAAAAAAAAAAAAAATGCGTTAGAAGTTTCCTCTTGGCTGTGCATTCCATATGGCTAATGAAACTTCCCCCGAATTCAAATTAAAGCCGTGTTTGTTGCCGCCAAGCAATCAACCATAAAATTAAGGAGACGTTGGGGTGCTGCTGGGTAATCTCTGAAGCACGTTCCTCAATCTGCAGCCTTGAGATCTGTGGGTGCGCCGTTCGTGGTCACTGTACACGATGGGAGAGGCAGGATAATAAAAGTCATGCCGGCTTCTCAGAACTCATGGATAAGTGTTGGCGTCACGATCTTACTGCGAACACCGTGGACCACTGTGTGTTTATAATAATCATATTCTAACTCGTCAGAGGCTTTTTTAAGCGTCTCTGGTCTCGGTGGCGCAGCGCAAGGTCAGCAGAACGTCTGAACGTCGTCTTTATTCGGTGGCATTGTGTGACCTCGTGTTCAAGGGAAAGAAATGATTCTATTGAAATTGAAATATATATATATATATATATATATATAGGGCGGCATATATATATATATATAGGGCGGCGTAGTGGCTTAGTGTTTGTCATGTTCTCCTCTCAGCGCTAGGGATTCCCGGTTCGAATCCCCATCTGGGTGAAGTTTCCTTGTCCTCCCCGTGTCCGCGTGGGTTTCCTCTGGGTTCTCCGGTTTCCTCCCACAGTCCAAAAACATGGATCAAGTCAACTGAGTTCTCCAAATTGCCCCATATAGAGTGTGTGTGTCTGTGTGAGTGAGTGTGTGCCCAGCGATAGATTGGCACCCTGTCCTGGGTGCATCTGCCCAGCGCCCGAAACGTTCTCCCCTGGATGGGCATGGGGAACCCCTCCCGCGACCCTAATAGAGGATAAAGCGGAAGATAATGGATGGATATATATATATATTTCTTTCACTTGCATTTCTTTTCTTTTCATCTTGTTTCCATTATTCAGCTCCGGTGCTATTTTAATATATGCTGCACATTCTGATTGCTGCTGCACATACCACCGGTACCATAATTGTATACATAATGTACAGTTCTTAATAAAGTGCTCTTAATATACACTGACACAGTGGAGAGTGTGTAGATACTGTGTGTGAGTGTGTCTGTGTGTGTGTGTGTGTGTGTGTGTGTGTACATGTTTCACTGACAGAATATCAGTGAAATATCAGCTCTGTACATGTTTCACTGACAGAATAATCATCTACTGAAAGTATGTAATCTTAAATCTACGACGTTTACATATTTCTATGCACTTTTTTTAACTTCACCTTTAAATTTTAAAAGAATTCTAAAAGCCATCCAGGGGAGAATGTTTCTGGCGCTGGGCAGATACACCCAGGACAAGTTCAAGTTCAAGTGATTTATTTATAAATCACTCGCATTTATCTATAAATATATAAATATTTATAAATTTATTTATAAATATAAATCGCTTTTTACAACAGTACATTGTCACAATGCAGCTTTACAGAATAAAAAAGCCTTTAAACCCCCAAAGAGCAAGCCGAAGCGACAGTGGCAAGAAAAAACTCCCTTTTATGTTGTTATTTGAGGAAGAAACCTTGTGAGGACCAAGACTCAGTGGGGGACTCATCCTCCTTGAGTGGCCAGGCAGCAACAACAATGTAGGACAGCTATGTACAGGGCACCAATCTATCGCTGGGCACACACACACACACACACACACAAACATGCTATATAGGGGCAATTTAGAGCATTCCATTCACCTTGAATCCATGTTTTTGGACTGTGGGAGGAAACCGGAGAACACGGAGGAAACCCAGACCAGACCCACCCGACCAGATAGGGATTTGAAACTGGATCCCCAGTTTCCGCCCAGTGGGCTGAAAGGAGAACATGGCAAACACCACACCACCATGCCGCCACCATACAACATGATTTTGCTTAAAAACTGAACAAGGTACATTGTGGGGATGACATGAGGTCACACACACACACACACATTTTATAACATTTTCCACAACAAAGTTAGAAGCCAGATGGTTGGAAACCGGATTTTAAGGCGGAATTGAAAAGGTTTTTATATTTAATGTGAAATCCGGTGATTTGATTCTCAGTGATGTAAACATTTTTGACGCATCAAGCAGATTAGATTTGCTGAAGGTTCGTCAATTTCCAATCTGTTAAGTAATGATCTGCCCCTTCAAGAAAAATCAGCTCCCTTCACTCGATTACTTCCATCAGAATAGGATTATAAGTACTTTATTACAGGAGGCTGGCGGGTCTGAAGTGGCAGACAGGTCCCCGGTGATGTCACAGAAGTCGTCATCACTCAACTCCAATAAGAGTGCTCGGCGATGCTGCACTTGGATCTTCTGTAAGCTGGGAGGCATGTAGAGAGCCAGCATCGTTTGGTACTTCAGGATAAAAAGCTACATATTCTGTCTGAAATTCAACATGAGCAGCAGCTGTGGAGAGATGGTCCTGAGGAGGGTGTGGTAGCTCAGTGGTTAGGGTGTTGGGCTGTCCATCAGAAGGTTGTGATCAGATCGCCGCCTGGCGATTCCACCTCACCGAGGAGCTGATTCTCACTCCGTGGCGTTCACCACTGCAAAATGGTAGTACGATCTTCCCAACTCTGTCCGTAAGGCAGTACACTAAGTATTTTTAAGAAACTACTGAAGACACATCTTTTTAACAAATACCTGTTTAAAAAAAAGGGGGGGCAGCATCAAATAACAATCAGATTTGATGAATTTACAGTGTAGTTGGTTTTCTGCATAACCTCTGACTTGTAATGTTCTCATTTGTAAGTCACTTTGGATAAAAGCATCTGCTAAATGACTGAAAGTAAATCTAAATGTAAATGTTGTGGGTTCAAATCCCAGGTCCACTGAAGTTACCAATGTGGGTCCTTGAGCAAGACCCTTAACCCTCATTGCTCCAGGGATGCTGTGGCCGAGCCTGTGCTCTTGGATAAAAGCGTCTGCTATATGACCAAATATAAATATAATGAAGAACAGCCTCAGTGTGGGTATGAGTGTTCTCCAGGGGAACATGGGATCAGCATCATGCAGTTACCACGAAGGTAAAACCATAAAAATCCATTTTAATGTATGTTATATGATCTTCAGTTCACCGCTGGGTTCAGCACAGAGTTCTCCAGGGTTTTATTATAGGACCATTATTGTTCCTATTTCCTATACTTTTTTTATTATTATTATCTTTAATTAAAGACTTTGATTCATGCTTTTATAATTAGAATTAATGAGTTAGGATGTATTCGGGTGGATTTGCACTTTTCTATCCAGCTCTTTTGAATAAACTTCTGAACTCTATGCTATATGGATTTGAATCTGGGTCCCCAGCGCTGAGAGGAGAACATGCCAACCACCACACCACCATGCTGCCACCATACAACAGGATTTTACTTAAAAACTGAATAAGGTACATTGTGGGGATGACATGAGGTCACACACACACACACACACACACACACACACACACATTATTATATAGACAGTCTTTAGCTTCTGCGAGGGGAAGAACTTTAAATAAAAATTAAAAAAAGGGGGAGGGGCCGCAGCATCGAATAACAATCAGGTTTGATGAATTTACAGTATAATTGCTTTTCTCCATGGCTTCTGACTTGTGGTGTTCTCATTTGTAAGTCGCTTTGGATAAAAGCATCTGCTAAATGACTGAAAGTAAATCTAAATGTAAATGTAAATGTAAATGGATCATTTTTAGAGATGCAAAGCCAAAGTCTTGTAAGCGAAGCTCCTTCATGGCGTGACACAGTGAGCAGAACATCTCCAGGGTTCCCGATTTGGGATCCTCATGTTCTTACTGTTGGAGGGCGTTTTCATCGGGATCTTTAGGTCCATTTCACCTTCCGAAAAACATGCTGGTCGTTGCATCAACTTTGATAAATCACCCTATAGGAAGTTCTGCTCCCATGAACCGGTGACCCACCCGCTGTGAATCTCCGCCTCGTGTATTAGGCTCAGCACCCACCACGGCCCTGAATTAAATAAACTGTTAGGGAAATGATTAATGAAAGTAACAGTAGTGTCAAAGTAAATGCGGAGAGAATGAAAGAGCGGAACATGGCCTTGCTCACGCAGTTACCACGAAGGTAAAACTATAAAAATCCATTTTAATGTATGCTATACGATCTTCGGTTCACCGCTGGGTTCAGCATAGAGTTCAGAAGTTTAATCAAAAGAGCTGGATGGAAAAGTGCAAATGTGTTCGATAAATCCACCCGAATACATCCAACTCATTAATTCTAATTATAAAAGCATGAATTAAGGTCTTTAATTAAGGATAATAATAATATTTTAAAAAGTATAGGAAATACGAACAATGATGGTCCTATAATGAAGCCCTGGAGAACTCTGTGAGTTTCTCTGATGGGTTCCCATTAAATTTAACGAATTTGAATAAATAATCAATTTAATTAATCAGTATTTAAATATATCTTAGTACAGATCGAACAATAAACAATGAACAATAAAGAAATGTATGGTATGATCTCAGTACAGATTACAGATTACCATTAACCATCTGAATTAGTTTATTATTTTATTTTATTTATTTATTTATTATTATTTTTTAATTATTGGATAATTCACCGTGAGCATCAGATTTTGGTTAAACCGAATCAAACAATGAAACACTGCCATCTAGTGACTACATTACAGAGCGCAGTTTATAAAAAACATCGGGAAAATAATGTATGTCACACATTGATACGAATGTGAAGTGCTCAGAGGTGCGTGTTATTGTTAATGATGTCACAGCTGGAAAAACTGCTTAGCCAATCATATTTAAGGATTTAAAGTTTTATAAATAAAGATAAAGCTCCTGCTGAGTTATTGCAGTAATATTAATACGTTTATTTATTTTTAAATGTAATTAATTGCATTACATGTTTAGATTACTTTGTAACAAACTTTTTTTCCGCCGCTGATGGTCCGTTGTGAACTTTTGTTCACTCTGGGTATAAATTTTCGAATCTGGCTTTGTGTTTTCCGGCGAAAGCTCACCAGCGATTCCCCTTTTCTGTCACTCTTTTCCCCGTAAACATGATTAATAGTGACAGATTTGATCGCTGTTTGAAAAAGCGAGTGCAGCTGATGGGATGAGCTGGAAGCTGGAGACAGGAACAGAGGTCCCTCTGCATGCAGGCTTTCAGACGAACGGCTTGAGAGGAATGAAATGAGAGTAACCGTGGGGATGCATCTTCAAGGTGATCAAAGGAAGATATTATGGAGGTTGAACAAGGTAAAGGAGGCAGGAGAGTGGAATCCAGCTCCCTGATCATCTCTTTTCATCTCGTTCTCGCTCCGCTCCGCCGTAACGAAGTCAGACTGCGGGAATGAGGAGTCAGCAAAACGCACCTCCCTTCAACGCCGAGACAAAGTTTTTGATATTGCATCTGAGAGTTCGGATATTTTTTATCATTTAACCGAGAAACAACTCGCAATATTGCTGTGGATCGTTATGTGTGGGGTTAGCATGTTCTCCCCACATCTGTAGGTTGGACGTGATTAATTGCCCCATACAAGTCAATTAATATGAAATTTTAAAATGAGGCGGCACGGTGGCTTACTGGTTGGCATGTTCGAATCCCTATCGGGGTGGAGTTTGCATGTTCTCCCCGTGTATAGGGTTTCTCCCAGGTTCTCCGGTTTCCTCCCACAGTCCAAAAACATAAATTTCAGGTGAATTGAATGCTCTAAATTGCCCCATACGGAGAGTAGGTGTGTCTGTGTGAGTGTGCCCAGTGATAGATTGGCATAATTGCGTCTGAGAATTCGGATATTTTTTATCATTTAACCAGAAACAACTCGCAATATTGCTGTGGATCGTTATGTGTGGGGTTAGCATGTTCTCCCCACATGTGTGTGTGCTCGGGGGGGTAGGTTGGATGTGATGAATTGCCCCTTACAAGTCAATTAATATGATGTTTTTAAATGGGGCGGCACGGTGGCTTACTGGTTAGCATGTTCGAATCCCTATCGGGGTGGAGTTTTCATGTTCTCCCCGTGTATAGGGTTTCCCTCAGGTTCTCCGCTTTCCTCCCACAGTCCAAAAACATGAATTTCAGGTGAATTGAATGCTCTAAATTGCCCCATAATGAGTGTAATGGCATCCTGTCCTGGGTGTATCTACCCAGTGCCCGAAACGTTCTCCCCTGGATGGGCATGGGGCGACCCTAGTAGAGGATTAAGCAGAGGATAATGAATGAATGAATATATGAATAAATGGTTGCATGATAACGGTGAGCGATCACAGGCCTGGATAGATGCGATGCTTTGTTTTAAGGCTCTCATATTTTTCCTAACTTTATGCCTCATTGCTGGGTCCTATCCCAGCAATTCATAGGGTGGAAGCATAAGATGAAAACACTCTTGACGGGTTGCCAGTCTTTCGTGAGTCAAACAAAGCATATCTCAACATTTACAGACTATGAAAAAAAAACGACATCTACATGCAGGGAGAACATACCAATTCCACATCAAAATCCAGGGACCTTTCTTTCTTGGAGGCGAGGGAAATGGGACACAGCGGGGTGCACCGCGCAGTCAGATCTAAGACCCGGCGGAGCGTGACGGACAGATTTAGATACGCATAGAAATGCAATCGCGTCCACCTGAGCACCGGTTCCGTGAATCTGCCCCCCGGTGGCCGCTCACGTGATCGCGCCAAAACATGGGACACCAAAGGGCCGTCGGCGATATTTATCTAAAGATTTAAAGTCATGGTTCCTTTTTTTTTAAAGCAGTCCCTTGTCTTTATGTAGTTAAGATGAGCATGCTAATGGCTCAGGTTAGCGAGTGAGATGGGGTTAGCCCTCCGTGTGACTGGATTTTCCCAGAATCCAGTGAGATCTGACTTGCTCATTAGAATGCGGATGAATTTTGCATGAGCTCTCGCCACGTTTCGGCTCCTGCGAGAATTCGGGGGAATGTGCTGCTGGAGGCAGGCCGCTGCCACACATCAAACTTTTAAAGTAAAGGAGGAAAAGTTCCACCAGGTTCCGTCCTACAACCCCCGAAATTCAAGACAGCCGAGTCTCAGCCGGACCGGCTTTGCATCAAATGTCTAGGGAAGCGTTTGAAGGGCATTCCAGAATGATAATATCCGAGCGGCGCGTTTTGATTGCTGGAAGTACGACCACGGCGGTCTGCTCTGGTCCATCGACGACCTCTATGCATTTTAAGATGTTTTTTTTTTTCGTAAAAGAGACCCAGAAATGTCAGAGTGGTGGTTTGTGTGGACTAGTTGGGGTGGCGAATATTCTGCAGTGAGGAGGCACAGCGAGGAATCACCCTCCAGCGAGAACCCGTGGGTTCTGTGTGGAAGAATAAGGAGAATCATGACCAAACATCCAACCATCCATCCATCCATTATCTTCCACTAGGGCCGTGGGGGGGGTTCCCCATGCCCATCCAGGGAAGAACGTCTCAGGCGCTGGGCAGGTACACCCAGGACAGGGCGCCAATCTATCACTGGGCACACACTCACTCATTCAAACAAACACACTCTTTATGGGGCAATTTGGAGAACTCAATTGACATTGATCCATGTTTGTTGGACTATGGAAGGAAACCGGAGAACCCAGAGGAAACCCACGCGGACACGGGGAGAACATGGAAACTCCAACAAGATTGGGATTCGAACCGGGAATCCCTAGTGCTGAGAGGCGAACATACTAAACCACTTAGCCACCATGCCGTCCTCCTAACCAAACAATTTGTCAAAATTTTTATATAATTACCAGAACTTCATTTTCTTGACCAGTGTCTGTTTCACCTGTCTGAAGGATGTGGATTTTGTAGGTTGGAGGGTTCAAACCCAAGGACCATCAAAGCTGCCAAAGTGGGAACTTGAGGTTTGGTCCTGACCATCGATTGAAGATATGTAGGAGTCTCAAACCAGGGACCTTAACCACAAGCCTGGGGCAACTTAGAGCGGCAAATTCACCTTGAATCCATGTTTTAGGACCGTAGGAAGAAAAACGGAGAACTCAGAGGAAATCCATGTGGACATGAGGAGAACATGGAAACTTCACCCAGATTGGAATCCAAACCTGGAATCTTAGCACTGAGAGGAGAACATGCTGACCAGTAAGCCACTTTGCCTTCTTGTTTGTTGCTTTAAATAGTGGTTTGTGTGGACTCGGTGGGGTGGTGAATGTTCTGCAGTGAGGTGGTAAAGCAAGGAATTGCCCTCCAGTGAGAACCCTTCTCCCTTCTCCAGTGAGAATTCTTCTGTGTGGAAGAATAAGGAGAATCATGAACCAAACCAAACAGTTAATATTTCATTACCAGAACTTCATGGGCAATGACATTTTCTTGACCAGCGTCTATTTCACCTGTCTGAACATTGTGGATGTGGTAGCTTGGAGGGTTCAAACCCAGGGACCATCAAAGCTGCCAGAGAGGGGAACTTGAGGTTTGGTCCTGATCATCAATTTAAGATATGTAGGTTTCTTAGGTATGTAGGTATCTCAACCCAGGGACCTTAAACACAAGCCTGGGGCAATTTAGAGCCGCAAATTCAACTTGAATCCATGTTTAAAGACCGTGGGGAAAAAAAACGGAGAACCCCCCGAGGAAACCCATGGGGAGAACATGGGACCTCCACCCAGATTGGGATCCGAATCTGGAATCTTAGCGCTGAGAGGAGAACATGCTGACCACTAAGCCACTTTGCCTTCTTGTTTGTTGCTTTAAATAGTGGTTTGTGTGGACTCGGTGGGGTGGTGAATGTTCTGCAGTGGAATCACCCTCCAGTGAGAACCCGTGGGTTCTGTGTGGAGAAATAAGTATCACGATAATTTTTGTGAAAATTCTTATTTAATTACCAGAACCAATTACCAATTACCTGTTGCTTTTATCCAAAGGGAATTACAAGTATCCCAACTTTGACGGTTGGGGTCAGAACACAGGGACATCCCCCCTGAGGGATAAGAGCCTTGCACTCAAGGGCCACATTGGTATCTTCAATGAACATGGGATTTGAACCCTCAACCTTGAGATTGATGACCGCAACACCCAAACCACTGGGTTTCCACATCCCTGTGGGATTTAGAGTTTAAGGCTTCTTAGGCAATCCATCCTTAGTTCCCCCCCTCCCTCCATGGTTTGTCCACACTGCTGCCACAAATATCAGTGTGGGTGAAGGATTTGGGCCAACAGGAAGAGCGACTTCATACTTTTGGCTGGTACCTGATGAAGCTGTATCTCCACAATGTGCTCATTATGCATGACTGGCACAACCTTCCCGCCAGAAACGCAGGTTATAAATAGGTTCGAGCTTGAGATATAAGCAACGAAAACAACAATCAACAGCGAATAAAAGGAGAGGAAAGGGCAGAGATGATAATTGTATCCTAGCAACAGGGTCAATCCCAAATCCCGCTCTTCGACGTGTGCAGAACTCAACTCGCGTGGGATTAATTAAAACCAGACAAATGATTCTCGGCGTCGGCCGTTACAGCGATGCTAATAGGCCTCACCTCTGACTTTTCCTCCTGCCAAACAGAACTGTTGCTCCGCGGCGTTTAGCCCATCGGTCGAACCCGAACTCTGACCCATGTGGTGTGGTGTGCACCAGGCGTCCGACGACGAAATAACTCTCCCCGCCACGAAGACGCCAATTTTTTCGCTTATTATTGAAAAGAGGCTTGCTTTGGTAACGGCGTTGGGAAAAACAGCGGTCACGTGTGTGGTGTGTATAAATATAATACACCTCTGTGGAAGGGGGGGGGGGGGGGGGTAAGAGTTAAAAGCACCGCACTACGGTTCTCCTATTTCATTTTCAGCAGGAGGAAAACACATTATTTAAGAGCTTTTTGTCACATTTAATTACCAGGCAGTGGTCGTGGGTGCCTAATGTGGCTTTTATGATGAACAAACACGTCCTCTGTACTTTAGCGCCGTTTCTATCCTTCAAAAGCCGCGCTGGATTGTTTAGGAGATTATCTCTAATCCCGCGAGGCACTGGACCATGAAAGCGTTTAATACATCTCCTCCCGCCGGAAGTGCGCCAGGTCGTTTCAGAGAGCACTTTGCGAGAGGAGTCCCGCGTTCAACACTTACCCCCGAACCCGAGCAACGCGCCTCGTTTGCTTATTTTGAAGAATCCAGCTGCGTCCACCTGATGCCTGTTTTTGTGTTTCAGATGAAGTCATCTTAAAAGCTGCATTGTGTTGCTGTTTGGTTTGATTACAGCATTGGTGCTTTTGAAAACGTGGCGAAAAAAACAAAGTGGTGACGTCCCGTTTGGACTCCACGAAGGAGGTTCGTTCTGTGAGGAGTTTGCGTGTCCAAATGTGTGCGGATCGAGAATTTTACAGGGAAGGGAACTAACAAGGCATGACACATCCATCTATAAGGCGTGGTAGCTTTGTGGTCAGCTATCAAGCTGAAGGTTGTGGGTTCAAATCCCAAGTCAGGTTCAAACTGAGGTTCCCACTGTGGGTCCTTGAGCAAGAACCCTAAACCCCATTGCTTCAAGGACTTATATATATATATATATTGTCTTCATATATATATAAGGATGGTGAGTAGGCTTCCCGCAGCTCCGCTTTGCCAAACACAGGTGTAACACCAACTTCAGTGACTTTAGAGGGCGCTGTTGTCAATTTAGATGCCAAACGACATTTGTTAAGAAAAATGTTTAATCTTCAATATATAAGCATTTCCTAGATCACAAAATTTTATTTTTTATTGTGTATTTTGTGTCAAAATATTTGTCAGTATTTGAGAAATACAGGGTTCAGTAATTATTAATCTGGTTGAACTGTTTGACGACCTGACTTCCCTTCAGTCATAAGACAAAGTACTGTTGAATATAAATAACAGAGTGTCATCCCACTCCTCCCCTCTAGGTTACCTCAGCTAGTCATGCACGTAAATCTTAAAAGTCCATGGTTGCCCACACCACACAAACAGATTTCAGTTAAGATGTAATGAACTGCACTTCATAAGAAAATGTGTTGATTGGCAATAAAGCGTTTTAAGCTTTAATTAGGACTGATTGCATTCTTGTTCAGCTCTTAACAACACGGCACACAAAATAAATCATAGCATTGGTGCGGGGGGTGCCCTGCACCATAGGGGTCAGGCCCATGGTGGTCATGGCGCAGAGCAGCTGTGATGGGCGTCCCCTTTTTTTCATTTCTTAAAAGTGGCAACACTAATGGTGAGTGTAATTTCATCACAGCTGCCGTTACGGTGCACCACGGATCCCAGATGCACCAAGAGCCTCGGCCTGGACCGGTTTGATCTTGCCATGGAAATACAAAAGTGCAGTTAAAAAGCCGTTCCTCGGACCTTTTTAGAGTCCAATCTGCGCCTCTGAGGACCAGGTGCCACAAATAGAGCCGAGGACTAATGGCCAGATTTTGTGATCCTCGGACTAAACAAGCAAAGTGTAAATGAACCGGGGTGCAGCTGACTCATCTTTTTCTGGGAGGCTGAATTTTTGAGCTTCCTCTTTGCTTCTGTAGTCAGAGTTATTTTAGCTCCGAACCGAGTCAGCATGTTCTCCTGCTTTCTCTGTATTAGCTTCTCTCAGTTGCAAAAAAAAAAACATGGATTTGGTGACAATATTCAATTTGCTGTGTCGTACAGTCTTATAAAGCCTGGGGTAAACTATGGACTGCGGGTTCCCGACGACAAACAGCCTGAGCGCTGTCAGTTTCGGATGGACACAAATAGACCTTCTATTCTAATCTGATGTCACAGGGATGCAGTGGGGATCAGCGCCGTGGGGTTCAGTGCAGTGGGGTTCATTGGGGCTCATTGGGGTGCAGTGAGGTTCAGTGCAGTGGAGTTTAGTGGGGTTTGGTGGGGTACAATGGGGTTCAGTGGGTCTGTATGAGTCATTGCACTTTCGCATTATAATCGTTTCTCTAAAGCGCATCTAATTGGTTGAAACACACTAAACATTTTGGGACACTGGTTATTAAATTCAGTTCCACTAAGGCAGTTTTAAAACATCAATCACCCTAGTTGTGCATTTCAGGCAGTTGTACCCCTCCAACATCCTGAGAACATTTTGGGGCACATTGTTGTAGCTTAAGGTCCATAAACATATGTTTGGATGAGTTCTTCTGGCTCTTGAACTTATTTACCACCTTTGGAAGAAACTAGAAGGCAACACCGCAGTGGCTTAGTGGTCAGTACGTCCACCTCTCATCGCTGGGGATCCCGATCTGGGTGGAGTTTTGTTTTTTCCCACATGGGTCTTCTCAGGGTTCTCTGGGTTCCTCCCACAGTCCCATTGGCTGCTCTGAATTTCTCCTATATGGATTGACCTGTCCTGGGTGTATCTGCCCAGCACCCATGAATGGAGACCCTAATATAGAATAAAGAAGAGGATATTGAATGGAATGGAGATTGTGAGCCACGCCCATTCTTCCAACATCAGTGCCTGACCTCACAAATGCTCTTCTGATTGAAGAGACACATTTTCAGTGAAACACCAGAATGTTGTAGAAAGCCCTCACTGAATAAGACAACTTGGAATGGCATGGCATGAGGTCCCTGTGGGTATAATGTTTAGGTATTTTGGACAATATAAGGTTTAAGTATTTGAGGACATCCATTGGTCAGTGCAACAACTTGAACAGATGAAGATTCAAGATTCAAAGATTTATTGTCATATTTGATATAGAAAAATGTTTCCCTGTGCGATGAAATTCTTGCTTTGCCGTCCACCCTGGTAAGTAAATATAATAATAATAATAATAATAATAATAATAATAATAATAATAATAAAGAAAATATTAATGTAAAAAAACACACGCACTCTATGCACATATTGTGAGGAAAAAAATTATTTACATTGTGCAGAGCTACATTATATTGCAGTAGTCTGATGCAAATGAAAAAGTGACTCTTCTCCTTATGCACAGTGTTTTTAGAATACGGTATAAGCACCAAGCACCCGAAATTAACAAGCTCTCAAGTAATGTGAGTTAATAATTAAATAGTGATCTTTTTTAAGTAGTCAGGAACCTGAATGATGAGACCTTGTGTAAAACACAACCTTGCAGTGTTGTATCTTCAGTCGTTCACCGTAAACCCTGTTTAAAAAAGATATTCGAGTGAAAAGCGATGGAGAAAAACCTTTCAGAAATAAAAACATCTCCTCTGCACCAACGCCGGGCCTTTTAGTGCTTAATAAACTGCTCTATTCAGTGTTGAATGTGTGTCTGACCCCTGATGGGTGACTCACTGACTTCATTACCATTCATTTCTTTGTCCGGATCTCTTTCTTGCCTCAGCATTTTCTCCCAACAAAGACCTTTTTAACTATTATCCTGATTGGACACCATTGTTCAAAATGCTTTAACGTGCATTTTGCATCACACGTCCGAAAGCCCAGAGGCTTTATGCTTTACCGTGAACTGTAAGATGGGCCGACAGCAGGTATCCCAAAGACTGTTAAATTATTCTTCATGTCATTTAAAATAATAATAATAATGATACACATACGCAAAATTAATTATTTTGCAGGTTTTTCAGACACGACCACCAGGTGGCACTATAGAGATGCTAACCATGGGGTGTTTTCTTTATAAAATTAAGTCGTTAATTTCAGTTTCTGAATGTTTACGAGCAAAGTGTGACTGGTGCAATATCCCTGGATTACTTCCATCCATGAATACCGGGATAGGCTCCAGCACCCTTCTACAAACCTGAATAAAATAACAGTTGTGCACGTGTGGCAGAACAATAAGGCTGATTATTGATGTTATTATTAAAATCATCTTAATATTTCACTACTGTGCCGTGTGCAGCTGATTGTTATTTTTTTTTAATTACTGTATTACGTCACAGTGTCCCTGCCCTCGAGCCCCTCCTCTTCTGTGTACAGGTGAGTGTTGTGTACCTGCGCACTTAGCGTTTGACGTGTTTACATATTGATTATATTTATAAAGCTGCCGTTATCGGAACGTTTTCAGCTGAGTCGTTTGTTCGGTCGGTTCGGTGGTTTCATTTCTGCATTTCTTCAGTGTTTTATTGGAGTTCAGGTTCCAATACTACACCTGTTGTGATTGTCGGTGGGCGTGGCCAAATGAGAAGCCACCTGGCGGCACGTTTCTTTGATTTGTGAGTATACAAGCTGATTGTGGTATTTGTTTAGTAAAACGGTGAATTATCAGATGTTTATTGGTCGGATCCAGCGGGTTTAATGGGTTTAGTCTTAAACCCAGCGAGATTAAGATCATCTGATTAGGTGTGTTTTTAATCTGAGCGTTTTTACAGCTAACCAGATGTTGTTGTTGTTGTTTGTTCGTTTTCATTTATTATAAGGTTAAGTGCCGGTGTTTTAAATGTTGCGTCCAATGGAAACGCTCTGAATGTTGTTACAGCTGTTGATTTTATTGGTCTGTGAGGGAGATCTGGTCTAATAAAGCGTCTGCGTTCCATCAGTATATAGTTGCCGCTATGAAGTTTTTATATTTTAATAAACCTATCTTTTCTCTTTTTGCTGATTGTAGCTGTGGAGTTCTCCAGGTGAGGCTGGTTCCGTCCACTTTACTTTCTGGGTTTTGGGTTTCCATGGCACTGGAGTGTTATTCGTATTCAGACCAGGACCCAACAGGAACCTTATTTCTTTTGTTTAGAACCCGTTAGAATTTTCTGTGTTCTTATGAAGGGTTTTATTTTTTTAATAATAAACTTGTTGTTTTGTAGCATTGCTCTATTTTAATCTTTCTTAAAATTTGTTTTATAAAATGGTACGTGTTTGAGAAATCAGTGTCTCACTGTTTTTATTGGAAACCACAAACCTGTGCATCTGAATTTAATGAATTACCTGTTTGTAATTACTAGAGCCTCTTAGTTGGCCACAATAATAAAACATATTTTAATTATGATTTAATTTGGTCTTTCTGTGAAACACCACTCTGTACTCTGAACATCCTGATTTTTTTTAATGTCTATTTCAGATGGTGAATTCAGCACTCTCCCAGCACTCATGGGGTCCTAGGCAGAAAGCAGCCTGGTTCGGTTAGTCACTATACAGGTAAGAGCCAAATCAATATTTAAATGAAAACATGTATATAATTTAGGTTCTAACATACACTGGCTAAATAAAAGCTATTTTACACTTAAAATAATGCTATTCTACTGAAAATCCACACTCTGCTGCCAGTCTGATATTCAGTGTCACAGGAATCCCTTTAGTGTGATGGTCTATTCTCTGAATAATAATGCAGAGAAAAAGATGAATGGATTAAAAATAAAACCAGTAAATGATACGTGACCTTGCCTTCCTGCGTTGTACTGGTAACCCTGATTCTGTAGTGAACATGGCTGTATAGTAAGTAAAATATCCTATTTGATGTGTAATTATAGTTAAATCAGAGTTCCACGCCACACTGCCCTACAATTCAGTGTCAATACATTACAGTGAGCAGCAGTTGCTACTTTACTATCCAACACTCCAACACACTGATTCCATGACAGCATCTCACACTTGTCACATTCTCCAGTCGTGGGTCACTGCATTTTATAACAAGCAACAAGTCAGAGGTCTCCTGACAGGGGAAAAAAAACTCTTAAATATACAATAGGGACATAAGAAAATCAGTGAGGTGACATGAACCTGCTGGGTTTAACTTATGCAACCCAACCATGGCCTGCAGTGTAAATCATGACACCTTAAGAATGTAAATCCTAACAGGTGACTGGAGGACAGAGGCTATCCGTGACACACTTGTCTCATTATTCTACACACACAATGCAGCTGCAGTCGAGGTGACGGACAGCGAGAGATGGAGAAGGGTGGCTGGACGTGTGGGTGGGTTTATGGACCGTCCATTTTTAAATGTCAATATTTTTAACTTTTATTCTTTTTTTTACCATCAATGAAAAACGGGGTTGGTGTGGCCTACAAATAATCTGCCATGAGGTTTTAATATTAAATATTAAAAACTGAATGAATCATGAATATTCAGCATGATGATTGGGTACAAGGATACAATTACAAGGGCCTACTTAAATTTAATAATGAAGTCGTGTGTTTTTATTATTTCATAAAAAAAATTTTATTGCCGTTGACAAAGGTAAGGACCTCAGCTGTGCCACAGGTGTGATGGCAAACTGACAAGCTGCCCCTAGTCCCATTAATATGTATAACACTCTCCCTGCAGGTAAAGCAGTGGAGTTACAGATCCTTTCATAAACAACTATTCATTGATTGCAGAAACACATTAACATTTGCAATATTTAGTCCCTTTCACCCCCCACACCACCCCCGCCCCCCATTGGAACTCACTGTATCTTCGATCAGCCCAGAATCCATTACAAGCAGCTCTCACTATTTCTCATGGCACAGCTGAGCTCACTTTCACAAGCCGATTTTAATCTCGCCCGCAGTAGAGCCTTTATCCATATGGTTAACCTTTACCTCATGTACTCGGGAACTGCATGCACAGTACTAAACCGTCTACACCAACGCGGCTTGTTCCCGTGAATAGCTGCATGTAAATTAATTGTAAACGAGGTTCCTCTTGTAGATGGTTGCTTTAGACGTGTTTCGGATATTAAGGGATATTAAAATGTTTGCTTTAGTAATTGAACTGTCTGAGGTGAATTATTTTAAATGCATCAGCATAAAATATGCAGCATCATGCATTTTCTTTTGTTTCTCTGCTGTCAAAATATATTAATGTAAAAACTTATTTATATTTAACCTGTTTTGCTCAGATATGAAACTGCCCACATCTACGTACAGCTATGTAAAGGTTCTGATGTGCTGTAATAACCCCAACATTTTCATCTAAAGTTAAGAGCTTTAAAAAAAAGAAGATTCAAAACTCTTGTTCAACCACCCAAGCAAACTCATGTGACTCCACATCTCCTCTCTGATTGGCTCCCTGTAGCTGCTGTATTCAGTACAAGACCCCGACTCTGATCTACAGGACGATCTCTGGATCTGGCCCCTCTGACTGTCACTCTAGATTTCCAAAACACACTCTGACTCTTTCACTTTTGCTCTAGTGATGAATGTCGCCAGGTGGGGCAACCTCACCGTGGTGCTGACTCTCACTCCGTATCGTTCTCCACTGATCAACGGTGGAACCATCTTCCCAACTCTGCCTGTAAGGCGCTGAAACAGCATCTTTAAGAAACACCTCACAACACATCCATCTCTTCCACAAACACCTGACACAAAAAAATAGTTGATCAGGTTTGATAATTCTAGTTCTAGTGGAGTTCACTCGTGTTTTATGTTGCTTCAAATTTAATTAACAACAACAACTCGGCTTCATCAACACACCTACATCTAAAGAGAATAGACCATCACACTAAAGGCTGCTCGTTCCTGCAGGTCAGCGCCTTACGGACAGAGTTGGGAAGATGGTTCCACCGTTGATCAGTGGAGAATGATACGGAGTAAGAGTCGGCACCATGGTGAGGTTGCCCCACTGGGCGACATTTATCACTAGAGCAAAGCGAACGAGTCAGAGTGTATTTTGGAAATCTAGAGTGAAGGTAAGAGGAGCCAGATCCAGAGATCATCCTGTAGATCTGAGTCAGGGTCTTGTACTGAATGCAGCAGCTACAGGGAGCCAATCAGAGAGGAGAGGTGGAGTCACATGGGTTTGCTTGGGTGGTCAAACACGAGTTGTGAATAAGCTGTAGAGACCTGATGGTGCGAGCAGGGAGACCAGCAAAAAATGGATAGGACGAGGGCTTGGCTTGGATAGCTGAGTAGCATGTTCCGTCAAGAAAGGTCTGATCTTGTTGATGTTCTACAGAAAGAACCTGCAGAACCTGAACTTCTTTTACAATGTGAATGGCTCTCTTTTGTCGTGATTTGTTATTAAAGCCGTTAAACTCCTGTTTGTCTTTAGTTGTAGGTGTGTTGATGAAGCTGAGTTGTTGTTGTTGTTGTTAATTAAATTTGAAGCAATATAAAAGCAGCGAGAGAGCTAATTAGCTCGCACCTGAAGAAGGATGCCACCTTTTATCTTGACAAGGTGTATGACATCCAAAGTATCCAGTAAACTGTCAGCTGCATGATAAAAGTGAACTTTTCCTGAGCTCGGTGAGGTCTGATTGATTGAAATGTCATCGTGGGCCAACGATATTGATCTGCCACGTAGAACGTTTCAGTCAGTAGACGCCTTTCTTATTAAAAAGTCCCTGCAAACCTGTCAGGAGTTCCACTCGTTCTCCTCCCTTACTTTGTCTCAAGCCGTGTTGTGATTCGTTTTTCGCTCGCAGTCAGTCTCGGTAAATGTATGTGGTGCCCGGTCATCGCAGTTTGTCAAATTCTACATTCTAAAACTGAGTAGGCGTCTGTTCATTATGAAGGGGTCATTTAGGATTTGATTTGTTGAGGTCAGGAACTCAGATTCACAGTCATTACGAAGACAGTGGATGCTCTTTTATTTTAATGACCCTTCCTTGTTACCATTTAAACTACTTGGAGAACCTTTTCGGATTTGCTTTGCCTTTTTACTCCTTTTTTAGAAATATATTCATCCATCCATCCATTATCTTCCGCTTTATCCTCTACTAGGGCCGGGGGGGTTCCCCATGCCCATTCAGGGCAGAACATTTGGGGCGCGGGGCAGATACACCCAGGACAGGACTGCAATCCATCACTGGGCAATAAAAATATATCCATCCATCAATTATCTTCCACTTATCCTCTGGGTTCCCCATGCCCATCCAGGGGAGAACGTCTTGGGTGCTGGGCAGATACACAATCTATCGCATACATAAACATACTCTATATGGGGCAATTTGGAGAATTCAATTGTGTTTTTGGACTGTGGGAGGAAACCGGAGAACCCGGAGGAAACCCACGTGGATCATGGGGAGAACATGCAAACTCCACCCAGATTGGGATTCGATCCGGGAATCCCTAGCGCTGAGAGGAGAACATTCCACCCATTAAAAATATATTTATTTATTTATTTAGCTGGAGTCATTGTCTAAATTTGCTCATAGTTAAAAAATAATTATTCTATTAAAACACTGCAAACCTTTGCACTGTTTTTGTCTTCAAAATAAAGATTTAAGTAGATTAGCAAATCACTTATATATATATATATATATATTGAGTGTAAGTGTATTTAACGTAACACACGATGTAAAGGTTACCATGTGATGTAGCCGAGTGTGGCGTCTCCCTTTGCGATGACAGATTGAGGCTTGTTAACTCGCACCACCTTCAGCAAGAAGATTCTCCTCCGACTGTTATGTAGATAAATGAAGCTGACAGCCGACATGAGATAACGATATACGGATTCTGATTCCTGTTCTTTCCGTGTTTCACATGTTTATTTATATCCCAGGAGTAACATTATTATATTATTAACATAGTTTGATATCGTGAACTTGGTGATGGGCCTTCAAACCACAACTCCCGGTCGATGTGGCGCTGAGATCCGCCGGTGTAATTGGCAGTCTGCTGCGCCTCTCGTCCACTTTGGCTCTGGTACGAACGCGCCGACTTGACACTTGAAGCCGGGCTGACCCGTTCTGTCGTGGGTGACTTATCTGTGATGGGTTGCCAGGGTTCTCGTTCCGAGAGCTCTGTCTGCGGATAGTAATAAACCTACAGAGAAAAGAAGGCTGAAGTGGATTTTTATTGTTTGCTGAGATGTGGTTACTGCGCCGCTCGTCAGGGCCGATAAATTAAATAAGGCTTATCTTTCCATGCTAATTGAATACGGGCGTATTGCATCCTCTACCCGCACTGTAGTAAAGTATTTGAGGAACCCAGTAAAGTCTCAGGGTTGTTTCCATGGGTATCACTTTCCATTCTAATCTGCTGGTTCTAATCAGGTGTTTAAAGTGTGCCGGAGCTCACGTCTTTAATTCACCTACTAACACTTTTTGGACTGTGGAAGGAGCTGTAGTTAAAGAGTCCTGGGGTGGTACTTTATACCCAATTAGTGCTGCATTTAAAACTAATACCGCTGTTCGATGCCTCACCTCACTACCTGGACATGAAAACCTTCAACACTGGGTGACTGAATAATGAAGAAACATCTCGTTCTCAGTTTTAGGGATGACATTAAACCAAATAAATTTAGCAAATGTATATAATTGTGAGGGGCGGCACGGTGGCTTAGTGGTTTAGCATGTTCTCCTCTCAGCGCTAGGGATTCCCGGTTGGAATCCCCATCTGGGTGGAGTTTCCATTTTCTCCTCCGGGTTCTCCGGTTTGCTCCCACAGTCCAAAAACATGGATCAAGTCAATTGAGTGCTCCAAATTGCCCCAAAGTGCCCAGCGCCTGAAACGTTCTCCCCTGGATGGTCCCCCCCCCCCCGACCCTAATATAGGATAAAGCGGAAGATAATGGATGGTGAGTTACCACACGGCACATGGCGTTTTGTTTGTTTGCTGGTAGTCATTGGTTACTACGTTACTGCCAGGCTCATTAACCCCAGTACGGTTACTTTACACAACCCAACATATCCATCCAACCAATCAGATGACGTATTTAGGGCGGGTGATGCTGCAACTCATTCAGAGATGCTGGAAATCTGGATGTAAGCCGGACTCAAAGTCGTCTTTAAAGTTGGATCTGAAAGTTGTGTGATGTGATCGCCCTCAGGCTGTAAAAGCCGAGGAAAGCTCAAACTTATTAATGTTGCACGGTAATAAAACTTCAGCTTTTAAGAGCGCGTGGCTGTGGTCTTTAATGCCGCTCTGCAGGTTACAGCGTTGGCATGTTCATACTCAGGTTTGAAGTCCGTCTGAAGTTTTCTGTGGTATGATTTTTATTCACGTTTAATCTTCCTCATTTTTTTTTCATTCAAATGAAAATCTTCTGAGTCATTTTACTTTTCTATCCTTCTTGGGTCCAAGTTGGCATCTCGTGTCAAGTTAGACTCGGTTCTGATTTTAAACTGCCTGTTTTTTATCATATTAGTGACTGGAAAAGAGGACTTGGCTCACGATCTGTGTTCCAATTCATCTTTTAGATGTTGGATGAGGCTCTCTTTGGGTCAGGCAGGTTCCTCCAGACCAGATTCAGTCACTGGAGTGTACGTGCTGGAGTTGAGTCCATAGGATTTTTAAAAATATTTAATGAGCTCCCTGATTTTCTACAGCTGTGTTAGATTCAAGAGTCAAGAAAGTTTTATCATTTGAATGGCATGTGGTACATCAGACAGAAACGGAATTATGGCTCACAGATCCCGTTTACCCCGTTCTATTCGGTTAAATGAAAAAAAAAAGATATAAAATAAGATTGACAACCATAAATAGAGTTGTATATTCCTTCCATCCATTATCTTCCGCTTTTTCCTATATTGGGGGGGGGGAGGGTTCCCCATGCCCATCCAGGGGAGAATGTCATGGGCAGATACACCCAGGACAGGGGGGCAATCTATCGCTGGGCACACACTCATTCACAGAGACATGCACACATACACACTCTATATGGGGCGATTTTGGAGAACTCAGTTGACTTGATCCACATTTTTGGACTGAGGAAGGAAACTGGAGAACCCGGAGGAAACCCACGCGGACATGGGGAGGACATGCAAACTCCACCCAGATAGGATTCGAACCGGGAATCCCTAGTGCTGAGATGAGAACATGCTAAGCCACCAGGCAGTCGAGTTTTATATTCTACATTATATTTTAATATACATACTAATATATACATTTTAATACACGGCTCAAAACACTCAAATAAGCCATTCTAGATCTGAATGAATGAAATATTCTGATTGAACACTTTGTTCTGTACAAAGTTGAATGTGCTGACAACAAAATCACACAAAAGTCATCAATGAAAATCAAATTTATTAACCAACGGAGGTCTGGATTTGGAGTCACGCACAAAATTAAAGTGAAAAAACACACTACAGGCTGGTCCAACTTTGATGTCATGTCCTTAAAACAAGTCAAAATGAGACTCCGTGTGTACTGTGTGTGGCCTCCACATGCCTGTATGACCTCCCTACAATGCCTAGGCATGCCTTTACTCCCTTTACTTTTTTGAGCAGTGTATATAGTTCATCCATCCATTATCTTCCACTTTATCCTATATTAGGGTCGCGTTGGAGTTCCCCATGCCCATCCAGGGGAGAACGTTTCGGGCGCTGGGCAGATACACCCAGGACAGGACACCAATCTATCGCTGGCACACACTCACTCACTCACAAAGACACGCATTCTTTATGGGGCAATTTGGAGAATTCAATTGACTTGATCCATGTTTTTGAACTGTGGGAGGAAACCGGAGAACCCGGAGGAAACCCACGTGGACACGGGGAGAACATGCAAACTCCACCCAGATGGGGATTCGAACCGGGAATCCCTAGCGCTGAGAGGCGAACATGCTAAACCACTAAGCCACCGTGCCGCCCAGTGTATATAGTTAACCTGGCTCAATAAAGCTTCTAAATTCAGTAAGGTGGTGTGGCGTGTCTAAATACTTTTTTTTAATGTAGTCACTGCGGGTTCTTGTCTTAAAGACTTTGTGTTTTCTACATTTTATTTTTCATTTAGAGATATAACTCTTATTCCTTATTTAAGTCCTCAAATATCCTGATTGAATAGACGTTTTATACGAATACAGATGTACAGTATGTTTTTGCAAATAACGACTGAAGGGAAGGATATAAATAGTTTCAGACCCTTTATTTGCCCCGACAGGACCTCGTACAAGGCAAGATCATCTATTACCTGGTTTGATTTAAGGGCGTATGAAGCAAAGCCCCATCGTTTACCCCTCATTTTAGATCTCTGTTCTAAAGCAGTACAATAAAAGGACGCAAATCTGTGTGTGAGCTCAGGATGAGCTGGTAATTCGTTTTCCGAGCGAAGCTCCAACTCCGCGTGAGAACAAACGAAGAGAATCCCCGGACGGCAAACCGAGAGCTGAATCTGATCAGAAATGATCGCTTTCTGACAAAATAATCCTGACTGACAAATCAGCAGTAAGAGCTTTTATCGAGCGAGTCGATGGCGAGTGTGTTGACAGTGTGTCATGACACATACGTCAAACCAACATTAAGATGTCAGTCTCGGCCGTCCCTTGCCCTAAACAACCCCTCTTACCAAAATTACAAAATGACAGGCTATTACCCTTAATACTATCTGGGGTTATTCAGTGAAAAACAACCCATTGACTGGAAGAAGTTCCCTCTGACACTCGGGCCGCCGGATTCTTCATGACTTGTTATTAGACTTGGCTTTGTTTAAATTAGTCTCCGCTGCTTTTTCGTCTTGTGGGGTTTGCAGTTGGGGTCTTTTTGGTAACACGGCTGTTTTTAGTTTTATGCTCATTACTTGCTGTGTGTGTCGCGGTGCACGGCGTGATGGTAACTGTGGTCATTTTACAACCGCACAAGATAATGTATATCAGAGCTGCTTTTATATATCTCACATGGCTTTTAAGCAATACCGTAGATGCACGTGTGACCCTACAAGCTAACACAAACCTCACGATATACTGTAGGATGGATTGTTTTTTATATATCCATCCATCCGTTATCTACCGCTTTATCCTCTAATAGGGTCGGGGGTGGGTTCCCCATGCCCATCCAGGGGAGAATGTTTTGGGCGCTGGGCAGATACACCTAGGACAGGGTGCCAATCTATCACTGGGCATACACTCACTCACACACACACACTTCTCTATATGGGGCAATTTGGAAAATTCAATTGACCTTAATCCATGTTTTTGGACTGTGGGAGGAAACCGGAGAACCCGGAGGAAACCCACGTGGACACGGGGAGAACATGGAAACTCCACCCGGATTGGGATTCGAACCGGGAATCCCTATCACTGAGAGGAGAACATGCTAAACCACTAATATATATTATATTTATAGTTGTATATTCTATATTATATTGTAATAGTACAGTTGTATATTCTATATTATATTTTATATATCAGTATCGTATTTTATATCTTATTTTCTTTTAAAATGTAACTTTAATAGAATGGGGTAAACGGGGTCCGTGAGCCATAATTTGGTTTCTGTCTGATGTACCACATGTGATACAAATGATAATAAATCTTTCTTGACTCTTGATGCTGCAGAGAGGGGACTACCTTAAATATGGTATATTATGTGAACTGGTTGAGTGTGGATGCATATCTAAAAAGAATCGTGAACTTCATGATCAATATTTTTTCCTCTGTAGTATTCTTAACTTTGACTCTGTAAATGATCCGAATATGTTTTTGCACTGACGTCTTCAGGTTGTTTCTACTTTTACGTTTACATTTGGTCATTTAGCAGACACTTTTATCCAAAGCGACTTAGGAAGCGAGCACAGGGTTGGCCACAGCGCCCCCTGGAGCAATGGGTCTTGAGGGTCTTGCTTTGAGACCCATATTGGTAACTTCAGTGGACCTGGGATTTGAACCCACAACCTTTAGATTGATGGCCCAACACCTGAACCACGGAGCCACCCCACCCAACGTACTGTAAAGTGATGGCTCGATGTCTGACGCCTGTGTTTTTTTTTTGTTTTTTTTCTCTCGCTGCTCTTCATGCCGTCTGGTTCTCCTTCTTTTTCTCAGCGACTGATTATCGTAATGAAAAGAAAAGGGAATGAGATTTTTCCCCGACCGCTGCCCCTCTCCTTGTCACTTAATGCAGCCGCACGTGCGCATCCTCGTTCCTCGTCTTTATTTTTTTTTTTTCCCTCCCCATCTGTAATTTGTTTCTCATTTCGTTGCCAATTCCCGTTCCCGCAGGCTTTAATTTGACAGTCAAAATGTCTGTATTACAACAATGACTGGGGTGCTTTGTATTTAACATCTCAAGCTACCAGCGTTACGGGGGGAGGGGGTTGGGGGGTGGGGTGAGGGGGTTGCATGGAGTGACAGTAATGCTGTTCAAATGCTGCATTTTAGTGAAATTGAATCTGCTTTAGGCCTAATGGATCAGCTTCCTCTACGTACTTTCGAGTCCCGTCCGATGGTGAAGAGGCGAACAATAAAGACACATAGGAAAGGGATAATGGGATCTAATGTGATCGGGATGGGCACGTGGGCATGTGATCCGTGCCCCAGGCGTCTGTGATTACGGCAGATGAGTTTTAATGAATGCGGCTGCAGGTCGTCGGATGGCGGCAAGTAATTTTTCAAAAGGATCTAAACTAATAAATAGTGGTCTATAAAAAGAAGTTGAACAATCTATTGTTCTGTGAATGAATGAATATCTTTGGGGTTGCTCTTTAGGTTCCAATTTACCCCAACTGTAGACATTTACTTTAAACAGTGTTTCCATCCATCATCGTTCGCTTTATCCTGTACTAGGGTCGCGTGGGGGTGTGGGGTCCCCATGCCCATCCAGGGGAGAATGGGACAATTTGGAGAATTCCATTGACCTTCATCCATGTTTTTGGACTGTAGGAGGAAACCGGAGAACCCAGAGAAAAGACATGGGGTGGGGAGGACATGGGGAGGACACGCAAACTCCACCCGGATTGGGATTCGAACCAGGAATCCCTAGCGCTAAGAGGAGAACATGCTAATCCACTAGGCCACCGTGCCGCCCAACAGTATTTGCAGCATACCATCCATCCATTATCTTCCACTTTATCCTCTATTAGGGTTCCCCATGCCCATCCAGAGGAGAAGGTTTCGGGAGCTGGGGAGATACACCAAGGACAGGGCACCAATCCATCACTGGTACAGCACACCATGATCTCTGAAATGTTGGTATGCACAAAACGTAGAGTATCTATGTAAAGGAAAAGAAAATCCCCTTTTGGGACGATCCCTACATCTGCAGTCAAAATGAAGAGTGCAGCTCACTTTCTTCGGCGTCTTCACCTGATGCTGCCTGCCAACACACCTCATGAAGGGGGCATCCTTAATTTTTATTTATTTTTTTTTTTTTTCCTCCCTCTTGTTCAAGCCATCGGGTCTCCTGGGTAAAGTGAGGAGTCTTGGTTGGAAGGGAGCTGATCATTAGTGCCTGGTTCGTTGGCCCCACACTGGAGAGTCTCTTATTTATAGTGCTCAACTTCTCACCTCCTCAAAGCGACAGCCGCTGAAGAAACACTGCTCTCCATTTACAGCCGGCGCTGTCGCCACCCTGAGCGATCCCCTCTGTTCTGTCATGTAGTCTGTAGCCTTTCTACCTGAGAAACTTTTAACAAGTCAGGCAGCGAAGACTGGACTTAAAAGTTTCAGCAAATACGGACTCGGACAATGGGCTTCTCAAAAAGCTCGAGTGGCGCGGCAGAAGAGGCTCCAGAGATCGGGTTCAAATCCTTAAAAACGCCACAGCTGAGGGTTGCTAATTGATAGTAATCTCAGGGAAAGTGGTGTGGCCCTCTCTCCTGTCAATCACAGCAGGCCCAGCCAATGATGTGCGTCTGTGAGGAAAGAAGAAGGAGGGAGGGAGGGAGGGAGCTTCTGCCCTGTTAATTATGTTTTAATGTAAATGCACTGTAGACAATTGCCACCGGTGTGTAAAAGAATCACCATCCATTTTGGAAAACTGCATGCCTTCCCACGGTGGTTTAGTGGTTTGGCATGTTCTACTCTCAGTGCTAGGGATTCCCGGTTCGAATCCCAATCTGGGTGGAGTTTCCATGTTCGCCCTGTGTTCCGTGTGGGTTCCCTCCGGGTTCTCCAGTTTACTCCTACAGTCCAAAAAACATGGATCAAGTCAATTGAGTTCTCCAAATTGCCCCATGTAGAGTGTGTCTGTGTGAGTGAGTGTGTGCCCAGCGATAGATTGTCCCCCTGTCCTGGGTGTATCTGCCCAGCGCCCGAGACGTTCTCCCCTGGATGGGCATGGGAAACCCCCCTGCGAACCTAGTAGAGGATAAAATGGAAGATGATGGATGATGGATGGATGGATGCCTTGTAGTAACAGTTTTTTGGAAGTGCCCTATCCGCTGCTGATATCACCTTTCTGGTACTATTTTTATATATTTGCACACAGATCATTAGGAGAACCTTCGGCAGGTGCGTTAATTACCTTCCCCGCGCTGTCAGGTCCTCGCTCCCTCCCGAGTGATGCTCATTCATCAGTGTCTTCGGTAACTTTTGCATAATGTATGTAAGTGGTGCATTTTTATTTCTTTTTTTTTTTTTTTTTTTGGGCAACAAGGTCATTAAACATGACCTGCTAAGGTAAAAACCCAATATTTCCTCTTTAGCGCGAATGTTTCCGACACGCCGTCACATCATTACCGGCTCTCTGCAGAACGTATTGTGGGGAGGATTTTTCGGTAAATAAGCCTAAAAATAAAAAGGGATATTTATATAGTGTGTAAATCTGGGCTGCTTATCCACCTGCTGCATATATAAACCTGTTATTGTGTTCAGCGCGAGCTGGTGCGGGTGCAAGGTCTGCTGCATTTTTAATCCCAAATAAAGGTCAGCTCGAGATAAAGCATAAACGCGAGTTAATACCCCAGTGAACTCTTCTGATTATGCGGCCCTTATTCGTCTATTTATAATGAATGTACACGTTTCTTCTAAAGACGTTGCCACCAGGCGTCTGCAGTACCATAAGGACACCCTGCCTCGGCGTCCGACCCCCCCCCCCCCACTATTCTCCTCACGTCCGTTTCTCGGAATGAGGCACGTGGGCCAGAAGTGGCTGAATCCGTAGGGATCCGGGACTCCTTTGCGCGGCGTGTAGTGGCTGATAGATTATTGTTGGAGAGATGAGTTTGCGTTTGGTGAGCTGGCGTGGAATTCCCACCGAGGCCCTAATTCAGCCCGGATGAGAGAGAGCTGATTAGACTTCTCCTTTGGCGGATCAGCCTGAGAGCCCAAATCCCCTTCTCTCTTTCCACCCGGCGCGAGATCAGCGAAGGCAGGCGGACGGACGAGAGGCTTAACGGCTCTCGCACATGACTGCATACTCGAGAAAACAAAAAAACATGCCGGCGGAATCCCTCACAACAATCCTTGGCCTCACATCGAGTTTCCGATGTATTAGTGGAGACAGAATTTGCACGGCGCCTCCCAAAGCCTCCCAAATCGAGAGCGACGGCAAGAAGAGAGGTGGATCATAAAGAATGGGTTCTTTACCATTTCAAAACATGGCAGCTCTTTAGTGTTGTCTGCTCGTACGCGTTATTGTGGCTAAACGTTTGCACCTAAAGGATTAGTCCGGGGATTAGGGTGATTAATATGCGGTATCAAAGCCTGTGCGTGTTGAGAAACGGCTAAGGACTCGTCATGTAAGTTCAAAAGAGGGGGGGGGAATGTTCACTTTAATGCCTTTAAATGAAGTGAAAATGCTTCTTAAACTAGTGTTGGGTCATGGGATGGCACAGTTAAGGCACATCATGCAGATGTGGGCTACATCTGGCTAAGAAATGGTGGCCCACTGCCTCAAAGTCACATGCGGTAACACTGATGCCTAAATGTGGACCAAACAGTGACCCACATATAAGCCACGTACATGGACCACATACTCAATGTATCCATCCATTATCTTCTGCTTTATCCTCTATTAGGTTCGCGGGGTGGTTCCCCATGCCCATCCAGGGGAGAACGTTTTGGCCGCTGGGCAGATACACCCAGGACAGGGCGCCTACCCATCCCACTCACACAGACACACTCTTATATGGGGCAATTGGGAGAATTCAATTGACCTTGATCCATGTTTTTGGACTGTGGGAGGAAACCGGAGAACTCGGAGGAAACCCACGCGGACACGGGGAGGACATGGAAACTCCACCCAGATTGGGATTCGAACCGGGAATCCCTAGTGCTGAGTGGAGAATTTGCCAACCACTAAGCCACCGTGCCACCCACATCGTCCTCAAATCTTTACTAAATGTAATGCAGATGTGTTTTGGATCATGGTACCTGCATGCAATCCACATCTGGCAGCGCTCCACCCGAGTGGCATGTTGGTTAGATTGTTTAAAGGTTTGGTGTTTGTTTTTTCGTGTAGAAAACCCTCAGATAAACAGGAGCCGAGCTCATGGTTCGGACCCCGTACTGTTTAAAATGTGCCCCACAGGTTGTGAGGGTAGTGGAGCATGGTTTGCTCTTCACACGTGACTGGTTTGATTTATTTGAAGTCAAATTAAAAGATGGGAAAAAAATGGCTCCAGCGCCCCCTTAGCAGTAATGCACTAATACCTGTAGGTACGCTATCGATTAAAGCAGAATGGTCGGATTAGAGAGAACAAACACTCAAGTGCTTCACTGACAACAGTGAATTAGGGGAACTGTGCTGAGTAATTGGGAGCGGTCCGTAATTTATACCCCGGCCCGATCTTTAAAGGTCCTCTATGGAGTTCCCAAATCCACTGATCTGCTAACAGAGTGATACAGTATATCGAATCACCGAATCTGTATTGAGTTATTGAATGCTAAGTAAGTTAGAGTTTCAGTTCTAGGTATTCTCGGTTCCCTACCGTCCTCCCACCCCCCCGTCCCCCCGTCCTCCCTCCCTGTGGGTGTCCTTATGAGAGTTATTTCTGCACACACGCAGCACTGTCTCTTGGTAGACTGCAGTGCGGTGACGGCGCACAGCTCATGATGTCCCTATCCATTAGTTCTTCCACTGGAGAGAGAGGCGAGCCGGGAATTAAGGACGATTTAATTGGTAACAAGTTTCACAGAACAGATTCCACCACGAATGTCTGCACTCTCAGTGAACATGAGCAGAACAGGTTCCTGAAATACTGGAATATTTTGTCTTTTTTTTTTTCGGAGTAAAAAGGAAGGTTTCCGTGACAGAAGCGAGGCCCGCAGTGCTGTACAGCGTACTGGCTGTGGCTCTGACTGTAAGGTGGGAGGGGGAGCTGGCAGCGGCAGAGATGAAGATGCTGCGGTTCTCGTTAGGGGCGATGAGAATGGACGCGATTAGGAATGAGCTGATTTAGAGTCTGTCGCCGTCGCGGGTAGGATGCATTGGAGACGGGTGTATTTTGAAAGGGTGAGGTTTATATCGGCATACGGATGCTGAAGATGGAGTCAGTAGGCAGGGGTATAAGAGGAAGATATTACACCAAGTAACAAGTGCACCTTTAACAAAGTCGTCAGTAGTCGTCCTGTCTGGTGTTGAGGAAGAGGAGAGAGGATTTAAAAAAAAAAAAAAAAAAAAGATAAAATTAAAATTTTAAAAAAGGATGAAGCAGAACTGGAACTGTTGGAGAATATACTGCATTCTTGGCACATTTGCACTGCAGGCACTTTTAAAGCATTAATACCCTAATTTCAGTAACTTTTTAGGCTCTGTAATTGGGGGTTGGTGTGTTGTCCTTGTACTTTGGTGTTCTGTGATTGGTCCAGATGCTGCTGTACTACGGTGTAGGGTTTTTCCACATATGGCATTCTTCATTGGGTGTCCATCCATCCATTATCTTCCGCTTTATCCTCTACAAGGGGGGGGGGGGTTCCCCCATGCCCATTCAGGGGAGAACATTTCGGGCGCTGGGCAGATACACCCAGGACAGGACGCCAATCTATCGCTGAGCACACACTCCCTCATACAGACACACTCTATATGGGGCAATTTGGAGAACTCAATTGACCTTGATCCATGTTTTTGGACTGTGGGAGGAAACCGGAGAACATGGAGGAAACCCATGGGGACACGGGGAGAACATGGAAACTCCACCCAGATTGGGATTCGAACCGGGAATCATTAGCGCTGAGAGGCGAACGTGCTAACCACTGAGCCACCCTGCTGCCCCTTCATTGGATGTGTTTATTTTTGTAAATAATCTTGAACTGGACTCTTAACCTGTTCGGGGATGAAGCAGCCAGTTGAAGCGCTGTTTGTATTTGTTTTCAAAGGTAATCCCTGCTTTTACTATGTTTGATCATCTTCAGTTGTTCTCAGTCGCTGAGGTCCAGAGAATCAAAGAATATCGGTTCTCACTGTTTCCCTTTGTTTTCCTAATGTTACCTCCCAAACACAACCTGTCTGTCCTGCGCAAACACGGCCTATAATCCACATTCGGCATCGCCCAGCATGTTCTGAATTATGCTTATCTGCACATAATGACTGTAACCCGACGGACTCTCGTGCTGCGGGCTCCTCTTCGTCTTTGAAAGTAGAAAGAAAAGAAGAAAAAAAACTAATAGCAGCGTCTCCAGATGTAGCGGAGCTGCTTTTAACTCTGAGCTGAATGATGAATCCCACCTGATCGTAAATTGGAGACAGGTGGACGATTGTTTCTCATTAGCATACATAACATCGTTACACGGTATAAGGGCAGGTGGTGTTCTGTGTGAAAATAATTTGGCACGTTCCCAAGAACTGGAGAGCGTCCACCCGGGAGGGACTGCGGCAGTGCTGAAATCCATATTCTGTAATTAGGAACCCTGATTTTGCAGGTTGTCAGACACAGAAATATTTTTTTTTTAAAGAAATATATCTGTGATCATATAATAGGAGCTCGTAACAGATAATAACATCATCTAATGCCGTTTTAGATAAAAGATGCTGAGTTGTTGTGTATAGTTTGTCCACCAGAGGGCATAGCTCTAATGTTCGTATAGCAGGCCAACACAGATCTTTTTTCGTTTAATGTTTGCACTCATTACTCAATATTTACCTATTGTTTATAAACAAAAGAAAAAAACTTTTGCCCAAAATAAATGGCGATGGTGAACAGAGACACAGTCTTGAGGTCATATTCACAATTATTGTTTATTGTAACCATAAGCATAGAAACTCACTTTCTAACAACCTGAGCACAACTGTCACCACTTATATCCCCTCCCCGAACAGCATGCCAGGAAATCCCACACTGTACATTACCATTGGTGGGGCAACCTGTCAAGTCCCCACCCCGAATACCCAAAATGGCCTGTACCACGTGCGTCCAAGCAGTCCTTCAGATGGCGGATGCACATGCACTTATTTTTTCTTTCTTTTTTTATAATAAATTAATGTTTATGTAATGTTTTTTTTTTATTATTATTATATAGTCTTTTGAGATATTTCCAATAAAAACTATCCCATGTCTTGGTTTTGGAGTTGGTTCCAAAGAATTCATTGATGTAGTCTTCGAGATCTGGACTTTAGGCTTCCACTTTAATCCTCGCCGGCAACTTATTGCCACAAACGGACGTGTGTGATGGGTGGGAGGTTGGGTCAGGGAGTTCTCTTTGACGCTGACTATTTAAGGTGTAGCTTCTCATTGTGCATTGACTTTATGCATTTACACCAAGAGTTGGGTGGTCCGCACTGCATGTGATGGAGGCACATGGCCGTCTTCAGTGCAACCCGGGCAGCAACAGGAGGGGCAGCGGTGCGGGAGCAATTTATTTAAATTGCATTCATAGAGCAGATAGAGCTGAGAGACCGAGTCGGGCTGGAGGTGTAGGATCAGAATTCCGAGCTGACTCCCTCTGACCATCACTGAGACTTTCTGCCTGTTACCTTCGCTCATAAATAATGCACATCCAAACCCTCCCTCTGCCGTGGATGACTCCACGCTCTCCATGGATGCCTGTGTTTTGTTTTCTCCTCCAAGGGCTCCGAAGGTGGGTTTAGCTCCACCTTTTATCCACATATCGTACCTTTTTTTTTTTTTTTTTTTTTTTTTTTTTATTCATTCAGACTAGTCGCCTGCCGTTCCTAGACCATTTTATATTCGACAGTGATCATTTCCGCCCGTCTCTCACTCAGATAGTCTACGTGTCTGACATGTCACTTCCTTCTGTGCTACCTCATGCAACCTCAAACGCGTATGGGCTCTCTGATACGACGTGTTCTGATGTGAGCTGTAAGGCGTGTGAGGTAAATAAGCTTCAGAGGTCCTGTTTTTGTGCGAGGAGAATCACAACACGGGGCGTCCCAGCACTTTTGAACTCCACTGCACGCTGTGAACTGAGGCTTTAAAGCCAGCGGTGGTGAAGAAGGGCTTCACCACTGAAGCTCCAAAGATAGAAAAATTTGTATGCCAGTTTGCACCTCAGCTCAACGGCAGGAGCAATGGAGGAACTTTTCATTGTTCTCGGAACTGTTGGAGAATATACCGCATTCTTGGCACACTTGCACTGCAGGCACTTTTAAAGCATTAATACCCTAATTTAAGTAACTTTTTAGGCTCTGTAATTGGGGGTAGGTGTGTTATCCTTGTACTTTGGTGTTCTGTGATTGGTTCAGATGCTGCTATACTTTGATGTAGGGTTTTTCCACATATGGCATTCTTCATTGGATGTCCATCAATCCGTTATCTTCCGCTTTATCCTATATTAGGGTCGCAGGGGGGTTCCCAGTGCCCATCCAGGGGAGAAAGTTTCGGGTGTTGGGCAGATACACCCAGGACAGGGCACCAATCTAACTCTGGGCACACACTCCCTCACAGTCCCTTACAGTCACACTCTATATGAGGCAATTTAGAGAACTCAATTGACTTGAATCCATGTTTTTGGACTGTGGGAGGAAACCGGAGAACCCGGGGGGAACCCACGTGGACACGGGGAGAACATGGAAACTCCACCAAGATGGGGATTCGAACCGGGAATCCCTATCGCTGAGAGGCGAACATGCTAAACCACTAAGCCACCATGCCGCCCCTTCATTGGATGTGTGTTTTTATAAATAAACTTGAAATGGACTCTAAACCTGTTCGGGGAACTTGTACGTGCAGGGATAGGCTGCAGCAACCTTCATTACCCTCAAGATGAACTGCTTAAAAATATATTCTTGTAAAATGATAGCATTGGCTAAACATTAAATGTTTTTAATGTATTTCTCCGCTGTGGTATTTAGACACGGAGTCCTTATCAAGTATCCCAAGAAGCCAAAATAAAACCTAATCGATATCAATCCATCCCAAAAAGGAACAGTGAGTTTGGACCGGCCACTGAAATTCCCTCTTACTGTTTAATCATATTCAGTACGGATTCATCAAAGATCAGTGGCTTTAACTTCAAAGCTGTAGGCAGGACATTGAAGCTCCTGCTTTCCAATGAAGCAGGTTTTTTTTTTTTTTTTTTTTTTCCTCAGGGGAAAGAGAGGGCCTTCCCCTAACTGTTGACCCAGCGAGCCATGTTTGTGTAAACAGATGTATGCTGTGATGTGTTTCACGGCTCCGGTTGTGTCTCCATAGAGCTGCATGGCTTTGATTTATTGTTTAATTAAAATATGATTACAGTGAACGCAGTTTCATAAAATCTGCTAAATATTTATTTTGATGAGCGCAACGAGAGCCGAATGTCGAAACGCATTTGCTCGCAACCCACTAATGGTATACGTTCTGTAATTATCTGTGAGTCTGGAGGAGAACTGTGATGCAGGAGGTTCATGACCACTGGAGCTGTGCATGTGTTCTTGCTCTTATTTTTTTTCTCATATTTTTTTTTTTTTTTTTTTTTTTGGGGTGGGGGGGGGGGGGTTGACGGCGAGAGTGTTGTTGCAATGGGAAATGGAGCAGGTGGGAAGCAGTCCTGTCTAATCTGGCCTCGCATCACACTGAGGGAAATTGCACTGGGGCTGGAATGCAGATGAAAAGCTATAATCCATTGAAATGAACTCTTGCTGCCTGCAGGAACACAATTTGTTCCATCACTGATTACTGTTATTTCAGGCAACATGACAATCAAGAGGGAACATGAGAGATGAGACTGAGGGTGGCACGAGATCAGCTGAGCGCTGATGCATTTCCACAGAATGCAGCCCACTGAGCTCCCGAGTCTGCCTTCAGCCAGAGACAGAACTGTCTCGACACAAACCAATCAGAATACAGAAGCCTGACTTCTACATATGTACATATAAATATCTAAATTTTTTATTTATTAATATATACAGTAGATACAGAATATCATGGAAATATGATTTTATTAATTCCATTAAAAGAAGTAAAATTTTTATAGCTTTAGGGCTCACCATTTCCATCCATCCATTATCTTCCACTTTATCCTCTATTAGGGTCGGGGGGGGGAGGTACTGTGCCCCCAGGGGAGAACGTTTTGGGCGCTGGGCAGATACACCCAGAACAGGGCGACGATCTATTGCTGGACACACACTCACACATGCAGACACACTCTATATGGGGCAATTTGGAGAATTCAATTGTGCCGCTCACAATTTGAAGTATTTATTTATTTGTTTTTACATAATTTGGGCTTCCAGCTCAAGCGGCACGGTGGCTTAGTGGTTTAGCATGTTCGCCTCTCAGCATTAGGTATTCCCGGTTCAAATCCCAATCTGGGGTGAGTTTCCATGTTCTCCCCATGTCCGCGTGGGTTTCCTCTGAGTTCTCTGATTTCCTCCCACAGTCCAAAAACATGGATCAAGGTCAATTGAATTCTCCAAATTGCCCCATATAGAGTGTGTGTGTGTGTGTGTGTGAGTGAGTGTGTGTCCATAATAGATTGGCACCCTGTCCTAAGTGTATCTGCCCAGCGCCCGAAACGTTCTCCCCTGGATGGGCATGGGGAACCAGGTCATCAGAATTGAGTATAAGGACCATCTACCATTAGCTCAGTATTTGGATGTAAGGGTTTGTTGTGGTTTCTGAACAGAAAAAAACGGATGTATTAATGCATTAATAAATTTAGTTTTTGCAAACAGATCACAGTGTGACCGACATGAGCCATTTGCAACCACATAAAAATTACCTGCTTCAAAACAGATCGTTAATTAATCAGCATCTTCATCGCATATTTATTTAAAAACCTCAAAATTGTATTGTATTGTATTTTGATTCTAAAGTGTAAAACCGACCAGAGTTGGCTGTAATATATATATTTTTTTATTATTAGGAAAGTGCAGTTCTTCGGCGCCTCCGTAATAAATCAGCTTCAACATTTTTGGCAGGTTTTATTATGCTTGCACATTTTTACATGCAGGCCTTTACGAGGGGCTTAGACAGCAGATCCAGTGGCACTTTTTATTATATTATCAAACGGGCTTGTTTGCTTTCTCTGTCCTGTGATCTCGATGATACATGTGCATCAGTGGAAACCAATAAGCCTCTGATATTCCGATCTTTACCTAAAACACACATTGACTTTTGAGAACGAAGCAAAAATACACAGTGTCATCTAAAATGTATTACATGTCCAACATTTGGATTTACTGGCTTGGCGTGGAGCTTTTTAAATTTCTCGAAATTATGAAGCGTTACAGCATTTAAAGACATTTTGGGCGTGGTAGCTCAGTGGTTAGGGTGTTGGGCTATCAATCTGAAGGTTGGGGGTTCAAATCCCAGGTCCACTGAAGCAAGGCCCTTAACCCTCATTGCTCCAGGGATGTTGTGATTAACCCTGTGCTCACCTTGTAAGTCGCTTTGGATAAACCATCAAACATAAGTGTATCTTTTAAAGGAAAAAAGACAAAGAAAATGCTTTACCTTTGTAAAATTAATGTAAAAGAAAAACTCATTCATTGAGTTTATTCAATTATGAATATATGCGTAAATATCTGCAATTTCATAGTTATTAAGTACAATTAACAGCAGTGATGCCATTCCAACTGTGGCAAAGGTTTAATGCCAGAAGGACTGTGTCTGTTCTACCATCTGTAGGTAGTGTAACCAGTTGGTTCCACTTCCAACTTTCATCCATTGCTGAAATGCAAGAAAATCAAACGAACAAAGGTTTGATGGCATCCCCCTGATTATCCCTTTATTAATCCCCTTTAAACCTGCATGGCTGCCAATCATATCAATTTATTTACACTGCCATCCACTGAATAACCAAAGTAAACACAATACAGGTTGAAGTATTGTTGGAATAAATATTAATAGCTTGCTATGTGTTTAATTTGAAAATAAAGTTCAGTTTTTCAGGTGTTTTATAGGAATAGTTCTGATACATTAAACTTATTTCAGTGTGTTGTTATTGCACTTCATTGAGGCTTTGAAAGCAGTGTACTCCTCTGCCTTCATAACCACCTCTTATAAAATAAACCCTGCCCTTTTGAATCCCACGTGCTTTAAAATAGACATAATTTAATGAGTTGTGTGAAGAGCACGATGGCCTGACCTTAACCTCACGCCACTGATCACAACCAGAAATCAATAGCTTCTGGTTTTAGCCTCGTAACTCGATTCTGTATTGATTTTCATCTTTTTTTTGTGCTTTTGTTAAAAATATGGATTTTAAGACGATCAGATAATTAGGTCCAGGTTGAAACCTCATGAAGCTTTCTTTGAAGTGAAGTGGAGTATGAGGGTGGAAAATACCATAGTGACTGTGGCGTCGGGCGACGGAGTGGGCAGCGGAGTCGAGGGGGGTGATTGAATGACCCACCGCAGGTTCCTCCTCCCACTCAAACGTGCATATGAGGCTGCGGTCACTGCTCTTAATGCATTTAACGATGAAGTCGTATATGGAGTGTTTGGTAGAGAGCTAAACATATCACCGTCAAGCAATAAACTTCATAAATCATTTATTAAGACTTTTTTTTTATCTTGCAGTTTTTTATCCTGCAGTGTTGGATGGCTGTAATGTCCTATACTGTTTTTTGATGTTTACGTGTGTAGCTCCCTCCAATTTAAAGTCGACGGCACAAATATTCTTGCCAATACTGATCAGGTTTATTCTTGAGTTTGTACCTAATCCTTGTACATAAAGTTATACCCAACCGTAAGAACTGTAACATAAATCACATCAACAAATGTACAATGAGCAATTTCCACATTGTTCATTCTTAATCTTCAGAATGATCCTTTGCTGGTTTAACCTCACGAATTTACCTCTTAACTTAGAACCACAATTACATATCAATTCACTTTAATACAAGAAAAAGTAATACACTTAAACATACGTAAACACAATTAGTATACCAACAGAACCTCATTGGCTGCTTAAAATATCAAAGAGAACTATAGCTTTTAATTTAATTCTAATTTTGGAACCTTTGTAGCCTTGTAATCTTGGAAACTAACAGTATAACCATGGAAATTAACGTTGTCAATGTTCTTAAAGGAACCGAAAATATAAAATATAATTTTACAAACTTTAAAACAATTAAAATATAAACTGCTCAAGTAGGCAGTTACAGTGTGGTTCCTCTGTTCCTTTTGGTTCCACCATGTGTTTCATATCTGATTAGTTAAACCCGTGTTGTCACCTTGTCCTTGTCATTATTACGTTGTGTATTTAGCTCTCTTTCTCCTTTAGTTATCACAGGTGATCTGATGTCATGTTCTAATAAAATACAGATGAAGAAAATTTCGTTATTAATATTTTCTTCATCTATCAGCATTTTTTTCCCCCAATTTTTGCGAACCGAATGAATTGCTCGGCGCTAAAATGATGCCCATGGTCACGTGTCTGTTGTTGGCTCTTAATTCTTCGATTACTCACAGTGTGACTGATCTGAAGAGCGCCATGGTGTCACTTAACCCCCGAGTGAAACGGTGCTCTTTTTATTTGTTGTAGCACATTGTTTAGTCATTCAGACGCCGCCGAGCGCCGGCCTCCGATAGATAACAAAACGGGGACATTTTTCCGCTGAGGTTTCTCATACTCTGATAAATCACTATTCATCTTTACTGTTTGCACATTTCTCACGCCGGGTTTGTGCGTGTTCTAAGATAAATGCAATAGAGCACAATGGTCTTATTGTTCCTGGAGGGCCTCCAATCTATTCAACGCTGACACCTACCTCAGACCGACGAGGTGCGGCTTTGCTCCATGTTGGCACACACTAAGAGATCACGGTGAGTAAGTGAAGGTGAAAATAAAGTTTGGGAGGAAACTCTGTGATTTAAAGCCAACTTCGCGCGGCTCGATTAATCACATCGTTCGCTCGCCGCAGTAAAGATTTATTTGGGAGTTCCAGCGATACAGCATGATGCTTTTTTTATTTATTTATTCTTTTTTTTTTTTATAATAGTATCGTATCAAAACACAAGGTGCCATTTCTATATGACAGTCTTGGCTTGGCTTTTGTCCTCAAACATTTCCTCCACATTTATATGATGTATCTCGGATACAAAACATATAAAGTGATATATTTCGCCCATTGTACTTATACACACAGGAATCTGTCCTTCGTGTTTAACCCATCCGTGTAGTGAAACACACATCACCGAGTGAAGTGAGCACACATGCCCGGAGTGGTGGGCAGCCCTGTACACGACGCCCGCGTTGGGTACCTTAAGCCCGACGCGGGCACTTAAGCCGTAGTACTTGGTGGTACCAGGAATTGAACCGAGGACCTTCAGGTCACAAGGCTGGGTCCTTAACCACAAGCCAATGACTGCCCAGGATTTACAAATCCAGTTTAACCCCTGATTCAAGATTTAAGAAAGATTTTGTATCATTTGTATCGCATGTGGTACATGAGACAGAAACAAAATAATGGCTCACGGACACCGTTTACCCTGTTCTATTTTAAAAGAAAATCCATCCATCCATTATCTTCCGCTTTATCCTATATTAGGGTCATGGGGGGTGGTTCCCCATACCCATCCAGGGGAGAATGTTTCGGGCGCTGGGCAGATACATCCAGGACAGGGGGCAATCTATCACTGGGCACACACTCACTCTATATGGGGCAATTTGGAGAATTCAACTGACTTGATCCATGTTTTTGGACTGTGTGAGGAAACCAGAGAACCCGGAGGAAACCCACGCAGACTCAGGATTCGAACCGGTAATCCCCAGCACTGAGAGGAGAACATACTAAGCCACCATGCCACCCTATTAAAAGAAAATAAGATTTAATACTATATCGCTATGTGAAATATAATATACAATATAGAATATACAACTTTAAATATATATATATATATATATATATATATATATATATATATATATATATATATATATATATATATATACAGAATATACAAGATAAAACCATCAATATACTATAGAATATACAACTGTATGTGTGTGTATGTGTATATATATGTGTGTGTATGTGTATATATATACACACTCACCGGCCACTTTATTAGGTCCAACTGCCAACTGTCCAACTGCTCGTTAACACTTAATTTCTAATCAACCAATCACATGGCGGCAACTCAGTGCATTTAGGCATGTAGACATGGTCAAGACAATCTCCTGCAGTTCAAACCGAGCATCAGTATGGGGAAAAAAGGTGATTTGAGTGCCTTTGAACGTGGCATGGTTGTTGGTGCCAGAAGGGCTGGTCTGAGTATTTCAGAAACTGAAAGAGTATTGTTGCTGACCATGTCCATCCCTTTATGACCACAATGTACCCAACATCTGATGGCTTTCAGCAGGATAATGCGCCATGTCATAAAGCTGGAATCATCTCAGACTGGTTTCTTGAACATGACAATGAGTTCACTGTACTCAAATGGCCTCCACAGTCACCAGATCTCAATCCAATAGAGCATCTTTGAGATGTGATGGAACAGGGGATTCACATCATGGATGTGCAGCCGACAAATCTGCGGCAACTGTGTGATGCCATCATGTCAATATGGACCAAACTCTCTGAGGAATGCTTCCAGCACCTTGTTGAATCTATGCCACGAAGAATTGAGGCAGTTCGGAAGGCAAAATGGGGTCCAACCCATTACTAGAATGGTGTACCTAATAAAGTGGCCGGTGAGTGTATGTATTCATTCATTATCTTCCGCTTTGTCCTCTATTAGGGTCGCGGGGGGGTTGCCCATGCCCATCCAGGGGAGAGCGTCTCGGGCGCTGGGCAGGAGGAAACCCACGCAGACGAGGGAGAATATGGAAACTCCACCCAGATGGGGATTCGAACCGGGAATCCCTAGCGCTGAGAGGCCAACGTGCTAACCACTAAGCCACCGTGCCGCCTATATATATATATATATATATATATATATATATATATATATATATATATATATATGTATATGTGTGTGTGTAAAAATATATGTAGTTTAAAATTATATAAATATAAATGTTGCACCATATGCATTGTGAAATATAGCAGAAACTATGTATATAAGTGTAAATTGAGGTGGATAAAGGTTTTGAGGTAGATGAGTGTTTTGGTGGAGAATGATGGTATTCAATTAGGAAACTGTTGTGGTGTGAAGTGTCCATGAAGGTCTGTTTTGTTGGTGCTTGTGAGATGTTTATGCTTTATTTAAAATGAGTGTGAGATTCCACAACAAATGATCTCTGTGCTGCATGTGTACAAGAGCAACTCTGTAAAATTAGATTCTACGGTCATTATCCATTATTTATCTATAAAATGTGTGTTTGTGTGTGTGTGTGTGTGTAGGGCAGCACTGATTTTTAGGATGGCAGTATTTTAACACGAGCGAGACGATGCCCTGAGTGCCGGAGCCAAGCCTCCATTTGCTTTTAGGACCTTTTTTAAATCCACACTTAACTAATCCTCACAAACGAGCAATACGGCCGCAGTGTAAATGAAGACGACACAATTACTTAATGCAGGATTAATGAACAGGGCTTTTACATTAAGCGTGAGCAGTTATAATGAATTATCCATCATGAGGAGGAGTTCTGCACCCATCTGTCGGCGTCTTGGGTTGGTATTGGACCGACTGACCATGAGAGATTAATTAGCATCATCCTCATAATTACTCAATCTGTATGGCTATTGTTCTCAATGACTCTTAAATGTGTTCAGCTTCAGATTTGGGTTAATGACTAAAAAGGATAATTAAGTGCCAAGTGGCCTAATTAATGAGTGTTCATTAATTACACCCCGATGACTGGGGAACGTAATATTACTTGATGGCAGAATGGCACCACAGGAGTTCAACTTGTCGGAGTGGGTTTTGTGCCGAACACTCGAACTTCACCTTGTTTTTTTTTTTTTTGTGCTTTTAGGTTCCATCCATAGATCATCTTCCGCTTTATCCTCTATTATGGTTCCCCATGCCCATCCAGGGGAGAACGTTTCGGGCGCTGGGCAGATACACTCAGGACAGGGGGCAATCTATCACTGGGCACACATTCACTCTATATTTGGCCAATTTTGGAGAACTGAACTTGGACTGTGGAAGGAACCTCGATGAAACCCACACGGACACAGGGAGAACATGGAGACTCCACCCAGATTGCAATTCAAACCAGGAATTCCTAGAGCTGAGAGAAGAACATGCTAAACACTGCAGACTGAACCCAAAGGTTCAGGGGCACCCTATTTGTTATTATATGCATTAAAATAAATTTGCCCACCAACACTTTGTGGGGCAGTTTTAAGCTTGGGGTTAAGGAACCAGCCTTGTGACCTGAAGGTCTCTGGTTCGATTCCCGGTCCCAACAAGTGCTATGGCTAAAGTGCCCTCGAGCAAGGCACCTAACCCCAATTGCTCCCTGGGCGCCATATACAGGGCTGCCCAACGTTCCAGGCATGTGTGCTAGCTTCCCTCAGTGTGTGTTTGTGATGGGTTAAATGTGAAGACCAAATTCCTGTGTGTGTGTGTGTGTGTAAGCACCGCAGGCAAAACAGATGACTTTATCTTTGCAGGCGTCTGCAGGTTCGGTATTTATGCCTTGGTTTTTTTTGGAAAAGGATGCATGCAGACATGCTGTATTCATGGTCCAGTATTCACTTCCTGCCACACTGTGAGACAGGCTGTAAAAAAAAAAAAAAAATCTGGCTTTTTTTCCCCAGCTATCGTGTGTGTCTTGCTGACGGAGGCAATGCAAAGCAAAGACGGATGCTTTTCCCTTTGAAATGAACATAACTACTTATTTCATGCATGAGGAGATCAGAGAACATCTCAATAACTCAAAGAGGGAAAGGGTTTCAAAGAGAAGATGAACAGTTAAAAGATCTTTTTCAGCCAGACCTCAGGGGAACCCGTCCTGCTCGCGTGGCGTGAGTGAATTCTGCACTCGGTTCCACCCCTCTGTCACAGCCAGAACTCTTATCCATTCATCAGGAATGTTCCCGGTGCCTTACTCCCGAGCGTGCCTGGTGTGCCCCCGAATTAGCATATCAAAGTCTTTTTTTTTTTTTTTTTTTAGCGTTACCTCTGAAGTCATTATCAGAACGGCGCTGAGAGCGAACTGAGGCTGAGGTCATTTTCAGAATTACAGAAGAAAGGAGTGCGTCTGATCCACGCCACGTGATTTTGTAAAGAGGTCGCAAAGAGGGCGAGATTGAAAATGCTTAATTAGTTCTTAAAGTCTATTCCAATGTCAGGAGCCTTTATTACAGAGTGTTTCTTTTGCACTGATATCAGACTCACATATACTCTCCCGAAGGCTCTGGAGAAATTTGGAGACATTCGGTCCAAGACGTTGCCAGTCCCCTGATGTGGGACATAAAACGCTTGGTTCTTATTCATTATAGCCTATCCCAGGTGTGTGAATTCAGAGGGCTGTGCAGGGCTCGCATATTATAGCGGCACAAATTCACAGCCGCATCGCCGCCCCTGCGCTGCGCCACCGACCTCATGGCATCCTTACAGTTCGGTTGCATGAACGCAGTCTAACGTTTTGCATTAGGTTGTATGTCACCTTCCTCGCTCCCCCGTAACATGCCGAATTTTAGTGACAGCTTCGGCTCGAGGTAAAGAAAGGATAACATGATGTTTCTCTTTGTTCCAGTCAGAAAATTCAGTAAATCCTTCTTGACAAGCACAGAAACAAGGTTAGAAATGATGGGGGGATTAAGGCATCTGCCTCCGTCATGCCGTATTCATACCCTTTAATGAAGCCACTTTTGTTTGTGTCGTGTCTGTAAGCGCTGCGTAATGTCGGCTTCTAATCGTCAGGAATTCAGACTGACAGAAATACTTATTAACGGGAATAAGATTGTCGAGCTTTACCCAAAATGACGGGGTATTATTAGTAATAGTAGTCGTATAGTGTCAGAATAATAGCATAAATTATAATAATAATGATTATAGGGTGTTGGAAAGGGGTGGGGTTTCAGTCTCAGAGTCTTCCAAAGCTTCTAACCTGGGCCCCTGAGGAAGGCCTTTAACCCTCATCACTCCAGAAGTGCTGTATCATGGCTGACTCTGTGCTCTGTCCCCAAACCGTCAAGTTGGGACACTTGTAAGTCCCTTTGAATTAAAGTGTCTGCAAAATGATGTAACGTAATGCAATGCTCATTCCAGCACTTACAGGGTAAAAGGCAGGGAAACACTTGGGGCGGTTTAGGATTTTCAATTCTTCTGCTTGCATGTTAATTGGACTGTGGGAGGAAATCTGCGCTCCGAAACTCGAAAACCCACATCGATGTGGAGAGAACATGCAAACTCCACAGAAATGATCTGCCTTGTAATTGCACCAAGGTCCTTGTAACCATTGCACCTCCCTTTTATTATTATTATTGTCATTATCGTTAATTGAAGGAATATTTGTGTTGTAGTGAGGAGGAATTGTAGTGAAGAGCGGGTGGAGGAGGAGAATTGGTAACCGTGGGAAGAGGAGGTGAAATCAGTGGAGGATTGTAAATAGTATTAGTAGCTAAGAAAGGAAGCAGATGTTCTATTCGTTTGTTGGTTTTTAGCTGTAATTATATTTACATTCTGGATTTCTTTGTTCCTTCTTTGCTCCATTTGGGTTTTTTTTTTTCTTCTCTTTCGTCTTCCTCATTCTAAAACGTGCCATCAGTTGGATAGCCTCCATCTCTGTATAAGAATATATTCTGAGGGTTCTGTACATTTGACGCATCAGATAAAAATGTCAATGATGGAAACAAAAGTTGATGATTTTGTAACCGTTTTAAACACGTTAGCTGTAGTTCTGTAACCGCAGGGTTTACATCAGGGTGGAGGTTTACACTGGTCTTTGACGTTTTTTTTACATTTGGATAAACGGCCCATTAGTGGGACGCAGTGAGTAACTTTAATGTTAGGAAATCTCAATTTCCTCGATGAACCTTTTCTGAAGGCGTCAAAAACCACAGTACAGTTGAGTTATTGAATCAAGCGGTTTATTTATGACAAACCGAGTGAAAGCAGTGTGTTCTTCCAAGACAAGCCCCAGATCGCGATCCGACTCTGATCTCAGCACCACACCAGCCTCACCAAGACAGAGCCCCGAAGTCCAGTTGCTGACTCTATTTATTTTAAAAACCATCCCTTGTCCTGCTTATTCTAAAACAACTTGTCGAAGGAGTTCTATGGGGGGGGGGGGGGTAAACACGCCGTTCCTTCCCTTATCTGGAGGAGCTCGGGGCCCTTGAGCTTTATCCGCCAGATGCCAGATGTCTCTAGCTTCATGAAATATCTAGGCCTTGAGCAACCGCCGGCTAGATTGCCCCATCTCATTATCAAATGCACTCATCCCCTTGAACATGAAGTACTTTTTCGTATAAATCTTCAAATTTTATCCCTTCAATTGAAAGATTTTTACCTCCTCTCACCATTGTTGACCCGCCCCACCCTTTACACAAAACTGATCTGTTCAGACCTGGGTTGGCAGGTTGTTACAATCTAACTTTTGTAGTCACATGTTCCAGTGGAGGAGGCACAGTGGCTTAGAGGTTAGCAGGTCCGCCTCTCCGCACTGGGGATCCAGGTTCGAATCCCGATTTTGGTGGAGTTTCCATGTTCCATGTCCACATGGGTTTGCTTCTTCTTCTTCCAGTAAAAAAACATGAATTTAAGGTAAATTGGCTGCTCTAATTTGCCCCTACATATTGTGTTTGTGTGAGTGTGTGCCCAGCACTAGATTTGGTGTATCTGCTCAGAACCTGAAATGTTGGCATGGGGAACCCCTCGTGACCCTAGGAGATGATTAGAGGTAGATAATGAATGGATGTTCTAATGGCTTGAAAGTAGAACCAAATATTAGAAGATCACCCAAGCTCGAACCTGGAACCATACTCCAATTTTATGAAGTTTAAGTTTGTTAATTTCATGCCAAAAGTACATGGAAACCATATTTTAGACTTTTGCAATTCTGCAGAACTGACTAGGCATAAAACATCCGCTTACATTCATCTAGAACCTTCTGTTCTGTATATTATAGTGAAGTTGCAGACTACATGCATCCAGCTAGTTTTGGCGAAGCTCTTCTGGTTCCCTGGGGGCACTCAGCTTCTCATTTCTCTTACCAAAGAGAAGATTTGCAAATGTAAGGACTGGCTTTCCCTAGAGCACCAATTAAAACTTTTTTTTTTTTTTTATTGCCTGAGAGGCAGCTTGAATCCCATCTTGAATCCCATCCCTCCTCCATCATCCGACTCGTTCTTGCTTCTTTTTATTTTTCCCCATCACTTCTGATAAACTCAGCAAAGCTGCAGCATAACAAACACCAAACACACTGCTACTGCTGCTGCTTTAAAGGGGGGGGAATGCACTCATTAGTCATGCCACTGGCCCAAATTTCTAAATCTGCATTTAGAGATCTCAGAAATCATCATCACATGCTAAGCTTTCTGAAACTCATTCCTCTTCGTGTATTTCTCTTTAATTAAGACCTGATTGCCTCATTAGCAGTGGCGCAAACGAAGCGCTACCGTTTCCCTTCGCTGGTTTAAATAAAGCTGAATTCAATAATGTCATCTTGTTTTTTCGACTCTTGTTGATTCACTTCAGCTCCTGAATTTATCACAAACTTGTAAATGAATAGTGAGACGGCAACTTTTTTTTTGGGTTACCATAGTAACATCTGTGAGCCTTTACGACGTGAATGAAAGGTATTTCCCACAATGTGATGCAAAGACTTAGTGGCTTAGTGGTTAGCACGTTCGCCTCTCAGCACTAGGGATTCCCGGTTCGAATCCCCATCTGGGTGGAGTTTCCATGTTCTCCCTGTGTCCGCGTGGGTTTTCTCCGGTTTCCTCCCATAGTCCAAAAACATGGATCAAGTCAATCGAGTTCTCCAAATTGCCCCATATAGAGTGTGTTTGTGTGAGTGAGTGTGTGTCCAGCGATAGATTGGCGCCCTGTGTAGATTGGCGGGGTGTATCTGCCCAGCGCCTGAGACATTCTCCCCTGGATGGGCATGGGGAACCCCACCGCGACCCTAATAGAGCATAAAGCGGAAGATAATGAATTAATGAATAGAGCATATAGAGCATATATATATATATATAATATATATATATATATATATATATATATATATATATATATATATATATATATATATATATATACCTGATTTTTAAGTGTGTTTGTTTATATAGCTCTCATATAATGATTATATAAACATACAACAAGATATGCACTCTGTTTATATGCAGAAAGAAGAGCCAGAGTTTTAAACCCTGCCTCAATAAAATCCTGTCTCTAAAGACTGCTGCATGAAATACAGTGCAGTAACTTAATAGCAGAAGGTCAGTGTTGTTGAGGAGGTAACTCAGGGTCCTGGCCCAAACCCGAAAGAAAACCACTGTGTTTAATAAAAAAAAATAAATAAAAAAAAAAGACTCCATTTTCAACCTGTCTGAGTCTCAACATGGTGACGACCTCCTGCTGTCGAACCAATCATTGATTGCAATCTGTCACTGTCACTCATTGCATTACGGATGACATGACTGCTGAACTTGTCATATAACCACTCATTTGTGAACTCGTCTGCTGTGAAGGCCTGACGGCATACGTACGCGCTTTAGTGCATTATATATTATACAGAGCGGCGCTACTTCAGTGCTAAAGGTGTGAACAATTATTAAGCAAGTTGTAGTTTCTCCACTGCTGTCTGTCAGTCCAAAATGTTAATAAACTTCAAACCTGAACATTAAAAGTAAGGTATTGGATTTCTCAGGTGAAGATTGATGTGTGCAGAATTATTATGCAGCTAAATGAAAAACAATAATCTTCCCATCTCACTCACTTATTTTCATCTGTTAAAGCGAAAATAATAATAAAAAAAAATGAAACAAATTTATAAATTACCATTTCTGACATTAAAATATATATATATTATATATAGCAACCCTTCTTAAGAGTCATATTCCTTCAATAAGAATCTTCCATCTTCAATCTTCCATATGCCTTCCATTCATGAAGTCCGTCACGTTCTTCGTCTATTGAACTTTTTGTTCAGAGAGGTGGACTGTTTTCCTTCACCATAAATCTCCCGTTAAAAAAGGGCCCACAAGTTCTCAATAGGGTTTTGGTCAGGTGAGGAAGGGGGTCATGTCATTATTCCAGCATCTTTAAGGCCTTTACTGGCGAACCATGCAGTGGAATTACAGGGATGCATGCCATGGAGCATTGTCCTGCATAAAAAATCATGGACGTCTTCTGAAAGATGTTGACTTTCTGTTCCACTGCTTAAATAACGTGTCTTCTTAAAACTGGCAGTGGGTTTGTGATTGATTTTGAGACCATCTTCAAAGCTGGAAAGTATTCAGCCTGGTTCCTAAAGGGTTCTTTCAGTCTGTTCAATGAAAATCAAATGTCACTGCCAATCTGTGCTCCGGATCCGGTCCATGAAGGCCAATGCAACTTAAAGCTTAACAAGCACTTGGCTCCACTCAACATAGTCAGGATTAAACGAGCCTCTCTGCTGTTTCACCCCTCATCTTCCTAAGCACACTGCGTTGTATCCTTTAATGACTTGCTTATAGGCTCAGATGCTTTAGTGGATCAGTGTGAGTAGCTTATAAAAAAAAAAAAAAAAGAAATGCTCAAGTCGCACAACAAGGGGAGAAGGAAGCCAAAGATCACACAGCCTTTTTGCGTTGAAGACGTCTCTTGACCCCCTTCTGAAAAAGCCCATTCATGTTTTCAGCTGTATGGCTGCTTTAACCATTAAATATGCCATGGCTGATATATAGAGTGTATGCATGATGGGACTTTCTTCCTGGAAGGCTGAATAGCAAAACACAGTTAAATGACTGGCTGCAGTGTGAGTAAGTGGAAACCCAGAGCTGGATCCATTTATCTGTGTAAATTAAAGGTGGCTGGATTTGACAGTGAGTCTTAGAAGTTACTGAAAAGCCAGTGGTTTACTGATCTGGAGATTTAATTGCTGATCTGGATCCTGATATTTAAATAGACCCGAGTTTGTCTTTAAAAGATTTTTAAAAAAAATAAAAAACAAGAAAATATTCCGGTGTAACGTCTCGTCTTTGATAGTAAACAAATCTGTTTCATTGCATTGATTATTATATACATTTTTTTTTTTACTGTTCATGTTCATACCGGGTGGCACAGTGGCTTAGTGGTCAGCATGTTCTCCTCTCAGTGCTAGGGATTCCCGGTTCGAATCCCCATCTGGGTGGAGTTTCCATTTTCAAAAAAAGTCCAAAAACATGGATCAAGTCAATTGAGTTCTCCAAGTTGCCCCATATAGAGTGTGTGTTGGTGAGTGAGTGTGTGCCCAGCGATAGATTGGCGACCTGTCCTGGGTGTATCTGCCCAGCGCCCGAAACGTTCTCCCCTGGATGGATGAATGAATGGATGGATGGTCATACCTTATTAATTTACCACTCTCGTTCTTATTACAGCCATAGGGGTTGGTGGTATCCCCAGCACTCATATGGCAAAGAACATGGGAACACTTAAACGGGATGCAGAACTGGGTATGTTCAACTCATTTATTTTCATTTCTGCTCGGTGACTATTCATGATTTCATCAATACTCACAATGTTTGACTCATAACTGGAGTCTTCCTCAAAATCCAGGGTTGTAAGTCATTTCGACGTGCGAATCAGTCGACCGTGAGGCTGATTAAACTGAAAGGGAAACAGATCAACATATTTTTTTTAATAAAACATGTAATTATCAAACAGTCTAAACTCACCATGGGGTGTGAGATTTGTATTCAGAAAATGGTGTTCGTCTTGGCAAAGCAACATGAAATAATCCTCGCTTTGTGTGTTAAAAAAAAAAAAAAAAAAGAATGTTTGTAATTCTTATCTATTCCAACAAAGTATGTTTATAAATATATCCACACCTCATGTGCTAAGTATAATAATATTTAACAAGTGCTTCTGGCTTTTCTACAGTCCTGTAACTGAATGATACTAATTTGCACAAACGTTTTTTTTACGCATTTTTACCCAAACATCCGACAATACCCGAGACAGACTGCTGACTCCATCTTTTATTGTTTCTGTAATATCTCAGATGTCTTGTCGAATCTACTTGCACACTCAAGCGCACATCAGCTCAATCCCATTTTAGATCCTGTCGCTACCGCTCCATCAGACTTCCTTCCACTCAGTGGGTGTAAGCCCAGTGACTTCCACCTGCTGTCACTGAATAGTCAGTGTATAGCACATATTTTAACAAAATATCCACCAAACATGAGCGGAGAGAAATGTGTGATCACACTGCATTTCGTGGATTAAGATGGTCAGTTATTTGCCGCATAGCAAATAGTTAAGAAAGTAAAATGCTTTCAAGTGGCAGCGATTCAGAGAAATGGGTCCAAAATGATATGGATTTTTGTGAGAGGTTAGCACAGAGCTCTGACTTTACTAAAAATACATGTCTTTGGACAATAAACACCAGTTTTAAGCCACTAGATGTCCAGGCTAAAAAATGTCCAAAAGTCTTCCGCTTTATCCTCTACTAGGGTCATGGGAGGGTTCCCTATGCCCATCCAGATACACCCAGGACAGGACGCAGATCTATCACTGGGCACACACTCACTCACACAGACACACTCTATATGGGGCAATTTGGAGCTCTCAATTTACCTCGACCCATGTTTTTGGACTGTGGGAGGAAACCGGAGAACCCGGAGGAAACCCACGTGGACATGGGGAGAACATGGAAACTCCACCCAGATTGGAGTCCAACCGGGAATTAGTAGCGCTGAGAGGAGAACGTGTTAAGCCACCATGGACCCCCGGGGAAAAAAAAATTAATAATTGTAATTGTTAGCTATAGGTCCACAAGTATGATGTATACAATTTGAATATGGATAAATTTATTGTGTTTGTACTGGGGGTCTTGTTGGTGTTCTAATTCCCCTGCTGTATGTCATGCCTTTTAATTACCCATCAACTTCTGCAAGGTGTGGAGCTGATCACTTATGGCATGATGGCATGAGTGCAACAGCTGCCTGAGTGGAATGGAGTAAATGATGGAACTGGCTTAATAGCCTATGCCGGATTCATTTAAATATGAATGTATCACACACACACACACACACACACACACACACACACAAATAACAAGGACATGTATACCATAACCCATTTTATCTTCAGTGTGTCCGTGTCTCTTAGGCCGTCAATTTATATCGAATTAAAAAGCCGACCTCGGGTATCCGCATCTTGTGTTGCCCGAATAAACTCCTCCTGAATGTGAAATGTTTGTCGGATTACAGTGACGGGATCCTGACGTGTAATGGGGTGCCTGAAGACAGAATCAATTTGCAAATGTCATGCTCATCAAACGCAATTCAGAGATGGAGGACACGTCTGAACAACAAGAAGAAGAGGCCGCAATAAGGTACAGAACGCCGAGTCAAATTATTTGCGCAAAGTCCCTGGAAATTACTTTGCTGACTGATGATGGCATCATATAGTCATCCTGAATAATTATTTAAGTATGATGCATCTAGACTGAGACGCCGAGGCTCCTGCAGCCAATGCCCTGCCATTTAGAGTACACAGTTTATTCTATCATCCACACACAGGGCTTTTACTGCATTTATATTAACTTAAACAACAAGCTGCCAATATTGGAGGCACTGAAAATTAATACACCGTGATGTCATAAGAGTTTTTATTTTAATAATAGAATGATTATGGAAAAGTTTACCAATCATTTTCAACTAACGAAATTGTTTGTTAGACCAAAAGTCGCCTCCATCACATTCTGTGATAAGTGTTTAGAACGTGATGTGTTGTGATCTGGGGGGGTGGGCTGCCCATGCCCTTGCCCTGCCCTTGCCCTTGCCTATGCCCATCCAGGCGAGAACGTTTAGAGCACTGGGCTGATGCACTATATAGGGCAATTCGGAGCATTTAATTTTACCTTCAATCTAAGTTTTTAGACCGAAGAACCTGGAGGAAATACACGTGAGCACAGGGAGGACATGGAAATGCCACCCAGATTTGGAATTCGAACCAGCACCTAGAGGCGATTGTGTTAATGTGTTACAGCCTCATGACTTTTAGACCAAGTTAGAATGTGATGTCATGAAGGACGCTGTGATGGCTGGAAGGTTGCTGGTTAGTCAACAGCAAAAGTAAACACCAACACGTTACCATCATGTTCTTCTAACAAATTGCTTCTCTTAAAATATCAATGATGCGCTGCGAGCCCTACTCTAAACATGATCCACGGACCACGCCACCCCTCCCTCATTACAGACCTGACATACTTGTCCTTACGATCTGGATTCCGATGGCCGCAGTGTCACTGAGACTCGAATCCGAGATTCTTTAATTACAAAGAGAACAGTTTGCAGTATTTACAGTGCTAATGGGAGTAATTAATTCGCTCTACTCAAAATACTGTTTTGGTTTGTTCCACTCCGGCTGCACAAGAAAATAGTTTTAATAATAGAACTACTCCAGATCTCAGTGGAGTGGTTCAGTACCGAGACAACTATTGCACCATATAATCCAAGTCTGATCGCAGCTTTAATTCTGACATTTTCTCTTTTAAAGCTCTACCGTGGATTTCAGTGAAAAATAAATGAGGTTACCTGAGCAGGTGCTGAACTTCAATCACATTAACAGTGTGCATGTTAAACACCTGCAGCACAGTTTCCTCTTTTTAAATAAGCACAGGCAGAGGCAGGAGCTTACCAGGTTTTATAGGTCAAGGCCCATTATCCCCAATATGTTATAGACTCAGGGTTCTTTAGTAAAGGTATTTGTTTTGCCAAAATCCCCACGCATTTCATCCATAAATGGAAACAGTGTAATTGAAATTTTCACCTTCTAAAATCTAAGCCCTGCTTCTTGTTTTTTTTTTTTATCATGAAGCACTAGAGCCATCACGTGGTGAAGTCATGATGCCGTGCATCAGTCAACGTGCAGTTTTTCCCCACTCTTTTTAAAAAAAAAAAGACAGAAAGAACAGAAGCCTTAGGGGAAAATATGGTTGATGATTATGTCATCATTTACAGTAAATACATGAATTTAATTTAAATCTAATTTTAAAGAAGTATCTGGCTCTGGAAATAATGTCAAATATATGAAAAAACGAGTTGTAAATGAAATTTACATTTATCTAGGATATAAAGGTTTGGCTGCAGTTAGCCCATCCTTTTGCATCATGGCATCTGTACATCTTTTGTACAGCCCATTAATGCACATAGGGGCAATTTAGAGCACCTTTTTTTTTTTTTTTTTTTTTTTTTTTTTTTTTTTTTTTTTTTGGGGGGGGGGGGGGGTTCACCCATGACCATACGTAAAAGAACATTTCAGGTACTGGGCAGATACACCCAGGACAGGGTGCCAATCTACCAATCTATCACACACACACACTATATGAGGCAATTTAAGGCATTCAATTCACCTTAAATCCATGTTTTTGGACTGTGGGAGGAAACCCACACAGACATGGGGAGGACATGGAAACTCCACCCAGATCAGGATTCGAACCTGGATTCCCAACGCTTGAGAGGAGAACATGCCAACAGTTAATGTGCCATGTGGCGATGGGAACACTACCAATAATAATGTACTGGATTCAGGTGATTTAAAGCATGACATCCCCTGTTGCTTAAAATCCAAAACACTTTTGCTTATTGGAGAGAAATCTGAGTTTGAATGAGTGCGCAGGAACAGCAGCGCAGCCTATAAATATTTACAGCCGGTATGTAATTAATGAGAAAAACTGATCATCTCATTTTTGCCGGTTCAAAAGCATTTAAACTGGTAAATCTCACTTTGAAATTGAAATGGTTTTGCTCTGACGCACCAACAAATGAACACGCTTTCATCGCGGCCCGAGTTCAGGAGCAAATATTCAGGAGGCACTCGGCAGAAACAATGGATCAAAACAGGCTAATTAATCTGTGTGTCTTACATACATTGTTTCCACATCAGTTCTTAGTGACAATTAATGGATTTGTTTTGCTTCTCCCTGATGAAACTGAGACAATCTAATATTAAAGGCCTAGCTCATTAGCGACACACTGCCGAAAGCAGCCCATGCATTTTTAAAGGGCACAGTTTAGAAGAATGGCTGCCCTTATAACTATTGCATCGCCTCGTTCGGATTATGCAGCGGAATGTGAAAACCCGAAAGCCGTTCAACCTGATTGTGTGGGATGTTATTATGAAATGCACATTAATGCAGCCTGTCTATTTTATTTTTTTATTATTATTTTTTTAAATGCCATGCGGAGACATTTAAAAATTGTTAATTCATCAGAATCTGAGGTTTTATGAAAGTTTAAAAAAATTATAATTCACTTGTAAGAAGGCACTGTGTTATCACTGATTTTAAATAATATATTAAATTGTTCTGTACTGATGTAGACATAAGAGGTTTTTCTTTTTTTTAAGCACAGAACCTGATTCTACATCCTTGTTCGTGATAATAGTGTCTACATACTTTTAAAGATGTAGCAGAGGATGCACACATGGCTGATGAGGACTTCATTTCCCATCCATCACACTCTCACACACTGATTAATTTCACCTGGGACACATTAATCTTACATTATTAGACTCTGGGTTTGAAGAGGTCTTTGTAGAGTCTTACTCATCTCTCTTTCTTTATGGGATTGTATCTTTGTATGTAGTCTACCACTAACCATTTTAGTGTGTTGAGATTCATTAAAGCTTTTGTTTAATTTAATGAGTAAACCTACATTTGATTCACTGTTGGATGTTTAACAGCAAGACTGCTTTTAATAAAACAGTTTACAGGAAACATGACTTAATATGAACAAAGATAGCAACGTGTTGTTGTTTTAATGTGCCACCTTGTGGTTGCCTCTGTAATTACAGGGCCAGGGTCGTTACATGCATGGCAACAGATCTGCAGCACTTGATGCCGTCTGATGGTCCATGTTGGTCCCTGTGACTGCATAAAGAAGAAACTAGGTTGACGAGGATGGATCCCAAGCTTTCACCCATCATCGCTTTTCGACTGGACAAACCGAGTTTCCGAGTTTTACCCATAGGAGTCGGATACCAAAATTATTCTGACCGTGTCTTATTACTGACCGTATCAATTAACAGACGCTTTTATCCAAAGCAACTAACAAATGAGAACATCACAAGTCAGAAGTTATGCAGAAAACCAACTACACTGTAAAACCATCAAACCTGATTGTTATTTGACGTTGTGCCCTCCCCCCCCCCCCCCCTTTTATTTATTTGTTAAAAAGATGTGTCTTCAGTAGTTTCATAAAACGGCAAAGTGATTCTGCCTTACGGACAGAGTTGGGAAGATCGTTCCACCATTTTGCAGTGGTGAATGCCACAGAGTGAGAAGTGGTGCTGACGGTAAGTGCAGAGCTTCAAAGACATCAAAGGGCGCCGCAGAGACTCTGGGGGGGGGTCCCATCATCGTCGGTTCCAGGGGACCTGAAAATAAAATAAAATAGAAAAATGCAACAAAACATCATCAGCAGCAGAAGGTTTAAGAGTATGTTTTATAAAATGACATTCATCACCTTTTACTTATTAAAATAAGCTTAAGTTACTAAGGAGTAGCACTTACAAATGGCCACTTAATTAGGTACATTATATACACTTTGCTTAATCATATAGATGAACTCTGTCGCTCTACAATTGGAGATAAGAATTCCTCTGCTTCCCTATATGCTTTAATCCCCAGTTGTTCTGCGTTCTAATGATCAGGTGTTATTTGTGTGAGTGTGTGTTGCTGTGGTACGAGTTTAGGGAACTTAAACCGTGTTTTAAGTTATTTTATTTGTGTTTCTTGGCGATTGTTAAGATGCCAATATAAACACCTCTCATACGTAGCCTGTTGATACTTATGCTGTTATAACTTTTCTTTTTTTTATTATTACCACCCTATATTATATATATATGAGGGCGCGGTAGCTCAGTGGTTAGGGCATTGGGCTATCAATCGGAAGGTTGTGGGTTCAAATCCCAGGTCCACTGAAGTTACCAGTGTGGGTCCTTGAGCAAGACCCTTAACCCTCATTGCTCCAGGGATGTTGTGATTAACCCTGTGCTCACCTTGTAAGTCGCTTTGGATAAAAGTGTCCAATAAATAACCAAATGTAAATGTCTATATTGGCTTCATCTGTTCGTCTGTGTCTAGTAAAGATGAAACTTTGCACAATTGTTCATCGTCGATGACAACACATGAATCAATTAAAAATATTACCAATTAAATAACTCATTTGTGGTAATTAATAAATTTAGTTTTCTATTGATAAATTGCCACGACTATTTTATTGCCTACTACAATTCATTCCTTTCATTCATTATCTCCCGCTTTATGCTCTATTAGGGTCGCGGTGGGGTTCCCCATGCCCATCCAGGGGAGAACGTCTCAGGCGCTGGGCAGATACACCCAGGACAGGGCGCCAATCTATCGCTGGGCACACACTCACTCACACATACACACTCTATATGGGGCAATTTTGAGAATTCAATTGACTTGATCCATGTTTTTGGACTGTGGGAGGAAACCGGAGAACCTGGAGGAAACCCACGCAGACACGGGGAGAACATGGAAACTCCACCCAGATGGGGATTCGAACCGGGAATCCCTAGCGCTGAGAGGCGAACGTGCTAACCACTAAGCCACCGTGCCGCCTACCTACTACTAATTCTACTAAATTGTATACTTCACAAGAATAATTAATGTAAGATGAAGTAATTTAAAACCATATAGAGTTGTTTTTTTTTTTAAAGATTTTTTAAATATAATTTTCTTGTTATTCAGGACATCCGTGATGCTATAGCGAAGACCTCGCAGCTTTGTGGACCAGCTGGAGTCTTCACAAGACTTTAATGACTGATGATTTTAAGACATGTTTGTGCGTATATGAATAGGTTTTCTGTGTTGTCTTTAAAACACATCAGCACTGCTGGGTCTGATCCAATCATATCAGTGCAACCTCACACCAACACACCATCACCACCATGAAAACATGCACCCAACACATACCTATCCTCTGAAGGTCCTGTGGGGTCATGATCATCAACAGGATAATAAAGCATGAAGAAAAACAGTCTGTAATTATAGAATTACAAATTGAATCTATATGGTAACTGGGGGAGACAATGAGAGTAGAAACAAGATGAAAGTGCAAGTCGTAGGATATAATTGTTGTGGTGAACAGCGCCATCTGTCGGAAACAAGAAGGAAAGACTTTAAATTAACATCGCGGATTTTAAAGTGAAAATTCAGCTCAACCATCAGCATTTTATAAACAAATAAAAAAAAATTCAACTCTTATTTATACATTGATCAGCCAAATAAAAAAATACCTGTTTCATACTCACTGTGTTTATATCTTTTACTTTCCATATAAAGGCAGTTACTGTGATGCTGTGGCTCAGTTTCTGCTCTGCACCGAAACTGAAACCAATCCATTACATGCGATTCACCTTTAAGATGCAAATCAAACACAGTAACTCATATGTTGCTGCACAATTGCTGGAACAATGTTTCTGATCTATTGTCACAGCACAGCATAAACACACACACACACACACCACATCAGTGTCAGTGCAGACAAATATCCATCATCTGAATAATCCCCGCTTTGTGACCAACATTAGGAATGAACTGGATAAGTGCAGAAACAATGCAGAACTCTGCAGGCTGTGCGTTTCACTCTGAAACATGGCTGTTAAAACCACGCACCCCTGCTTTTCAATTTCATGGTGTGGACCTGTAAATGGTGTGATGGTTATTTGTAGCCACCGAACAAATGCGAATGTAAAGGAAAACATCTCTTGAACGTTTGTACATCAGAAAAACAAGTTACTGATCGGCAGCTGTGAGCTCGAGATGCTCAAAGCGGATATTTAAATGAACGAAATGATGCCAGAATGCTGCAGCTCAGGTTTTTACAAGAACTACAAAGCCCTCATTGTTGATACTCTGACAGAATTTCCTCGGTACTGTCCCAGGTGCACCGTCATTACAATTTTGTACTTAAGCATTAACGGGCAATTAGAACTTCTAAAAAGCATTTTATTCCAATATAAACAAGATTTTACAGCAGAGTTGGACAGCATACACATTCTGATGAGATTAACCATGATGTCATCCTTTCATCAAATTTTTGTAACAGGTATAAATCAGAAATATAACAGTCTGTCTGTCTGTCTTTGTCCCCGATTCCAGACTGTCCACACTGACGGACTGCACCGTTTAGATGAGTGATCACTTTCAGTCTTCAGCCGTCTCATCTTTCAGCGCCTCCACAGAGTTATAGTGTTCCCCCAGTCCATACGCATGCCTCATGTAACTGAACGCAGAGTCAGAGTAAACAGACTTCAGTGCACATCGTTAAAGCACAAAGGAATGTGAAGTAACGTGATTTTGAGGGATTTACATCAGAGTGATGGGAGGCTCGCGATACTCCTCCCCGATCGTGATGGCAGGAGCGTCCGCCTGAATGATCTCTATGGGAAGCTTGAGGATGTGCGTCAGCGCTCTAAGCTGTTTACAGGACAAAGAGACACGTTTGGAGTTGCTAAACCATCCTCTGACATTTCCCTAACGTTAACGATGGCTACGTCCCGATCAGGAGTCACTTGTTTAACTGGCTTACCTCTAGCTGTCCACCCCACGCTGCCGTTTCTGCAACATCTCTGCAGTATTTCTCAAATTCATCTGGGGAAATGAAAGATGGAATCTTTTGAACACCTCACTTAAATTCTTACAGAATTAAACTTTGAATGTGGGAGTGCTGATGCACACATTTCCACTATAGCCCAATATTTAAAGAATTATACTTTAAACAAATAATTTAAAGGCTTTATAGACTATAAGGTAAATCCTTATGTAATCCCACAAGAATAAAAGCATCATGGTTGAATGTTCAGCAACAGCATTATGACATCACAGCTCGAGGCTGTAACAGGTTTCATCTTGACCTCACCTGCAGTGTACATGTCCCCCGTGTTGGCGTTGGTGAGGAATGGTAGGAAATCGTCCTGGTGGCCCCTCATGTATTCGGCCGTCTGTAGGCGGAGTTGCGTTATCCCACAGGCAGAGCCCCGCCCACTCAGCTGATCATCTATGGCGCGATACATGCAGTGGCCATCGGATGAAATCTCCTTAACCTGCAGCTGTTTTTTCAAAAGCTTCTGCTTTAGTTTGAGACCTTCTTGGTGTCGAGAGCCCAGCAGGTTCTCCACCTCAGCCTCGGCGATGCGGTTCTCGCGGTCCTTCTCCAGCGCTGCCTTCTTGTCCTAAAAAGTTAAAGTGCTCAGTTTAAACAAATATAAACTCTTTATTAGAGTGTTAATATTAATGAGCCAGTAAGTGTTGATCTGACCCGTCTCTTTTGAGCTTTGGACACTCGGTTCTGCTTGATGTCTGATTCTTCTTCTGCACTTACAGTCATGGAGTCTACAGCATCTGTAGCTTCCTCCACCTTTACATAAGCAGAAAATACTCAGGCTTTATAAAGGGTATTTGTATTCAGTGAATTATGTGCTTTTTAAAGTTCACTCATTAGAAGGGTTCCTTAAGGTTTCTTAGTACTTCACCTTCCTGCTTTTCCCTGTCACCACAGCGTATGCAGTACATGCTTTCTCACTTTAAAACATTTGGTACCTGAATTTCTCACTGAGTGTAGTTGTCTCAAAACACTGATCTGATTTACCCAATTCATTGGAACCTTAATAAAAACCTCTGCTATTAAGAGAACATGCAGACACCTTACACCCAGGACATTTAATCACACCAACGAGATGGCTCTGATTGCTGCTCACATCCAATTACATAAGATTTATTATTTTACCCTGAAACACCATGTATCAAGGTGTTTATAACACCAAACACACTTTCGACAGCATGAAGAACGTACCTTATTGACCGAGTTCTGGAACTGTTGGAGCTCGTTCTCATGTTTCTGATTCAGGTCTGACTCCAGTTTGGCGATCTCATCCGTCATCTGCTTCCTCCTTTTTTTGTCATTCTTGGGTACTGCGTTTTTCATGCTCTGTATTTTAGCTACATAAAAGAAAATTAAGCTTAATTATGGGCAGCGGAGGCTCTGCAGACAGCGTACTGTATAATCCAATCAAAACAATATTTATTCGTCCCATGCATAGATACACAGAGTACAGGTATCTGTGAAATGCTTTGACGACTTCCTCACAATTAAAAGAAGTTGATATTAAGAATAAAATATGGTAAATACAAATGTTAATGTAAAGGCAAATAAGACAACTGTTAATCTTCAAGATGAAGTGTCAAGCTTATAATAAGTTGCCATTGTTGGATCCTTGATTATTGTTATTAACAGCCCGGCCATAAGGTTTTTGGACTGTGCTTATATATTAAAATTGTTTGATTTTGACAGGAACATTTTGATGGTGAACAGAAATCTTTAAAGTTACTTTCAAGTATTTTTTAAATAGCCCAAGAGCAAAGAAAACTGAATGTTTAGTTTTTTGTGGAAAAGCATCATTTTTATTTCCGCGTGTTCAGAGTTGTAACTTTTATCATTTTGACAAGAGATATATTTCATAGAGAGCAAAGTATTTTTTAATTATATATGGTTTAAGTTTATTTATTGAATTAAATAATATTCCTGTCTGTTTTCATTCCTTTTCGTGTTCGGAAAACATTTACTTTTAGTGATCAATAAATGTTAAGTGTGCTTTGAGTTTTGGCCCCCGGTGCAATTGTTAAAAAAAAAAAGGTAAAGAAAACAGTAAAAACACCACCGTTTTAATTAATTGATAGTTAAAGATGGTTTTAATTATTGAAATAAGAGAGACGATGATGAAATTAATTAATGAATTGTATACATTGATATTATTTATTTTGCTGCATTTATCAAAATTGCAAGCACAAATCTGTTATACATAGAAAAAGATCTGTAATTTTTCGAGTATAAGATTGCGGTATGAATTTTGTTTGCATCATTGAAAAATATTCTGACTTTTATTGATATCATTAAACAAGTATGAATTTATAGCTGCATTTTTGTGATTTTATTTTGGGTCGAACATCAATATGGACAGTTTGATTTCGATTGCGTTATTGTTTTATTTATTGTTGATTAAAATAATATATAAAGCGTTTAACTAGTGTGCAGAAAAAAATTTGTTAATTCATTGCTTTGCTGTAGGTCAACTGGGCTTCGTTACAAACCGCTCCTCGTTGACTTCGGAGGAGGGAAATTGCCCAATTGAGTTCACGTCCTATGAAGTGCACTAGAATAATCCGCGGAGGGTATTTGAGATTTGCCCCGCGACACTGACAGGAGCTTGCCACCTCGCCGCGCTATCCGTTTCATTGAATGCGTTTATTTTAATTTAATTAATTACACGATGTTTTATTTAAACATTTTTAGTTTAACCTAAAAAGTATAAAACGGAAGGACCGGCCCACCTTGTAGTTCTTTCTTCTCTTTTCGCTGCCGTAAGGCTAACAGCTCCTCCGCGGACTCCATGTTGGAAACAGCGCGCTGCAATTAAACGATAAACTGCAAACTAAACATCGAAAACTTTGAACTATTAAACACACGATCAGCGTGCTCTTCCGATCAACATGAAGCCGTTCTGCCTCCTGAATGAACAGTGTGTGAAGTAAACGGCTGGAAACTATTACGATATAATAGTAAATAAAAGTCCCAGCAAACAAAAACAACCACGATGCTTCAATCGAGATCGAAAATATAACCATTTCTTTTAAATATTACTTTATGCTTAATGTTTAATTTTAATATCCATACTAACATTTGTCCGTATTTAAAAAAAAACCATTTGATTCGCAAACGAATCATTTTGTTGAGCCGATTCTTTAATTAAATCAATTGTATTGTATGATTGGTCGAATACAAATAAGCAATAATAATATTAATCATAAAAATAACCTAAATAAAATCTGATAACGTTCATTGGCAATGTATTTAATTAAAACATAACACGCTACAAAATAAAAGCATGTGAAATTGACTCCTTAATTATAAGGAAGATGAATGAACATGGATCAAGGTCAATTGGATGCTCTAAATTGCCCCATATAGTGTGTTTGTGTGTGTGTGTGTGTGTGTGTGTGAGTGAGCCCAGTAAGATTGCCCAGTACTTCCATGATGGGAATGGGGGAACACCCCCACGACCCCAGTATGAATAAATACATAACTGTGCCCAGCGATGGATTGGCGTCCTGGGTCTATCTGCCCAGCGCCCGAGACGTTCTCCCCTGGATGGGCATGGGGAACCCCACCGCGACCCTAATAGAGGATAAAGCGGGAGATAATGAATGAATGAATGAACTGAACACTCTTTATGAACTCACATCCTTTGCTGATGTATTAAGCCATTATCAATGAAACGGACTAACCTTTCTTTGTGAAGTGACTCAAGGAAAGACAATGAGCTGCTTCATAGAACAGTATAATGTTCCAATTAGACTAAAGAACCAATTTTCAACTAAAGAAGTCTTTTTTTTACCATTAAATGACTTAGAATATTAATGAATTCAGCTCTTCATTCTGTCCCATCACCACAAGTGTGTAAAATCAAAGCACCTGACTATGCACTCCGGACGAATGGCCCACCAAAAGTTTAGGAAAGGCCCTTCCAATGCACAGAGTATGTCCTCACCCTATTTTATGTCTCTATTTGATGCTTCGCTGATGTTTTTACTACAAATTCCATATAAGTAATAACATGGCGATGTTTGAGGGATTTTTTTGCAGGTCCCGGAGAAATAAACTGCAGGCTCCGTTTGATATACCAACAGTTTTATCCATAAAAAACAAAACCTTCACAACAGGGGCTTTAAAGTTCAGAGAGATTCTGGAACTGCGAGGCATCTGTAGTGCTTTCCGATGCAAAGAAAATGTTCACAATGTTAATAGCTCACCAAACAGCTCACAGAACAGCATCATGCTCGGCCACGGAGGACTTGACGACCTTTACAAAGACCTCTATAAACACGGAAATACGACATGAAGGTCCACAGCTGAATGTTTACAGCACCGCCGTCTAGTGTTGTGCGCTGGTTAAGTCACTCGATGGTCGAGGTGTTTGGGTTTATTATTGTTGTTCTAACACGAACCACTGAACCTCCGAACACTGAGTCCTTCCTCTGTCAGGTTCTGGTCCCAAGGGGCTCCGCTGGTGTTAAGTCTGAAAGGTCACACTCTTTCAGTCCGAGTCGGTCTGAGCGTCCGATCCGGACATGGCAGCAGGTTTCTCTCTCTCCATGTGGATTTCTCTGACGGTGAGGATGCGAGCGAGCATGTTCTCCAGCTCCTCGTCGTCTAGGGAAATGGAGGAGAACCACAGGGGGCTGTTGGGGACACAGGAGCGCTCGGGACGCAGGAAGAACACAGTGGTGCGCTGCTTCACCGAGGAGGAGCTGTAAAAAAATCAGAATTTACTGTTTATATTGCTAAATATATTGTTAAAAATACAGAAAATGCTAAAAGATCAACAAGAGTTGATCTAAGTTTTATTTTATAAATTAGATGAAATAGATTATATAGGGTGTATTATATGGTGGCTTAGTGGTTATTCCCGGTTCGAATCCCAATCTGGGTGGAGTTTCCATGTTCTCCCCGTGTCCGCGTGGGTTTCCTCCAGGTTCTCCGGTTTCCTCCCACAGTCCAAAAACATGGATTAAGTCAATTGAGTACTCCAAATTGCCCCATATAGAGAGTGTCTGTGTGAGTGAGTGTGTGCCCAGCAATGGATTGGCGCCCTGTCCTGGGTCTATCTGCCCAGCGCCCGAGATCATAACCCCACCGCGACCCTAATAAAGGATAAAGCGGGAGATAATGAATGAATGAATGAATGAAATAGATTATCTTCCCGGACAAGCGGAAGATAATGGATGGAAGGAGATAGAATAGATGTCAAAATATCTGAGCATTCCATCTACATGGAATGGGAGCTTATAATACAGACAGAGCGATTCACATTTGTATCGATGCGTGATATACGTGATTATTTTCTCAATGTTTTATTTGCATTTGTTGTTTGGCCAATAGATGGCAGTATTTTATTGTAGGAGAAAATGGAATCTTGCTCAATGTAAAAAAAAAAAAAAAAAAACTAGATTACGTCGCAGACGAGCAGATTATTAACTATTTTGCTTTCAATAAACGCATTGAATTAATCAAAGCTTGTTTTTTTTATTATAGTGTGTTTGTTTTTAGCATTTTATAAAAAGCAATAAGACACTCGAGGTTGTGTATTATTGTGAATAAATCACAAGAGAGAGGTGGAACTGTACTCCACTACACATCGGGTCTCTTTATTTGATTTATTCAGAATAATGCCACGCCCTCTCATACCTTATTGCTTTTCAGATACCATACGTGCAATATTTGATTCATTTTATTCCTCTATTGTAAATAGCTGAAAATTAGAATTTTATCGTATATATAGATTTTTTAAGAGAATTTTCATATATTTTTTAAATCTCTTTCATTGACTAAATAGCTTTTTCATCTTTCTTCTAATGTATCTGCTGCTGGGAATGCGAATTTCTCCATTGTGAGACAAATAAAGGTTTATCTTATCTCTTATCTTTTAAATATGTATATTATGTTAAAAACAAACCAAAAAAATGGTTATTTTTAATGCCCAGCACATTCAGAATCCTAAATATGTTCTGTTTTGAAAGTAGTTATATTGATATATTAATAAATATTAATTGTAATTGTCATTACAGGAGGTCAGAAGGTTAAACCTGAATAGTTTCTGTACCATTTGGAGAGATAAAACTCATAGAGTCTAACGGGACAGCGGAGCGGGTTGTTTGAATTCTCCTGCATCTCCAAAACACCTCCTTCCTCATCTGCCTCCAGCTCGTCTCGTTTCCTCTTGGCAGAGACACTGTCGGAATTTGACTTCGCTTTAAAAAAAAGAAAAAAAAAAGGGAGCATTATTAACCAACCCAAATATACACGGTCCCATCCAAAAGCATCATAAATAAGGAAACCAGTTAATTATTTTTAAAGTTTTTCATATGAAACCTGAGAAATAACATAAAACAGCACAATGTTCTGAACATGTGAACATCTTCAGTGTACACCAAATCGAACGCACTGGTCTCCACATTATGATGCCTTATACCCATCACTCATCTTCTCAATACCTCAGACTCAGTAAGTCTGAGTTCACACTGGGGTCTAGGTCATACTTACAAGAACTTTTCTTTTCTTTGTTGACAGGTGGATAAAATCGGAGACAGGACCTCTTGTTCCCGCTGCTATTGGTACGGGTGCAGCGGATGATGTGTGCGAAGGACAGGCGCCGATGCTGCGCCACCGTTTTAAAGTTGAAGTACTTGGTGCAGAAGTAGATCAGGGTGTTCAGCAGGACGCTCGGAGAGAAGGCGCCCAGTTGCTTACACTCCCACAGGTATTCCTCTTCCACTCTGGAGTGCACGTACCCTGCGGGGAGATCGAGAGCAGCCGTTTTTCATGATCGTTTTATTAATTTACGGTTAAAAACTGAACGTGGGCCTTAAACCTTTCTTCTTTCACCTTTCTTCTAATGTAACTGCTGCTGAAAATGTGAATTTCCCCACTAGGAGACAAATAAAGGTCTATCTTATCTTATCTTAAACCCGCTATCTGTATGACTTAGTGCCATCTTGTGGTAATGTTGTGAATTGCAATCCATTAAATATCACTGTCCCTGACTAACGTGGCAGCCTCATTGATGCCCTCAATGTGGACACTACAAAAACAAGGAGGCCGTCTAAAACAAGACATGCTCATGTGAAGATATATAAAAAAAGATTGTTTTAAAATAATAAAAATAAGGATTTTTAGTTACAGGTATATGTCTCTGCAAAGACAAACATCTTAGTCCATCTGCACCCCTACAGGACATATTTAAGAACCTATCCCTGCACTACATATTCCACAGCTCATCCAGTCACTGCTGTTTTTGTGAATAATGTTTAATTATAGATTCTGTAGTAGAGGCCGGCGGATCTTCACATTTATCTCACAGTAACGTGAATCAGCAGTAATGCATCGTGCCTCTTACCACTGGGCAGAATAATGGGTTTGAAGTCCTTCAGTATTCTGGAAATCGTTTGGCTGAATTTATTGTAGAAGACGTCTGCGAAGATGTTTTCCATTCTTCCGTTTTCGAAAAGATACTGCGGAAAATAAACTGCACATTTTAAGGTTCTGAATCAACGTGCGCTCAGCATTATAACGAGGAATGACACACGGCTGATTACCTGCTGAATGCCTAAGCAGAGGTAATAGATGCTGTCAAGGCTGTACTCGTCTCCGCCCGGGCGCCGGACCTCACTGACGAACTTGCACAGGCCGTAGCTCAGCTCCGCCGTGCTGCTCTGCAGCAGGTCCTCCTTCAACGTGATGGTCCGTGCTGATGAAATGAAATCAGAGAGAACCAGGTGTAAACGCACAACCACAACGTTTTAACTTTACATTAAAAAATAAACAGGCCGTGCGGTGGTGTCGTGGTCAGCCTTTTCTCCTCTCAGCACTGGGGATCCAGGTTTGAATCCCAATCTGGGTGGGTTTCCTCCGGATTCTCCGGTTTCCTCCCACGGTCCAAAAACATGGATTCAAGGTAAACTGAATGCTCTAAATTGTCCCATATAGAGTGTGTTTGTGTGTGTATGAGTCCAGTGATAGATTGGCGCCCTGTCCTGGGTGTATCTGCCCAGCGCCTGAAACGTTCTCCTCTGGAGGGGCATGGGGAACCCCCCCCCCCACTCCTCATGACCCTAATAGAGGATAAAGCGGAAGATAATGAATGAATGAATGAATGAAAAAAAAAAAAAAAAAAAAACGTTCAAATAAACTTCTCTAAAGGTAACCAAAAGTGTATCCATGATGCTTCAGCACTTTTGGACCAAAAATACAAACAAAATATAAGAAAATACATAATACATAATTTATATACACAGACACACATTTTATATATATATATATATATATATATATATATATATAAATAAAAATATATATATTTATAGTAAACCCACAGCCAAGTTTGAGGGTCTCCATTTCGGGGTGTGTGCTCCTCCAGCGAATCCAGCTCTTCCATGTTTGCACACCGTACTCACTGAGCAGTCTGGAGCCTTTTGGACTGATAACCTTGCGCGATGGAGCCGCTGCTGAGCGTTTACGAGTCTGTGTACAGAAACAGAGACGTAAAACACCAATAAACAACAAAGATAAAAAAGTAACTGGTTCTTTAACTGGATGATTGAACTATTCAGAAAGTTCTTGCAGACTATTTTTAAATAAACTTTTAAAAATTATTTTAACATTCTTATTTCTACACTTACATTATATCAGCTCCACAGATCCATACAGATGGGGTTTGTAGTTCTATAATTAAATTCTGAAGTTTATCTGGTTCTCTACGTACTCTGTCAGTGCCCTTCACTCAGGACCCTCACACAGAAGGTACCATTTGGGTGAAGGACAGTGTTACGCAAAGAAGTGTCCATTGTACCCAGTGCTAAGAATGATCCACCACCCTAATAAAACCTGCTCTGTATGATCAGGTGGAGCTGATGCACATTGAGGAGGTGTATCTAATAAAGTGGCCAACACAAATGTGTAGTGTCCTTACTCGTTTTTTCGGTAAATAGGTCTCGCGGCTTTTCTTGCGGGTTTTGGATTTGGTGGTCGATGTTGTCTTTTCCGTCTGTGCTCCCTGTACAAAGCTTTCTGCTGATTGTGATGATCAGATATGGATTTATAACATCGCTGCGTTAGTACAGAATACAATACAACAGCATCAGATTTAATATCCCTCACCGACTGGAAAATCAGCCTCCAGGTCCATTATGGGCTCCTCGGGGGGTGGAGTGGGTGACCTTGGACCTTGCTTGGAAGGGGCCGCTTTCTCACCCTCAGAGCCACGACCCCATCGCGAGGTACTCGATACGCTGTCCTCCTCCCAGCTCAGCTGGCTGGACAGAGCCTCCAAATCGAAATCCTCCATGAAGTTATCATCCTGGTCTGAGCAACAGAACGCCAGGTGGCTGTTAATTCCTGATTCCATCCATCCATTATCTTCCGCTTTATCCTATATCAGGGTCACGGTGGGGTTCCCCATGCCCATCCAGGGGAGAACGTTTCGGGCGCTGGGCAGATACACCCATGACAGGGTATCAATCTATCACTAGGCATAATTCCAGATTCAGAATTTAAAAAAACAGCTCGGATGAACAGTCTAAAATCTCCTCTAACCCATAGGTGTCAAACTCAAGGCCCACGGGCCATATCCGGCCCATAATACACTTATTTATACTTTCATCTATGTAACAACAAACTTGCTGCCATGAAGAGATGCCAAGCATCCAGCTCTGACAAAACAGCAACGATCACAGAATGTTATGATTTATTATTAAAAATTTTTTTGATGGAAAGCACAAATTTTATTTACATTTCCAGGGTTTTTTTGGAGTGTGCTCATAATTTAAATTTGTATGATTTTGAATTTGACTAAAATGGCCCAAGAGCAAAGAATATTTTGTTCATTTTTATTTTATTTTTTCATGTTTTTTGCTGCACATTCAGAGTTGTAACTTTTATAATTTTGACGAGAGATATTTTTATACAGAGCAAAATATTTTAAGTGAAATAAAGTTTACGTTTATTTTCCACTTTATGGAGGGGGGGGGGGGGGGTCACCAAAGCCTATCCAGGGTGAATTTTTCTATCAATGGGCACACACACACACAAAACACATTCAATTTGCCTTGAATCCATGTTTTTTAACTGTGGAAGTAAACCCACAGACACGGGGAGAACATGCAAACTCAACCCAGATTAGGATTCAAACCTGGATTCCCAGCGCTGAGAGAACATTCTAACCACTAAGTTACCGTGCAGCCCTTAAGATTTTATTATTATTTATTTATTTATTACTATTTACGTTTTTGTTCCTTTTCATGTTCAGAAAAATTTAATTAATGTTTATTCTGTTCAGCCCGTGTCCTAAAGTGTGCTTTGAGTTTTGACCCCCGGGGCATTTGCCCCCCCTGCTCTAACCTGACATGCACAACCTTCAGTTCTGATCTGTTCAGATTTTGTGGAGAAGAAATCTAACTGTTCACTCATGCACCTTCATTAAGATCAGTTTTCTCCTTCTCGCCGTCCTCGGCCACCATCTCCGCCATCATGATCAGGTCCGCCTCCAGTGGGTTGTCCGGAATCTTCTCTTTAATCTCCTGAATCGTCTCCACCAATCGCTCTGCGTTTTCCACAGTAACGGGTAGGAACATGGGCACAGGCACCTGCAAATGAGAACCAACAGTATCAATCACCAGAATGTTGCTTGGCTTCAAAAAAATTTTTTTTTAATAAAATAAAAAATTTTTTTAAAACATTTATTTATATATTTATTTATATATATATATATATATATATATATATATATATATATATATATATATATATATAATAGGCACGGTGCGGCACGGTGGCTTAGTGGTTAGCACGTTCGCCTCTCAGCGCTAGGGATTCCCGGTTTGAATCCCCATCTGGGTGGAGTTTCCATGTTCTCCCCGTGTCTGCGTGGGTTTCCTCCCACAGTCCAAAAACATGGATCAGGTCAATTGAATTCTCAAAATTGCCCCATACAGAGTGTGTATGTGTGAGTGAGTGTGTGCCCAGCGATGGATTGGCGCCCTGTCTTGGGTCTGCCCAGCGCCCGAGATGTTCTCCCCTGGATGGGCATGGGGAACCCCACCGCGACCCTAATATAGGATAAAGCGGGAGACAATGAATGAATGAATGAATAATAATAATAATAATAATAATAAATAATAATAATAATAATTCAGGGCGGCACTGTGGCTTAGTGGTTAGCACGTTCGCCTCTCAGCGCTAGGGATTCCCGGTTCGAATCACCATCTGGGTGGAGTTTCCATGTTCTCCCTGTGTCCGCGTGGGTTTCCTCCGGGTTCTCCAGTTTCCTCTCACAGTCCAAAAACATGGATCAAGTCAATTGAGTTCCCCAAATTGCCCCATATAGAGTGTGTATGAGTGAGTGATTGTGTGCCCAGTGATGGATTGGCGTCCTGTCCTGGGTCTATCTTCCCAGCGCCCGAGACGTTCTCCCCTGGATGGGCATGGGGAACCCCACCGCGACCCTAATAGAGGATAAAGCGGAAGATAATGAATGAATAATAATTCACGCATCTCAGACATGAAAAATACGAATTTGGTCAAAAGCGTAAAGAGCATGAAACAACTGTTTTCCAATGAACCAATAGTAAATAATATATATATATATGTTCTTTGCATGTTCTCCTCTCAGCACTAGAGATTCCCGGTTCGAATCCCCATCTGGGTGGAGTTTCCATGTTCTCCCCGTGTCCGCGTGGGCTTCCTCCGGGTTCTCCGGTTTCCTCCCACAGTCCAAAAACATGGATCAAGTCAATTGAATTCTCCAAATTGCCCCATATAGAGTGTGTCTGTGTGAGTGAGTGTGTGCCCAGCGATAGATTGCCCCCCTGTCCTGGGTCTATCTGCCCAGCGCCCGAAACGGCGCCCCCCCCCCGCGACCCTAATATAGGATAAAGCGGAAGATAATGGATAGATGGGTATAAAAGGTGTGTATCATTTACTAACACAGTGGGGTGTCAGGAATACGAGTCTAACTGGCAATATTAGCAGCAGACCGAGGGATGTGTGCTCAACCAGACATGCCTGTGTAATCATTACATTGTCATGCTGAAACATGCTGAAAACAAGGGCCATCCCCAAACTGTTCCCACAAAATTAGAAGCACATATGCATGGCCAGGTGCTTGACATTTACGAATAAGAAACACACGCGTCCCAGTACTTTTGTCGAACCAGTTCTGCTCTTGTTTAAAGCTCAGTTATTAACGACAGACAGGAAGCTGCTCACTGGAAAAGGAAGTCCGACAGGATGCGGTGTGTACTGGCTGTACAGGTGCATAGGAACAGGGAGGAACACTGGCACCGGCACCGGTAACACGATCACCCGATCCAGGACTTCATCTGTGGAGAGACACATCCATGTGGTGTGAATGATAAGCTCTGCGGTGAGGACAACAGCTAAACGCACACACATCTGGATTAAAGACAGTAAAGCGGTTCTGCTGGAACAAAGAGATGAGAACCAGCTTGGGCTGGTGTTTAACCAGCCCAAGCGAACTCATGTCACTCCATTACTCATTTCACTCCATTACTCAAAAAAGGGGGGGGAGGCGCAACATCAAAGAACCATCAGGTTTGATTTTACAGTGTAGTTGTTTTTCTGCATAAATTCTGACTTGTGATGTTCTCATTTGTAAGTTGCTTTAGATAAAAGCATCTGCTAAATGACTAAATGTAAATGTAATGTAATGTAATGGGAACCTGTCTGAGTGTTCATGTCAGACGTGTTCGGCTTGCAGGACGTCCCTATGTTCTGGGTCATTGGTTTACAGAGCAGCGATTTGTTCTTTAGTACTCTCAGAGGTGCGGCCGACATCTTCACATTCTCGGTCTGTGTGCTGACCTATGATCAAAAAGACGCCTTATTAATAAAAAAATTATAGCCTTATTATTCAAAAGTATTTAAAAGCCTCTAAACACCGTGATACATACATTTCCCGAGTGCTTCACGGCATTAGGCACGGATCCTGAAATGCAAAACATTGAAACCTTTCAGAGAGAGACTAGAAAACGGATTCAAAAAAGACATTCACAAACACTCGAGATCTGAAACAAATGCCCGTGAACCCCTTTTGAGTTGAATTGGAACCTCGGCAGCAGGATAAGCCTGTCCGCCGCCCACACTGCATCACTTTCTGATACACACGTGGACAAAATTGTTGGTACCCCTTGGTTAATGACAGAATAACCCACAATGGTAACAGAAATAACTTTAATCTGATAAAAGTAATAATAAATGAAAATTCTATGAAAATGTACAAATGAAAGTCAGACATTGCTTTTCAACCATGCTTTAATTATTTAAAAAAATAAACTCATGAAACAGGCCTGGACAGAAATGATGGTACCCCTGAAAATAATGTGACCAAATGGACATGTTAAATCAAGGTGTGTTCACTAATTAGTATCACAGGTTTCTACAATATTGTAATCAGTCAGTGGGCCTATATATAGGGCTACAGGTAGTCACTGTGCTGTTTGGTGACAAGGTGTGTACCACACTCAACATGAACCAGAGGAAGCAAAGAAAAGAGTTGTCTCAGGACATTAGAAAGAAAATAATAGACAAGCATGTTAAAGGTAAAGGTTATAAGACCATCTCCAAGCAGCTTGATGTCCTATGGATGTCCTATGGACAGATAAGACAAAAATGGAACTTTTTGGCAAGGCACATCAGCTCCATGTTCACAGACAGAAAAATGAAGCATATCAAGAAAAGAACACTGTCCCTACTGTGAAACATGGAGGAGGCTCTGTTATGTTCTGGGGCTGCTTTGCTGCATCTGGCACAGGGTGTCTTGAATCTGTGCAGGGTATAATGAAATATGAAATCTCAAGACTATCAAGGGATTCTAGAGAGAGATGTGCTGCCCAGTGTCAGAAAGCTTGGTCTTAGTCGTAGGTCGTGGGTCTTACAACAGGATAATGACCCAAAACACACATCTAAAAACACCCAAGAATGGCTAAGAGGAAAACACTGGACTATTCTGAAGTGGCCTTCTATGAGCCCTGACTGGAGCAATTTGCACATGAAGAGTGGGCCAAAATACCTGCTGAGAGGTGCAGAAGTCTCACTGACAGATACAGGAATCGTTTGATTGCAGTGATTGCCTCAAAAGGTTGTGCAACAAAATATTAAGTTAAGGGTACCATCATTTCTGTCCAGGCCTGTTTCATGAGTTTTTTTTTTTTTTTTTTTTAATTCTGTTAAAGCATGGTTGAAAAGCAATGTCTGACTTTCATTTGTACATTTTCATAGAATTTTTATTTATTATTACTTTTATCAGATTAAAGTTATTTCTGTTACCATTGTGGGTTTTTGTGTCATTAATTAAGGGGTACCAACAATTTTGTCCACGTGTGTATATGTTGTTGGTAGGAGACGGGAATGAACTCACCCTGCAGCGCGGCACTCCCCAGGACATTGGGCTGACCATTGGGGGTGTTGGATAACGATATAACGTTGGCAATGACGGGAGAGGTCTCTTTACCAGTCAGTGGTGAGCGAGATGTGGGCGTAGCCGTAGGAGCGATGGCAATTGGCACTAAAAATAGCAGGTTAAACGGGTTTACATCTGAATTCGGAATGAGCCCGAAATACAGTCACGTTAATGCGCCTGAATGCACAATGCAATGCAAATGGGGGGGAGGGGGGTCATAGTTTCGCCTAAAAACATCCACCTGCTGCTACTATAAAGGTTTTTATTGTCTATTTGTATACTTTTAGTATTATGGCATGCTGATCAACAAAGAATAAGGTTTTTTCTAGCAATGGTGTGGGTGTGGGTGTAGGCGGAGGGGGTAAGCTGTGCATCTATGTTTGTTCTGAGCCCGGATAAATACGAGGGTTGTATCAGAAAAGGCACACGGCAGAATGTGTGGTCAAATTCGGCATGCTGTTCCAAATGTTCTATACGAATCTTCGAAGAACCTACCGGATCTCAGGGCAGGTTTGCAGGTGGTCGATCTGTTACTGTAAAGGCTACAGTAGTACAACAGGCACAGGACGTTACAGAAATGCTTCATCTCCCCCAGCCACTTCACCGATTCGGTCATCTTTGCCGCACGTTTGCACGTGCTGCACTTTGCCACCTGGTGTCAGGAAACACAACAGGAACACGTTCGGTCCGCGTGAGGAGCTGGAAACTAAGGGTCCGATCGAATTTAGAAACGCCCACCGGTGACGAGCGAAGGTGCCAAACAGAAGAACTTTGCTGGTTTGTATCCCGTCTTTATATTATCAAGAGTTAATGATGTTAATAAAACGGGAAGTTACACTCTTTAAATCTGATTGGCTGAGAGGATTGTCCAGCTGTGACAGTATTTAACAATAACACACACCTCTGAGCACTTCACAGCAGCATTGCGTGATGTACATTATTTTTTTCTATGAACTGCATTATATAATCTGGCCACTCGACGGCAGTGAATAGACCCAATTGATCATTAGAGAATCTGTAATACTGTGAAGACCAGATTATTAACGATTTTGCTTTTAATGAACGCATTTCTAAATCAAACCTTGTTTTTTAATGAATAGTGTGTTAGTAAGTGTTTTATGAAAGCAATAAGACACTCGAGTTTGTGTATTATTGTGAATAAATCACGGGAAAGAGGTGTAACCGTACTCCACTACACGTCGGAACTAATAACACCTCTTTATGTGATTTATTCACAATAATACACAAGCTCGAGAACCTTATTGCTACACAATTTCGGCTGTGTACCTCACAGAAGAGTAAGGTGTACTGTGAAAGGCATTCGTTGCTGCAGAACTCCTCCTGTTTGCCACCGAAGACGCTGGAGACCACAGCCTGAGTGGTGCTGCCGCAGTACAGGCAGTTGCGACAGTGCTTCCTGCCCCACGATTTGGCGAGGTCGTGCTTGTAGAGAAGTTTGCAGCCTGTCCAAAGTAAGAAGCAGATCAAAGGTAAGAAGCATGATATGACATGAGCCCGTACAATAGTATGATCCTGCTCGTGATGGACACGCTAATTAAACACCAGTGTTGAGTTTGGGGTTGGAATTCAATCCCTCTATTCCTGTGCACAGAGATGCAGCCATGATGGACGAGGAAAGAACCTTTTAAAGGCAAAGTTCAGGATCAGTACAGTATTGATCCAAAACACAGAAACCAGCAACTGCATATCAGCTGTGCAATGTAATTCTATGGGGCAATTATCAGAGGAAACCAGATTTTTGGCAACAAACAGGTTCATAACATTATTCTAAGATCTTTACAGATGTAAATCACTGTGGAGAAGGTAAAAAGCCATGAATAAGTCAAATAAAAGCTATACATACAGTACTTTAATACAATGAATTCCATTTGCTCCTGCAAACATGTACCTGTCTATCAAGATGCATGTTTGTAATGCTTAAGCTCATGATGTTACACAATATTACAAACCTGGTAGGCCTTTAAAAACGTGCAGGTCAGTATAACGATGAGAATTGTATGGTGCAGCTGTTGCAGTGTCCAAGGCTTTTGCTTTCGAACAATATTATGTATTATTTTTGTAACTGGATAAAACTGTGCACTTAAAAAAAGTTGGTAATACAGAGCTCAGGGTCAAACATCTACAAGTTTCCCTTTGAGAGAAGAAATAATCATATTTCGTTCATTTATTTATCAAAGCTCCTCATGGTAGCAGGGGTTGCTGGGAGCTTCATAAGAAATCAAAAAGGGGCAGAAACCACCAGAGGGCAGATACAGAGACGAGCACATTCATGCCTCGGGGTAATTTGAGATCCACATTTTACTCAAAGGACGTCTTTGGACCGTGGCAGGAAACAAGGCAGGCAAAGACAAGAAGAACATGCAAAACCCACACAGAGAGCCCTCGCCCCCACACGGTCTGGAAATTTCAGGCGATTTACCTTCACTGCAGAAAAAGCAGTCCACGTTATTGATCCGCTTCACCTCCTTCACAACCTTTTCGAGTTTGCAGTAAACACACAACGCCATGATATACTTGGCTCTCCGGAACTCGTCGACGCAAGGCTTATCACAGAACAGGTACATCTTACTCTGCGGGATCAGACAAAACACGGTCAGGACCTGGAACTGGACTGCCTGTTGCATTGCTGTAATCGGAAGGAATGAGGACAACTGATACGTAGTTGGTACTTCTTGGTAGTTGGTTTTTTTTTACAGATAGGAACCATGTGTTTAATGACATCAGAACCAAAGACTCGACAGAAAAGGTGAGGAAAATCCTCACGCACTTTAAACTCCAGCAGCTCCGGCTTGTTGTGGAACAAGCGCATGCACTGCGAGCAGGGAAGTTTGGTGTTGCTCGGGACCACGACGGTGTCAGACAAGGTGGGTTCTGCTGCTCCAGATGCCGCCGTGTCGGAGGACTTGGACCGAGTCTGGGCCGTCCCGAAAGGCAGAGCCACATTCAGCTGATTGCTTTGAGAGTTCGCTTTATTAAAAGCATCCTGAAGAAAACACAAAGATTTGGGTGTGTTAATTAATCTTATATTAATCTAATACACCAAACTGACCTGAACTTAATAAACTTACAGAGAATCAGAGGGAAATAATTAAAATTGATATTTATATTATAAAAACATTAAAATATATATATAAAACCATCGCAGAGGAGCAGATCAACTGGAGCATACCTGAAAGGCTCCAACACAGGAGAACGAGCAGAAGTTGCGAAAGGTGTTATCAGACATGGCGAGGTGGTACTGAGGAACGCTGATCTGCTTACAGTGGTTACATTCCAGCGTGGCACCTATCAGAGTGTGTGTGTGTGTGTGTGTAGACAGAGATGCTCATCAATGATTTAAATAAAGATGTACAGGTCTTATTCCACCATTCTAATTTAATAGTAATATTATTAACATTATTAAAATTATTTACCTGAAGAGCTGATTTTCTGGACTTTGTGTGCCGTCACACAGGCAGAAGAGCAGAACAGCTCGAGGTTTCCATCCAAATTTGGGCTTTCCAGCATTTCTGACATCGAACGGAACACCCTGCACATGGCACAGGACAGTGTCTTCGAGTATTTCTGCAAAAGAAATGAATAATTATAATCAATCGGAACAATTAATCACGTTCAGTTCCCTCTCTGAGTGGGGTGGTGAGGTAGGGTTGTCACCCCGAGGAGGTAAATATTCTATTGCAGACGGGCCCATGCAGTTTTGTATTTACAGTTATTGGAATCTAAATGGAAACTGGGTGGTTCCTGTGTATAATCACACAGACACAGAGAGAACATGCAAACTCCACACGGAGAGCAACTTCCATCCATTGTCTTCCGCTTTATCCTCTAGGGTCACTAGGGTCATGGGGGGGGGGGCACTGGGCAGATAGACCCAAGACAGGGCGCCAATCTATCGCTGGGCACACACTCACACAGACACACTATATGGGGCAATTTGGAGAATTCAATTGCCCTCGATCCATGTTTTTGGACTGTGGGAGAAAACCGGAGAACCCGGAGGAAACCCATGCAGACACTGGGAGAACATGGAAACTCCATCCAGATTGGGATTCGAAGCGGGAATCCCTAGCGCTGAGAGAAGAACATGCCAACCACTAAGCCACCGTGCCGCCCATGGAGGGCATCGTGTTTTTCCTAACTGTACTGAAATCATACCTTTTTACTCTGAGGTGCGTCACCCGACGGCCTAACGCTACTTAAACAAACAAAATCAGGAAAACAAAGCCAAATAAAAATAAAAAAAAAAACAAGATTTTTACTAATTATTATTATTATTATTATTAAAACTGTGTTCTATTCGTGTTATAGTGATATGATAGAGGTATCACAGTGCTGTTCTTCACAATCAAGATTAAAAATTCTGAATTATTAATTAATAATAATGAATTACATTCAGGGCGGCACGGTGGCTTAGTGGTTAGCACGTTCGCCTCTCAGCGCTAGGGGTTCCCGGTTCGAATCCCTATCTGGGTGGAGTTTCCATGTTCTCCCCGTGTCTGCGTGGGTTTCCTCCGGGTTCTCCGGTTTCCTCCCACAGTCCAAAAACATGGATCAAGTCAATTGAATTCTCAAAATTGCCCCATATAGAGTGTGACTGTGTGAGTGAGTGTGTGCCCAGCGATGGATTGGCGCCCTGTCCTGGGACTATCTGCCCAGCGCCCGAGACGTTCTCCCCTGGATGGGCATGGGGAACCCCACCGCGACCCTAATAGAGGATAAAGCGGGAGATAATGAATGAATGAATGAATTACATTCAAACTCAAACAAAAAATGTTACTGATAATGTTCCTGCTGTCAGAGGCAGCGCAGGGTCAGTACCTTCTTGTACATAGTGAAACAATGCTGGCAGCAGAACTTCTTCACGGTTCCATCCACGACCAAAGCTGAACACTTGGTGTTGGTTTTATAGCAGCAGCGTCCACACTGGCTGCAGCAGTTCATGGTGAGCTTGTTGGAGGTGCAGAACTGCTGAAAGCACGTGTTACTGCACATCTTCTGGATTCGGCCCATGAAGTTCACCTCATGCTTACTCTGAGAGAAAAGAGGGAAAATCAGAAAACACAACCGTAGACTCATCACATCGACCATATTATATCACCGCCTACTGGGAAGGTTCCCATGTTCCCATGTTCACGAAGAACCAAAACACTACACCATGTGGGATACAACTATGTGCCGCTGATGCTTAAATCAAAATGACTTCGATTCAGAGCGTCATGTGAGAAATTGATGCCTCATGCGTATTTAGACGTACAGACCACAATTAAAAATAATAAAGGGCCAAGCTTCCAAATGAACAGGTGGTTAGTCCTTACCATGCAGACTTTCTGACATATGCTGCATTTGGAATCGGTTTCAGCTGTTGAATCGGTTTTGTCTCTCCGGTTGTTGAAGATACTGAGACATTTCTGACTGCAGAAATTCTTCATCGTTCTGGACGAATCCACCTGTGCACTGACGCTGTCCATGTGATTCAAAATGTCCCTGTGAGACAAACCAACAGAGTGAGGTGGAAGCACGGACACGGTCAGTCACCTCCGGAACAGTATGTTTAATAAAGGCTCACTTGTGGCAGCAGTAACAGGATTTCTTGGAGCCCGGCAAGCCCACCACCTCGGTTTTGCTGCTGCTGCAGAGGCAGCGTGGCGAGCAGTAGAGCTGAGGAGAACCTTTGCGCTGGAACGCCGTCTGGCCTTTCAGGAGCAATTTTTTGCAGCCTGAACACACGACACTCATAGTGTTGGCAGGACTCGCCGCGGGCAGGGAGGGGCTGGACGGTGGATTGGCCATGGATGCCGTGACTGGCGAGCCCATTGTGGAGCCTATAAAATGGAAAAAATGTATAGTTAATAGAAGAAGGAAAGCAACGTGGACATGCAGGCGGTCAGGGTGATGGAGGAGGATGCTCAGCCGGGGGTGAACCCAAATATGAACCAAATAAGAAGGTGGAATTCAGTCTGGATCTTACTCAGGGGTGAAGAGTTAGGTCCAACAGAGAAGACCGCACTGATCTTGATCATCTCTGATGTCTTTTGACCAGATTCCTGAAATCAGAACTTTTTAGTATTAAATATATTGAGTATGTAAATATGAAAATGGGGCAGATGGTGTAACATAGAGCCCATGGTAACTGATCAATATGTTTTCATGAGCTCACTTCAGGGATGAACGGCTCATCCTTAACCTTTTCCAAGGCAGCCTGAGGAGCCAGAGCTTTCTCGTATTCTTCATCCATAGGTTCATCCTTAATCTGAAGGACTGGACTGGGGGAGGGAGGAACCATCTTCTCCGTTTCCTCCACCTCAGACTGTAGATGGATACATTTCCATTTAGAACCGAACACTGAAATGATCTTGTGCATTAAGTAATGACACCATGCGTACCCTTTCCTCATCTGGTTCCTTGCCGTCCTTCAGATCCGAGGACACTGGTGGTGTACAAAAGAAAACACAAGAGACGACTTTCACTCACTGACTGATCGGACCGGACCGGGTCGGGTACAGAATTGTTCTGGAACAAGACTACATCTGTTTAAATACAACTCATTTTTAAACATTTCAAATAGGATTTAATTCTTTGGGTTCAGAAGCTTATGTTTATGTTCATGTTCCATCTCATTAATTTGTGCTGAACAATGAGGTGTTCTTTGAAGTTGGACTCAGTCGACTTACCCATGCTAACCAAGGTCTCTGAACCTTCCTGCATCCTCTCCTCCTGGTTTTCCGCCTCCATCGGTGTCTCTGAAGAGCCGACATTTTTCAGTTCCTCCACCGACTGGGTCTCGCCTCCACACTTCGGTTTGTGCTCCTCTCTCACTTCGCCCTCGCTGGAGGTCCTCTGCAGCTCCATCTCCTCAGGTTCACTCTCCTTCTCAATCATGTCCTCCTTCAAGCTTCTCTCCTCTGTCCTTTTGCTCGGCAGCTTTTTACCCTTCATCTTTTTATCTTTCTGCTTGATGTCAGACTCTTCATCGCTCATCTTCTCCGTGGGTTCCTCCTCATCCTCCTGCAGGCTACCTCCCGACTTCTCGCCACCCTTCTGTGGTTCCTCCTCCGGTTCGAATTTCCCCTCATCTTCCGTTTCTGGTTTCATTTCTGCACTTTGCCGTTTACCGTCCTTCTGATTCCTCTGACCATCGTCCGAGTCTGAGTGTTCCGTCTGCTCGTCAGCGTCCTCCAGCTGCCGGTCCTCGGCAGAGTCCTTCAGACTGGAGCACAATGTTGTTTCACCAATCTGATCTGCAGCCTCTTTAGTATAACGACTGACTGAATCTTCTCCAGCAGGCAGCGGGGCATCCATCTGGGTTTCAGTCTCTGCAGTCAAGACGATCTTAAGGTCTAAAAGGCAAGATGCAAAAATCCAACAGTGACTACGAACTTAAAGTTTTTTTTCACTAAATGTCCAGCATAAGCATCAGGGAAATTAACTAATCATGAAGTCTGTAGATAACTGGAGGATTAGTTAGTTTATTAGTCCTCATTAAAGTCTGGAGAATTCAGAGACAATAACAAATTAATTAAAAGATACTCAGGGATTGATTGATGCTGGGCACCATGAACTTCTTATTGTTTACTAAGAGCGAAATCACAACTTAGGGCGGCACAGTGGCTTAGTGGTTGGCATGTTCTCCTCTCAGCGCTAGGGATTTCAGGTTCGAATCCCAATCTGGGTGGAGTTTCCATGTTCTCCCCGTGTCTGCGTGGGTTTCCTCCCACAATCCAAAAACATGGATCAAGGTCAATCGAATTCTCCAAATTGCCCCATATAGAGTTCGTTTGTGTATGTGTGAGTGAGTGTGTGCCCGGTGATAGATTGGCATCCTCTCCTGGGTGTATCTGCCCAGCACCCGAAACGTTCTCCCCTGGATGGGCATGGGGAACCCCCCCATTCATCTACCTAATATAGGATACAGCGGAAGATAATGAATAAATAAATGAATGAGATCACACTTAACGATTTCTACACTTAATTCTAATATTCATTCTCTATATCTTTCTGGTCCTGTACATTTCAAGAAGTTTTACTGAAAGGAGAAAAATACACCTCAGATTTGCACATTTTAAAAGTCACGTTTTCTTTATTTACCGATATACAAGTTTTCACACCGAGTTCTGTAAACGTTTATTTAAGAGGCAGTGGAGTGATTTGATTATGATTATTATTATTATTATTCGTCTGAGGCAGTGAGCAGTTTAAAGCATTAAAACTTTGGAGTTTAAAGTCGGTTTATAAGCGATATATCGTTCAGCCTCCCGAGGAGGAGACAACGCAGGGAAGTTTATTTGCGCCTATAAAGTTTATTGAATATACACAATTAAGCTCATTCTGCTGGTAAAGCCCGATGCTTTAACGTGTTTGCTTTTACTTATTGCACAGAATGTTGAGTTAAAACTTAATTTGTTCCCAAACACAGACGTCCACGCAGTCAAAGAACGGTATCTGTGTTGAGCTCTGGAAAGAGCAGCAGGAATGGAGGCAGAATCGCAAACCCCTCCATGATGCCTTTCCTACGTTCCCTACGCGGGGTCTTCCTGCGCAGGGTCGTACCCTCACCGCTGTTACCGAGTGCACTTCTCTGTCCAATGTGGATGTGTTCGGGATCGAGCCCCGCTATGGCGCAAAACCAGAACTGGCTTGGGAAGGCAGCGCGCCGTGCAGCCATTCCTGCAGAGGAGGCGCGGAGCGGCGTCCTTACCTCGGTCCGCCGCCGCCGCCGCGCTAACAGTCCCGCATCACGGCGTGTGCACCGGGCCGCCGAGCTCCGAACCTCCAGCACACCGAGCAGCGGGACCCGAAAAAGAGCCAAGCATGAAGCAGAAGAGTAACCTTCTCCCACTTCTGCACTTCCGCACGTTGTTTTCGTACCGCTGCAGGGTTACAGCCATGCGAGAGCCCCATCTAACGGTCACCGCATCCACTCCTCCAGCCAGACAGGCACCGCCGACAACGGCTCCACGACCGGAACACCTCCATAAACAAAACACCTCCATTTAAAACACCTCCATTTAAAACATCTCTATAACCAAAACACCTCCTTAAACAAATCACCTCCATTAAAACATCTCCATAACCAAAACATCCCCATAAACAAAACACCTTCATAAACAAAACACCTCCATTAAAAACATTTCCATAACCAAAACACCTCCTTAAACAAATCACCTCCATTAAAAACATCTCCATAACCAAAACATCCCCATAAACAAAATACCTCCATTTAAAACATCTCCATAAACAAAACACCTCCATTAAAAACATATCCATAACCAAAACACCTCCTTAAACAAAACACCTCCATTAAAAACATCTCCATAACCAAAACACCTCCTTAAACAAAACACCTCCATTAAAAACATCTCCATAACCAAAACATCTCATAAACAAAACACCTCCATTTAAAACATCTCTATAACCAAAACACCTCCTTAAACAAATCACCTCCATTAAAACATCTCCATAACCAAAACATCCCCATAAACAAAATACCCCCATTTAAAACATCTCCATAAACAAAACACCTCCATTAAAAACATATCCATAACCAAAACACCTCCTTAAACAAAACACCTCCATTAAAAACATCTCCATAACCAAAACACCTCCTTAAACAAAACACCTCCATTAAAAACATCTCCATAAACAAAACACCTCCATAATCAAAACACCTCCATTTAAAACATCTCTATAACCAAAACACCTCCTTAAACAAATCACCTCCATTAAAACATCTCCATAACCAAAACATCCCCATAAACAAAACACCTCCATAAACAAAACACCTCCATTAAAAACATTTCCATAACCAAAACACCTCCTTAAACAAATCACCTCCATTAAAAACATCTCCATAACCAAAACATCCCCATAAACAAAATACCTCCATTTAAAACATCTCCATAAACAAAACACCTCCATTAAAAACATATCCATAACCAAAACACCTCCTTAAACAAAACACCTCCATTAAAAACATCTCTATAACCAAAACACCTCCTTAAACAAATCACCTCCATTTAAAACATCTCCATAAACAAAACACCTCCATTAAAACATCTCCATAACCAAAACACCTCCATAAACAAATCACCTCCATAAACAAAACACGTCCATTTAAAACACCTCCATAAACAAATCACCTCCATTAAAACATCTCCATAACCAAAACACCTCCATAAACAAAACACGTCCATTTAAAACACCTCCATAAACAAATCACCTCCATTAAAACATCTCCATAACCAAAACACCTCCTTAAACAAATCACCTCCTTTAAAAACATCTCCATAACCAAAACATCTCCATAAACAAATCACCTCCATAACCAAAACACCTCCTTAAACAAATCACCTCCATTAAAAACATCTCCATAACCAAAACACCTCCATAAACAAAACACATCCATTTAAAACATCTCCATAAACAAAACACCTCAATTTAAAACATCTCCATAACCAAATCACCCCCACAAACAAAACACCTCCATTAAAAACATCTCCATAACCAAAACATCTCCATATACAAAACACCTCCATTTAAAACAACTCTATAAACAAAACACCTCCATCTAAAACATCTCCATAAACAAAACATCTCCATAAACAAATCACCTCCATAAACAAAACACCTCCATAAACAAAACACCCACATAAATAAAATACCTCCATTAAAAACATCTCCATAAACAAAACATCCCCCCAAAACATCCCCCATAAACAAATTACCTCCATAAACAAAACACTTCCATTAAAAACATCTTCATAACCAAAACAACCCCATAAACAAAACACCTCCATTAATAACACCCCCATAAACAAAACACCTCCACAACCATTACACCTCCATAACCGAAACACGTGTTCATTTATATTAGTTGTTTATTATAAGTGTAATAATTAGAACAGCAGCTTAAAAACATAAAATCAAATCAAAGCATGAAACTGGTTTTTATTTTGGGGTTTATTATTACAAACTCTGTAGCTTGATGATGTCATTGTCTTTTACACCAAACCAACCCTTAATGGAGCTGCAGCAGGGGATCATCTGAGCATTTTTCCTTTGCCGTCCACTTCTTTAACAGTGACGCCTCTGTGATCCATCTCGTCCATGAAACCTTCATCGACCGACTCGCTGTCCCCGCCGTCTTCCTCTGCATTGCCTTCCACTGGAAGATAAATGTGCAGCTGCTTCCTGTTGTCGTGTGAAGGCCCGCCGAGGCATGGGACCCCCCGGATGCACAAATCCTCCCCGTACTGCTTCACAGATGGCAGAAGGACATGCCGGCCCATATGAGACCTCCACACTGGCCTGACATCTTGACCTGGCCGGGGCAGTGGACGAAGCGGGTGAGAGAAGTGTATGTACGATGGTGAGATCTGTCTGGGAGCATGGCTGTCCTTCCAAGATGGAGGTAAAGAGTGTTTCTGGGTGGATGAAGGCCAGTGGTGAATAAAAGCCTCTGGCAGAAGGCGAGAACCCGGCATAAAGGTGGAGGACTCACTGCAGATGAACACGTCATATTCACAGATTACTTTCATTTGTTTTTGTTTTTTTTAATAAAACATCTAAAACAAAATTAAGAGCTGGTGCTCCAGTGAAGCTGAAACATATCTGGGTGTCACATAATGGACATGTAAGTTTTCATTTCCTCCTTGGGATTAAAAGGCAGGTTCGTTAATTAATAGCAAGGCAGAATGTGAGCCGTCAGGTAAAATGACCTGTTACGGCCGTGTGTTGTCTTTGAGCCGTGTGTCTTCATTACCACGCGTGAGGTGTTTGGCTTGGGTTTCGTTTAAGTGATGGAAATGGGAGATAATAAATCTGGACTGGAAATGGGAATCAGAGCGTGACAAGAAAAACATCCACGTTACAGAGTTTTGTTTTGCCACTGTTGCCTCACTTTGCCATTGTTGGTTTTAGGGTCATTTATTAAGGTTAATTAACATAATTAATTATGAAACAATTTAAGTGCACTTTAAAATGTGTAAAACAAAAGTAAATGAATCAGTAAAAGGTGCTAAATATTTTTTTTTAATAAACTATATTAACTATGAATAAAATATAAAAAAAATTACAATTTTGCTGTGTATTTTGTTCTGTTTTATTGAACTTTTTATATATATATATATATATATATATATATATATATATATATATATACACACACACACACACACACTCAAATTTATATTTTTATATACTGTATATGCATATATTTATAGTTAAAATATTCTATATTTGTAGTTGTATATAGTTGTATATTACATATTATATATATTCATAGCTGTATATTTTATTATATTTCAAATATCTATATACTGTATTTATTTTATCTAATTTTCTTTAAAATTTTTATTTAAACTATAACTTTAAAAGAACAGAGTAATCGGGGTCCGTGACCCATAATTTCGTTCTTGTCTCATGTACCACATCTTATATTAACGATAATATTTTCTTGAATTTCATTAACTATTTGAGCAGTTGACTATTTGACCATTTATCCACAATTTACTATTTATCCACTAAATGGCACATATCTGATTAGACACGGATTAGAAAATCTCTAATCTAGTCCAACACTCTTACCAAATGCAACCTACTGTGTCCATAAAATAAAAGTTAAACTTAAATCGAAATGCAATCAGAGGAGTGAAACCTTGTAGTTTGAACCTTGATGAATTCCACAGCTGTTAAACGCCAAAAATGTCCTGAACACCTCTACGAATGTTAAACAGGTCTTACCCAAGTGTCACAATGGAGGTATGAATCAGTGGAGCTGTGGTCAAGGCTGGGAGTTTGAGGGACTCAGGGACCCGGGTCATGGTTCCACTCCGTAACATCGCCTGGTCTGCGCTCATGTCTGGAGTGTCTGTACACAAACGCAGCAGGCCCATGGGGGGGGGGGGGGGGGTGTTGAAACAAGCACATGAATGTTGAATGGACATTAAAGATGCAACCTGAAGGTCCATTGGCCAGATGCTATTCTATTCTTTTCCTTTCCCACTTCCTCCGTTCGGGTTACAAACTACCAGGGGGGCAAGAGGTCCCACAAACAGGATTCTGTCAATCATTAATAGAGCAACATGTGAGCTGTCATTGGTTTAATTCGTTTCATTTTAATAAATAAACCAATATCTTAGTTTACTGAAGTTTAAAACAACCCTTTAAAGTACATGTAGTTTACAGCCTCAGAATAGACTTTTAAGGTTTAAGATGAACCTAGTTAGACTTTTGATATAAACCTGACGTGGTCGTAACTGAGCTGACAGAGGTTCCATCAGGTTCACATATTACCAAGTGACCACACAATCACAGAGACCAACAGACACGAGAGCTTATTGTTTAGAAAAGACAATTTTATTGAATATTTAAACTGAAACTGCTTTGTGCACCATACAGACACAGAAAACCAGCAGTGCTGCTGGAGCCCTTTTGCCGGATGGTGGGAAACTGGAGCCACTCGCCGGGTGCCGTCGGTCTGCTGAACTGCAGCCAAGACCAACAGCAAGCCGATGAGATGCGACAGTGATAAAACGTCCGAAAACCCACAGCCGTGCAAGTTAAGACAAGTTTCTCAGCTACACCACCTGGAACTTCTAAAAGGTCTCGGAGTTCTCCTGAGATCAGATCAGATCCTGCAGCTTTGAACTCAATATCCTGATGTCTGATTATCTGGTGTTCTGTAAAAGCAAAATCAGGATTTGAGTCACACTTTTAAATAAAGTCAATAATTATAGAATTTATTGTGATTCTCACGTACTTAGGAAGGGCTGCTCTAGTTCCTAAACGCCATGGAGGAGGGTCTTGGGTGACCTGCTGACCTCAGATCATCTGAAGTGAAGCAGAAAAAAGTTGGTGAATTTTAATATTATTTTTGATCAGAAGAAAAAAAAATCCTTTAAGTAAGCCTTTAAAAAATTAACTAATTAATTAACACGCATTACTATTTTGTACCACAAGGTGGAAGCAATGCATTAGACTTACGGTTTTTAAGATGAAATATGATTTCATTCTCCTGCAGCTCAGGATCACATCTGGATTACAGAACAGACTTAAACCTGCGAGATTAAGCGGGAATAGAGAAGAGCATTAACAGAGGCACAAATAACAATGTACAGGTTTAGAAGCAGCGAGTACGAGCTGAAATTTAATTTAACTAAAGCAGGTTTTTAAACAAAAAAAAAAAAAAAAAGTTCATCTCAGTGCCAACTGTGCAATAATTTGGGTAACAATGTAAATTAAATTAGCGACCTGTCTATAGTCACTTGACTTTGGATACCAAAAAAATAAAAAATAAAAAAAAGCACTTCATAAAGATACCATGCAAATTAAACAAACAAACAAAAAAAAAAAAACATAACCAGTTCCAAGATTTAAAATAATTGCACTAGCTACAATTTGTATTCTGTATAGTTCTATAAGCTGAGTCCATGGTCATTAGACTGGTTTAAAATTCACAAATCTCAACTTTAGTTACCGAGGTCTGTGACAAACCAGGCTGTCCACATGTGCGAAGCATCATTAACTCTCAGGAAACACTGGTACTAACCTGATTTCAGAACCTTGTGGTGCTCAGCCTGCATCAGATACTCGACACCCCTGCAGCGAGACAGGTAGTGAGTACATGCACAAACTTTCATTGCGACTTCCTTTAATTTAAATGATTTAAATTAACTACAAATTAAACTTGAGGTTTTACTGCAATTATAAATACTGCACTGTTTCTTTAAATAAATACTGCTAAATAGAGCCATTAAAACAAACACTAACATCTGACCTTAAAGCCACCGTCACAGCACACTTAAAGCTCAGGTTTAATGAGTCCAAGTTCAGGTTCGACAGTGACGATCACAGCATGGATACAGGTCTGGCTTTAAAACAGGCTCATTACTCATTAACAGTCTTAATGTAAAATATCAGGATAATTAAAATAACTTATTCACACAGCAGGATAGTTAGACCTATTAAAAAAAAACCCAAAAAAAGACCACTGTTTCCTATGGGACCCCCACACCCCCTCCCACCCAGGGCCTTCCTCATCATACTCCCTCTACACTCAGATTTTGTGTTTAAATCACACATGACATTACCAGAACATTTTACCATTTGGAATTGGGTAAATTCTTACCTACATTATTTTTGCCCGTATGACTGTGGCTTAAATGTATAATTTAGTAAAAAAAAAAAAAAAAAAAAAAAAAAAAAAAAAAAAAAAAAAAAAAAAAAAAAAAAAAAAAAAAAAAAAAACTTGATAAACACTTACAAAGGTTACAGACAATGTTCTGCTGAGAAGCTCAGTGTTGCTTTAATAACCATGTCAGAGTCACAATGCTGGGTTTGTGGAGGTATAAATCCTGAAGTCTGGTGTTAGACTGGTTTTCCACAGGTGGCAGTTAGGCACAGTGGGTTGTTCTGACATCACACTTCCTAATGTTTAATTAAGGCAACTACAGCCAGATATAAGTAAATGGATCACAGTGAAGATGTACAATCACACAGTATATACACCACTGCAGTCGGTCACGATGTCGGAAACACGTCTGTCCCAGGACAGGGATCTCACGAACCTACTCAAGGGTTCAGACACAGTCTGCGTTATTATAATACACGGTAAACAGCACTATAACAGTTATAAAGTTAGAATGGAGGGTGAGCCATCCAACAAGAAAAGAGCACAGTGGCAGACAGTATTGGTTTCAAGTCCAAACCTAAAATAAAGCAAAGAGTTTAAAATAAAAGGTGACCATGACATCACAGTGCAGCACTGATTCAACAGACTCACTCGGAGTGCACCATTATTTATGATTTAATTACACGGATGGGTCGATTTGCTGATGTAAACGACTTCTAATGTTAATTCCATGTTTGCAGCATTTAGGTCACAGTGATGCAGATATCAAGGATTATTTTATATCTGGAAGATGTTATGGCTCAATTGTCAGGATATCACTTTATGATTCTGTTCATGGTATAAGGTCAAACAAACAAATATCAACTTAATATCTTGGACAAATTACAGAGCACAAAGAGTCCAGTAGGTTAATGCATCATGCAAGCTAAAATGTTGCATAAAACTCATTCAAAAAGTAATTATGCACAATATCCATCACGCCTACAAAAAAAAAAAACAACTTACTCTATATTTACACATCACAGTGTGATAAAGCCCTGTGATAGTGTTTCACAAACACTGCTTAGTTTTTGTGTTTACAACTATGACATTCCCACCTGCCAAGTGTTGTACATTTAACTGAATCATTCAGAACATTTTACATCCATATTTAAAACATTCATTCAAACCAGTGTGACTAACCCAAGGACTTTTCCACTTCAGCAATGATAGATAAGACATGTAAGCAATAAGTTTTTTTTTTTTCAATAAATAAGTTTTTGAACAAATCTTAAACTACATAAATTCAAAATGGATTCTGTTCTTAAAGTCCCTAAAAATCCTTGTGTAAACCCTTAATCGTGTTGATCATTGTCTTAAATGATTGACTATTGAACAGGTTTATTAATAATTTTTTTAAGTGTTTTAATGAGATGTGTAGTTCCACTCTCTCTCTCTATATATATATGATTATTGAATATCATTTATCTGACACGGTGGCTTAGTGGTTAGCACGGTCGCCTCTCAGCGACCCGGTTCGAATCCCCATCTGGGTGGAGTTTCCATGTTCTCCCCGTGTCCGTGTGGGTTTCCTCCGGGTTCTCCTGTTAGCTCCCACAGTCCAAAAACATGGATCAAGTCAATTGTGTTCTACAAATTGTCCCATATAGAGTGTGTATGCATGCGTGTCTGTGTGAGTGAGTGTGTGTCCAGTGATAGATTGCCCCCGGTCCTGGATGTATCTGCCCAGCACCAGAAACGTTCTCCCCTGGATGGGCATGGGGAACCCCACCGCAACCCTAATAGAGGATAAAGCGGAAGATGATGAATGAATGAATATATCTGACACGTAATCCGTATAATCAGGTTAAAAAGTTGCTTTGGCAACAAAAAAAATCATTACTTTCAATTTCGGGAAAAGGGTGTGCGTGAGCACCAGCACTTCAGGGTCTGACAAAAATCTAACTACTGTTCCATAACTATTTAATACAGTCGCTGTATTAACTAAAGTTAATCAAAAGTATAAAGTGTTTAATGCACAATAAATGTCTTTGGAAAATACAAAGCTTACAAAATAATAATTTAAATAAAATAAATAATTGATGCAAATAATTTTTGGTGTTTTTTTTTTTTTTCTTTGAGCGTGCACTCCTGCTGTTAGATTTTGTTTGGATTAGTGCAATTTTAATCAACTCAGAATTGTAATATTTATTCAGTCAACTCTGTGTAAACATTGCCAATGTGGCTTTGAAGAAACGCATGAATCACGTGGCACTAAAACCAATAACGAACACCGCCAGTCCAAAAACAAAAAGCCAGCAATTTTCCGTCGAGATTTCAAACTGCATGTTTTTTTCTGAATGCTGCATTACAACCTGAAACATTGCAATAGTGTTCTGTACTCTTGGATCAAGTCCAACCTCAAATCATAAACTTAATGTCTGACCGCAAAGAAAAAACTAAACGATGCAAATATTTACAGCACAAACAAAAGGTTTAAAACTTAGTCAAAGAGCTTCGATAGACCTTTGCCATGTGGGTTCAACCTTCATACTGCAGTACTGAGAAGGCTTAGTCCTTAATGGTATAGAACATGTAAAACAGTAACATCCCATCCCATTTCATTCATTCACAATGGAAAAAAAAAGTTTTAAGCAACCCAATCTGCACTGTGAATCCATTTTCAGAAGTGTGATGTCAGAAGCCCATCATGTGAAGTGAATTAGGAGGTGAAACAACTCTGCAAAAGACATGAACACTTACCTTTTTGGTTGATAAATAAGCAAACCTCTTGATGACAACAAGTCCAGGCTCAACTGTCCACTGATCTGCAGAACTACTCATCTCGTTTCACTGTAACCAACTGCCGGAGTGTCAACTGTAGATCGGGGGTCATGCTGGACACTGGCTGCTTACTGCTTTTAGCTACGGCACCACCATCCACATCATTCAGTTTACACACAGACAAGCTTTTCTCACAGAAATTGGACAGGGACACTTTACTAAACTAGGTTTAAATTGCTGTTGGGGGATAAAACTTTGGTTCGGAACAAACATGCAAACCAATTAAACCACTTCTGAACTCCCGGCTGGTTAATTAGAATGGGACTGAAGTGGTAGATAAAGGTGTATAAACCTGTTGAAAGATTAAAGTCGTACTACCACGTGAGATCTGATTAAAAGCACAAAAAATAAATCTCTACTGGGGTAGACTTCGACAGTCAGGGTTTACAGCTGTAAATAATGACTAAGAATGAAATGTCTTCACGCAAATTGTGCTGTAACTAAAGACAAGATCACAGCACAGACATGAGGGCTAATAGTTTGCTTAAAAATAAGTAAATATACTACACATGTATTTTACTGCAGCCATAGTAACATGCAAATTTTAATTAACTGATGTAAGCTTCCGTTGACCTCATTAACAGGAAACTTAAGATTGATTTGGTTTAAACAGGACTACAAGTATGATGACTGGGTCGTGCCAAGTAGATTTACTTTGTAAGTAATCATCGGTTGCTCTGATAGACTAAAATGCAAGGCTGCTAGTGTTTCTTAATCAGGTTGTGGGGTTAAAAAAAAAATATATATATATATTTTTTTTTTTACAAATTTACAACAGGCTTATTATTATTTTTTTTTACAAATTTAAATCATTTTACAACCAGTTATGAATTATGGCTGAAGTGTGTGTGTGTGTGTGTGTATATATATATATATATATATATATATATATATATATATTTTTTTTTTAAGAACTTAAAGGTTATACATGTGGCAAAGTCATATTGCAAACAAAGTAATAATAAATTTATTTAGCTAGTTTTAATGGCCAGCAGTTGTTTCTCTATGCTGCTGATTGGGTGCTGCTTTACGTCATCGATAACTTCTTTAGTGACGCACATTTACACAGCTACAAGAAGTCAATAATACCATAAAAGCTACAGTTTACAAACATGTACAGCAATAAAAATGTTAGATTGTAAAGAAAAGAAACCCATACATTTCAACAGCAAAGAGTGAGGCTGCGACTCGTTGCCATCACCGTGATGCATACAAATGTGGCTCACATCGGTCCAACGTCTAATCTATAAAAGTGTAGCAGTGGTGTAGTGCCAGACCTGACTGTTGCGATGCCAGATTCCTGATCCTGAAAAGTAAAGACTTGCAGCTTGAATAACGATACCTGTAATGTGTAATTAACTGAAGCGGCCAAAATAACTAACAGAGCTATAGAACACAAAGAAAATGGTTTAAATTAAAGTTTAAAAATAAAGTAGCTAAAACTTTATAAGAAAGAAAATGGTAAAAACCATGTACAGCCTTTGTACAACTGACATGAGGTTAAACAAAATCAATTACTGTATTTTCCAGACTATAAGGCGCACCTAAAAGCCTAAAATTTTCCCAGAAATCGGACATGCGCCTTACAATCCGGTGCGCCTTATACGTGTACTGAGTTCCAAAATCTATAAAAGTATTGTTGTGCGACCGGGTGGTTTGGTGAAAAGCAGAGTGAAGAAAATTAATTCGGAGCTTGCCGTCATTCCGGGAGGATTAAATAAAGAACTCCGACCGCTGGACATTGGCATAAACAGGGCGTTTAAAGTAATGTTGCGGGTGGCGTGGGAGCGATGGATGATAGACGGCGAACACACGTTTACTAAAACTCGGAGGCAGCGGCGGGCGAGTTACGCCACTGTCTGTGAAGGGATTGTGGATGTCTAGGCCAAGGTTTCTGCTGTAACTGGTGTCCGAGCTTTCGCGAAAGCCGGCATCATTGCTGAACAGCCACCTGGCGACGAGATGGACTCAGACATTAATGAGAGGGAACACCGGAGTGCTCGATAGTGAAACAGCTTTTTAGGGATTTGTGGGAGAAGAGTGATTAAAAATAATGTGCGTTTTGTCAAATAGTAGAAAAAACTTCAATTATAAATCACCGTTTTGCATCCTTTACTTTTCTTGTAGATCGTATGTTGTAGTAAGTTCCTTATAATACGGTGCCGTAGAGAATAAGTACCATACAGAAATAGAGTCCATAATTGAGACTGTGCCTTATAGTACGGTGCACCTTATACGTGGGTCAAATACAGAAATAGACCCCGTAATTCTGCGCCTTATAATACGGTGCGCCTTATGGTCTGGAAAATACGGTACTACAATGTCCATTCTGACATTTCGTTTATAAAGCAGTAACAAAAGTCTTCAGCAATATTATGAGCTCTATAAATTTATCACCATTAATTTACTCGTCATTAACACAATTGAAGGGAGATGAATAAACTGAGCACAAGGTAATTTTGTTTCACTGTGGGAGGTCCTTGCAGTTACAGAACCTTTAATAAGTAATGCTTAGTTATGGTTTTTAATATATGCAGTATTCAGGTTCAATCTGAATTTTCTATAGATCATAATTATCTTTACAACATTTAATCAATATACATCCTCATAGTTGTGACAGATTTATTAGTTAATTTATTGTAAAACTTAAATAAAACTGCTGTCCTGCAGCAACTGGATTAAGTGGTAATGGGTATTTGCACTAAATATGCAAGATGAAAAAAAACAAAAAGTTTAAAACTTTGAGCATTTATGGTTTAAATATTAATGTGTAAAATCAATAGAAAACTGATCTAACAATAAATTACTACAAACCTATTATCAATCTTAATGAATAGAAAAAATGATAAAAGCCAGATTTCTCTGCTCCAAACACAATTCTTTAAACAAATAAAAGATGAGCAGGAGTTTCCTATAGATCCGTGACTAAGAAAATAAGAAAAATAATAATAAAAAAATAAATAAAAATTCAGTGCCTTATTATAAACTGTTTAATCTTCCAACAGTTCTAATAGAGCAACATAAGGTATGTTTTATATTAAATAAGCATAGTGAAGACAAATGGGATATGTACAATTTAGACTCAAGAGAGTAAAGTGAAATCTCTTTGTATACTCTACCAGCAACAGGCAAACATCCACATCAATGTGAACGATCCTCTTTAGCAGCATGTTGAAACATTCTGTTCTTTTCCAAGCTCCTGTGTACATAAGTAGTTCCTCTTGTGTAATTGCTTCTAACCTAACATCTGCGGTTGATATTTGGTCTTGGTGCTAACATTTATGATGATCAAGGCACATTTTTTTTTTAGTTCGTGTGCATAATATTTGCAGACAACACAGAAAGTCAGATCAAAAGTAATTCTGTGTACATGCATTATTGTTATTAAATAAGTTAGTAGTCTCGAACCTGAGTCACATATCCATTCAATTAAACTTTTTAAAAATTTCACATCTGCAAAGCATCCTGAACTCTGGAGACTGCACCAAAATTCTAACCTTGTTCATTAAAATGAACTAATACTGCAGTAAGTTTGCAGGTTAGTAAAGATGGAGCAAAATAACTCCAACTGCATGTTACGCCCCATATGTTAAACTAAGGTCACACTGTAGACCATGCAAGTCTTGTTTGCGGGGTCAGACAAGGTGAAAGGCAATATTTCTGGAGTCCAAGCTACTTGGGGGGGGGGGAAAGTCACCTGTTGAAGGGGAAAGAAAATACAGAAACGACCAACAAAAAGCAGCAACAACATTACAAGTTATGACTTTAGCTGTAGTTTAGCTTTTAAATTTCTTAACTTGTTGGCAGTTATGATGCAGGCCTGAGCGCTATTTATTTAAACTTCACCTTATATAAATAAGACTGGAAGAAATCAAAAGGTAAAATGTGAAACCAACCCACCAGTCACCATCTGGTAATGCAAACATGCCGAAAGGTAAACATGCCTGTCCAGTTCTCGTCAGAGTGTACTCCATGTACTGCAGAAGTAATCAGATGATTAACAGTATTTGTGAGGTGTTGTCACACCTGCACCGTTTAGTCTGTTTAATTTAAACTGGTTTATCATCTGCGCAGGTGTGCATACAATAAGCGCTCTTCAATGCAGACCAAAGCTGCATTAGGTGTGTAGGTGGACTGAGTGTCATTTATGTTGTGAACATAATCTGAGTTTGATCCCAAATAATTACCGCTATACTCTGCACATTTTAGATTACAAAACTGGTGATTTATGTGCTTTGATGTCCAGATTATACAACACCAGAAGTAACATGCCACCATGTTACGGTTCCACTATTAAATTCCCTGGAAAAATATTACTAATTTACTAGAATACTATCTGCATCAGAGAAAATGAACTACAGATAGGTAGAAGTTTCATAAAGGATAATCGGTACAAAGCTTTATAACTTAACTGCGAACCAGGCAATTAATTTGCTTTGTGCAGGCCATTAAACTCATATTTAAAATAGAATTTATAGATATTAAACTGCAAATAAGAAGGATAAGAGCTCCATTTCTATAGCGGTCTCTGTGTGACAAATATGGCTCTGAATGAGCTAATTAATACTGCCAAATGCATTTAGAAATTTAGAGAATATCCAGTAGCTGCATTAAAAATAATGCTCATCCAGGGACACAAGTGAGCATTTCCTTCAGTGCGTTTCAAGTCAACAGATCAGAAGACAAACAATATTGACTTTGCCAGTGAAGCAGTTTTCAAACTACACAGGGTTTTACAGCCCCTCCCCTCCCACCACAGAAAATTCAACATGGACAAGTTGCAGTAATAACTTACCCACAACAATGATCTACTTTGAAAATTTGATTTTGGGTATAAAAATGATCAAAGCAGAAATTAGTGAACATTTAATTTAAGTTAATAAGAGAGAAAGAAAAATTAACAAACCTTTAACTTAAATGTAATAAATATATATCACTGAGGTGTTATTTTTCACAGAATTAAAAGACTGAATTAAAGCCTGACCAATAAATCAGTATCCAACAGGAGATAAATTTGTAGTTGTGTCTATAATACCAGCATCTTACAAATAAGACTGAAAAAAGGAGGCTGGGGTCTGGATCAACCGCAGTGTTGTAGTTTGTTTGCCAGAGCGCTCAAATTTTAGCTTTAAAAAACATTTGACTACCTCATCAAACCTGTGCTTTGGTTTAAATTTGTCCCTGATCAAATATTTTATCTAAATTAGGGAAATAAAGTTCTAGGGAAAAAAAAGGAAAAGTTCTAAAATAAAAACAAAAAAAAAGGAAAAGTTTTAAAGCTTTCTTGTGTGTCAATTAATTAGACTATTTATTCTATTAAAATGATCTGAGTGCAGCCAAATTCCTTACAATTGCAGCCATGGGAGGTTGTATTGTGCATGGTGGTCATAAGTCTGCTTAAAATAAAGTTACACTTCACTGCAGATTAAAGATAAACCTGCGTTCAGCTGCATACCTGTGGTTTGTGCCAACTTGTGAAATATGCCATGCACTGATCTGGTCACTAACTATAAATATTAGTTTTTACATTCTGAAGAAAATTTGCGATCCGAGTCAAACACTACTAAAAGTTTAAGTTAGGTTTAAACAAACCAGTGTAATCTTTATTGTAAATTGACATGAATTGCGTCATAACCTTGAATGGCACACAACAACCACGAATAGGCAGAACATCGAGATTATTTAAGCATAGCAAGTTACATTTTGTAATAATAAAGATAGGTAAGAGTGATTACAAATGTGACCAGCAAGAGTTCCCTCCGGCCGTGAAGCGTTTCTATCTAATCTGAACACAGAAATATCTCTTTTTTTAAAAAAAAAGTTGCCACGGAAAAGATTTTCAGACTAAAACCTCAAAGAAATTTGAAACTTAAATACATATTTCGTCCCAAAATTGTTGGGAATCCACAAACAACCTCAGCTAAAAAGTGCCAGATCAAAAGCGTGGCTTCTTGGCAGGACCGTCAAATTCCTCACGGACCCTGCCAAATCCCGAATTGCCAGGAACGTTGTTCCTCGACCCAGCGCCACCTTGAGGAAAACGGTCATTGCGCTATGGTGGGTTTTCGATAATGGTAAAAGGGTTTTTTGGTTGATTGCATGTTTGCATCCATGTCGTGAGTGAATGTAACGATTGCCATAAGTTCCATGAGTTCATATATAGAGCCAAGTGCATTTAAAGTGGACATCCGAGGGAAACAATCGATGAAACGGTTCCAACACGCAGATCCACGGGCATCACAGGTACCATGGGAAAAGGAAGAGAGGTCAAGGTTTTTGTTAGCAGGTTGCTCTTGGGAAAGGAGCAAAAGGCGGAGCATGAAGTACATAAAATTTAATTATTTAATAAAACAAATACTGGCTTACTTTGAAACCATAACTTAAAGAAAACCATACTAAATTCTGATGAGCGCAATAATTTTTGATGATATGCATGTATGACATTTGAATAAAACCGCTGTACAATTGAGCTTGAGTAGGATAAATAGTCAAAAATATTTTTTTGAATCTATTCAATTAATAGGCCCTTGGGCCAAATTATATTTAATGGTGTTTTTTTTTTTTTTTAACCAAGACTGCAGTTTATATCCATCTAATAATATATCAACCACATTTCATAAATCACAGTCCAAAGATAAAATCAACGTAACATCATAAGACAAAATTTGTGTGAAATAGCAGCTTTGGAGACGGTTTTACCTCATGCACCACCATCCACTTAAAATGTCATTTATATACTGATGGAACGGAAATGCAACAACTAGAACCACGTTTGAGACTTTTATAAAAGTCAGTGAGAAAGTCTACAGAGAATTATTCAAGAGAACATTTGTCCACAACACTAATTCAAGTTGAAGTTAAACACCAACTAAACAAAAAAGATGGACACCTGAAACCCAGAACTTAAACCTTTCAACAAAAGTTTTAGCTCAGTAAAGGCATTGCTTCAGTTCAGGGTGAAATAAAAAAAAAAAAAAAAAAAAAAAAAAAAAAAAAAAGTAAAAATTTAAAGGATAAAAATTCTAGATGTTTTGTAAAGCTGGAGTAGAACATGCTTATATAGCCACACAGTGAATATTGCTGTAGGAATAAAAAACAGCAGGATTTAAAAATAATAAGAATCAAAAAAAAAAAAAAAATTTGGTGGCTTTAAAGTGCCAACAACAAAACAATTCTCACAATCTGTGATCACATTGCTACAGATATGAGGCAATTAAACATCATGGGAATTAACCATTTCTGAAACTTTATAAAGAAACTGTGTTACAACAATTCTGCTGAATCAAGGAGCTTGTATACTACAGGTGTCTCACTCTTTGTATAGACACATTTACGGTTGTTCACAGCAGTAGCTTTAACAAACTGCATCTCTAATGGTTGGCCCTACACTTTTAAGTTGAGTAAATTGTTTCCCTGCCTGCAGTTGCAGAATGGTCCTACTTACAGACAAAACTATGCTTTGACTTTTCATTGATTAGCATGTCAACTGATCTGGTAATATTACAGATTCAATACTAAGCATCAGAAAATTTGGTTATAAAGCTTTTCGGCAGACACAAAACTTTATAATATCCTTTTATAGAGGACTCATCCTCAATTCCACCAACCCAACATATCGGACTTTAAAACCAACAGAATCACGACATGGAAAATTTTGCCATATAATATGCCCTGTTCAGGCAGTTGGCATCCAAAGCACACATGCACACTGTAACAGTACTCTAGGAGACAAAAAATATTTTTAATAAAGTAATACCAATAACACTATCCCTTATTAATATGCAATCCAGGAATTGTTGATCTACAAACCAGATAACAAAACTGATGCCCGATGGGAAACTAAACATTTACTGTTATTATATCGTCTAAACCAGAGAAGCTCCCACTTCAGACACTGGTCCATAATATCATTGGTAACTTCAGTTGTTCTAAGAAACTACAGAAGAATAAAGAACAAACTACCTAGGTCCGAAGACAGTATTTGGAATGGCTCATTACAAAGTTAACATTACAAGGAACAAAGTATACTAAAAAAAATTGCAATTAAACATCAGCCACTCATGCACCTTACGGCAATGGTTGAAGTAAAGAGTTTCAGCAACATGATAACTGAGTAGTTACTCAAAATGCTAAAATTAAGGTAAAAAAAGAAGATAATATTCTAGGAACCATATTGTAAAAAGATTATACAAAAATTGTACAAAAACAAAAAGTGCCTGAGGGGAGCTGAGAACAAGCTTAAGTTAGTCCAACCTTAAGATGGATGTGTTGCAGCAGATGTATGCAGGTGTAGTGTTTCAAACGGCATACTCAATACGTGCATATTCATTTTAATGCAGAATGTCATACAAACTGTTGCATTTCCCCCCAAACGGTTTATAAAGACGTGGTTATGGTGTGCAGGTCAAACAAATCTTCATGTTACTCATCAATACTCAGATCGCAGAGCACGAAGTTGCCAGTGCCTAACCTTTATTCACATCAACAGTAGTGATAAAATAATTCTGGTACAGAACCATGAAACCTAAAGCTACCAGCTCCTATACCCCTTTTCCAACATGGACTGGATATCTTTACAGTTTGTGGGTTTGGATCGACTCATTTTGACCATAAATGAGCTATTTTAAACCTAAAATTTACACTGACTGCTAGAAAAATAAACAAAAAAAATATACATATAAAGATACACATACACGTTTATTTGTCCCAAACAAAGTACCTCAATCAGACCCACAGGGTCTTTTAATAACATTTATTTCATCTTGCTGTAGTGCGACATTCATTCGAAACCGCACATCTACATCAAAAGATACTCTGTATATAAAAAGCTTAATTTGTTCCCTTATTAACATGGCTCTTTGGACCAAAGAGTGAAGATGTGCTGATCTGCAGAAGAAATCCAGAGCTTAAAGATTTCTCATGAGTTTTGGAACAAATATAAACCAGCAGCAACTGGCAATCAATATATATTTAACTCCTGAATGGGTGTTTTAACATCCCACTACTTGGGTGTTGTCTCCAACACATTGTAAATTTAATAACACGTCCCTAATTGATTTTTTTAAGATTTCAAAAACAAAACATGGGTTGGTTTTGCTAAAAAAAAAAATGCCTGAATCCCTAAAGTCCTGAATGAACCTAGACTGGTGGAAAAGGGGTAGAGGTAACCAGCTGCTGAAAATTGTATCGACTATTAAAGAACAAAAAAAAAAGTCCAAAAGAAGTCAATTAAACAACTTCCATTGTCTGTATTATTCATGCACGAAGAGAGGTGATGTAAATTGAAAATCCCACCAATAAAGCTCCAAATCTTAAACTATAAAAGCAATTAATGTCACTTTGAATCAAACCAGATACAGAAACTAAAAAAAAAGTATTAGATTGGATTGTGTTGCCATTTGTAACTGCAGCACGTTGGTTTTGGACTGTATGATGTCACACCACTTGGCTGAGTTAATATATTAAAAATATGAAATTGCATCTGCGCACATTCCTCATTAATAACTAATGAGCTCACTTTGAGAAACAAACAAAATCTCTGCATTTGAAATAGTTTAAGAGCAGGGATTAAATTCTTTAAGTCTTTAAAACTTGAAGTCTGTCAGCACTAAAACCCTTAAGTACAAAGTGCTAGTTAGTTTACTCCATAAGGGAGGTGACAAAAAGAAACCGGTCATTAAAAGGTTGCTATGGTCCAGCGACATTTCAACATGAGTCCAGGTCTACTGCTGCAAAAATCAGACTACACTTCTATTTCAAGCCACATGAGAATGTGCCTGTCTTCACAACCTCACTTCAGACAGGACTTACAACTCAAGCATTCGTCGGTTGGGTTTTAGTACAGACAGACTTTGAGAAGCTCATTAGAGCATTGGGTCAAAATGAGCGCGCGGAACGTTTCAACGTTCCTTGATAATCCAGACTGAGGAGATTTTTTGAGAATCGTCAATTCACTTTTTTCCTGCAAAACGCCAATCACACTCCAATACTATTAACTCAGACAGCACGGGATACGTTACCATTTCGTTGGAGCCCATGCTACCAGACACTTGTCCGCCTAATCCCTGGTCGAAATTCATTCTGTTCATTGGGAACTTCTGACCCGCTGCGCCGAAAGACATTTCTGAAAACCAAGACATAAAAAGACTAAGAGAAAGGAGACTTTCTGGACCCCCCTTAGTAAATATCCACACCACTGGGGCATGGTAGCGATCTGAAGGTTGTGGGTTTAAATCCCAGGTCCACTCATGTGGGTCCTTGAGCAAGGCCCTTAATCGTCATTGCACCTGGGATGCTGTGGCCGACCCTTTGCTCTGACCTCAACCATCAAGTTGGGACACTCAGTCACTTTGGATAAAAGCATCTGCTAAACGACTGAATATAAATTTAACGTAACTTAAAGGCTCAGGTGAAACAATTACCACAAATCATAATATAAATAAAGTATATTAATTACCAGACAATCCAATGCCCGATGCGGGGTTCATCCCGAGGTCACGTCCTCTCTGTAAAGAAAACAGCTATTAGACCTGTAACAATTTTTGGGATCACCTCTAGGCGATACTAACTGAATGGAACTTACATTATCCATAAATCCACCCATCCTGTACGACTCCTCCCGTTTGCGCCTCATCTGCTCTTCGATTTCTCTTTGACGCATCATTTCCTCCTCGCGCCTTCGACGCTCCTCCTCCTGCCTAAAGATTTTAATTTTTTTAATCAAATTTTTTTTATTCTACTAGATATCATGGGATGCATTTCTGCCTATCCCAGTGTTAAAGCAAGCAAACATTCCGATTTTCAATCCATCACAGATGGATGGATCACCTGGGAATTTGGACTCTATTGCTCTTTGCTTAAATCATGATTTGAGATGAGATGGAGGGGGGACACAACATGTACAATTCCACACAGACAGAATCAAGCATCCACTCAGGAATGAGGCGTCTAGCTGCAACGGCGCTACCCACAACTACTGTACAACAAAATTAAAGGAAAATTAAATGTCATGCAACGTAAATGAAATGTATGGGGATGAACATGCACCTCATTGGTAAGTGGTACCTGAGCTGCATCTCTTTGCGTTTCTGCATTTCTTGATTATGCATCTCCTCCATGCGTCTCAGCTCCTCTTGTCGTCGGAGCAAATCTGTACAGCGAATAAAAATTAGGGGGGGATCCTAACCAAAGTAAAAACCCTAAAAGCGCAGAGACTCTTACCTTGGCGGAGCATATTAGCCTGATGCTCGTGGAAAGCGTCCTCCATTTCTGTCTCCAGCTTATCGCGTGCCTCGCCGATGTTTTTCTCCACCTGCTGCCTTTGCTGCTTCTCCATGTCGTCCAAAGACTTCCAGCGCTGGGCGTATTCAAACTCAAAGGTACCTGGACGAGCAAATCGTGGGGGCTGTTCCCTCTCCCTAAATCACCAGAAAACCAGAGTGTCAGTTCATTGCTGTTACATGAATCCAGATTTTATGCATCACAACGTAAATCACAACAGAACCCACTTCTGATAACTTGGGTTCTTCTGGGCAAGCTTCTCCGGCAGGCCATCCTCATCGTCATACTGCTCTAAAGGCTCAACTACGATGGGTCGCGGGGACCTGAAAGGAACAAAGTTATTATATTAACTTTGACCTTATTAAAACAGTCAGGGACAAAATCTGTGAATTGGACAAAAGGAAACAGTTCTTACGATGTGAGCAGAAAGACGCCATCGTTGCAGCGGTCGATGGCCTTCCGGGCTGCGGGTTTGGTGGCGAATTCCACGATTCCTTTCCCCGTCGAGCGGCCACGGTCATCCACGATGACCACTGCTCTCTCAACCATTCCGAACTGAGAGAATGCCTCCTCCAGGAGCTCGTTGGAGACATAAGGAGACAGGTTGCGTACAGATAATGCAGCGGAATGAGTAGCAAAGCGAACTCTGAGCGGTCTGCCTTTCATGGGAGTGTCGTCTAATTCGGCTTTTGCGATCTCTGCTAGAGCGCGAGATTCCTGTGGGGGGACATAACCAGTTTTAGGCTTTAGTGTGACTAAAAGAATTAAATCAGACCATTTCACACAAAAAATAAATAAATATTTGCTATGTCACTGTATATGAATTGTACAGCACAATAATATGAGAACACATGCACATTAACCCTAGACCTCTGTTAAGACTTGCACGGAGACTGTAATAATTCTTCATGGCATATGGATCTTACCAGTCGGATGAAGCCGAATCCTTTGCCCTGGTTGATGAAGACCTCACTGGGTTCTCCGTATTTGGCAAACAATTTCCTGAAGTCTTGGTCTGTGAGGTCGTTGGGTAAATTACCAATGAACAATCGGCATCTCTGTGTGTACGTCTTCTCACCAGGCTTGCGCAGCATGGCCAAAGACGCTTTAAACTCCTGAAAGCAAAACATGACCTTAAATTAAAAAGCAGTCTGACACAGAGACGCACTTAAAATTACACAAAAACATTTGGAATAATTCAGAACATTGTCTGCCATCACGTAAAACTTACCGAAAAGAAGAATTGTCCAATAAAGATACTTAAGATAACTAAATGCCTTAGTGTCAATTAACAATAAGCTGGACATGCTCATAGAGAGTATTTCTTATTTTAATGCCCAATTTACTCAAAATCGTGAAAAAAAAATTGTGATTCATTGTCCGTTTATGTGGCTGCTTTGTGAAAATGCAACTAAAACCCTTTTCAGATTTAAATGACCAAAACAAACGAACAGTTATATTAACATTACATTAACAACCAACAAAAAACGGGATCTGGTACAATAAAAACATTTTTTTAATAAAAATAAAAAAAGCTGGTGACACCAACAAGATGGCGCAGGCTAACGGCCGAACGGCGGTGTTCCAAATGGCGCTACTTCACTACCTAGTGCACAACTCGATTTTTTGAAATCCTTGGCTTCATTCTATAACGGCCATAATTCGATTTCACAGAAAGTATTTACAAACTTGATTACTTCACGTTGTGTGCATTCACATTTACAACTTGTGCTCCGATCTTGAATTTATATAAATAAGTTAAAACATTTTCTACAAACTACACCACAATCGTCGGGATGTGTTCCAAACCGCAATGCACACTATTCTGATAATTCTAGAATTCAATTTATTTCAAACAAATAGCGACTATATAAAAAAACGAGGACGAACTACAAAAAAATACGACTTCGGGTTGCGTACCAGTTATGTACGCACTGCAGAACCAATTTAAATTATCTTAGTAACGTTTAACCGTTGCTTTGTTTCAAACCGCAAAATGGCGTGTACTGACGGCCCGGTCCCAAATGCGTCGCTCACTACTTCGAGGGCACTACATAACAACGTAGAACACAAAGCAGTGCACTTTATAGTGAGCACGGACCCGGATTAACGATGGATTTGACATTCGGCCCACGCTTATCGTGTTTTTCACACGAACGCAGCAAATTAAAGACATTATTTACTGATTAAAAAAAAACGGTTGTGTGTTAAAACAGATGTCGACTGATTTATAAATGATGAAATAAGTGCGATTAGTGATGGATTTCTGACCTGTATCCGAGCGGCGTCACCAGCTTGGCCTTCGTTTTTGCTCGGGCCCTGGTTGTTGCTGTTGCCGGATGGCGTTCTCTGTTGGTTCTTGTTCGGTTGGTTCTGCGGGGTTTTCGATTCCACTTTGTTGGTGACCGGTTTCGATGGCGGGGACTGGATCTGCGGCTGCGGGGGGGTTGGTTTCTGGTGCTGTGCCGGTGGCGGGGTCTGAGCGGGGGCCTTGATCGGAGGTGGCGTTTGCTGGGGGGTCTGCTGTGCCGGAGCGGGAGACTTTATCTCGGTCTTGGGGTTTGTGTTCGCCGCCTCGGTTTTCTGCGGCGTGTTCTGGTTGGCTTGGTTGCCCTGGTTCGGCTTGGCGGCGGGCACGTTGGCCGCGCCGGGCCCCCGATTCTGGAACGCCTGCTGCGGGTTGTTCTGATTGCGAAAATACGGGCTTCCCATCCCGCCGCGCATTCCCATCCCGCCGCGGCCTCGCTGCTGAAATCCTCCACGGTTCCTGAATCTGTCCCGCGACATGACGAGCGAGTTAAACTATTAAAACAAAAGACGAAGCGTTAATGAAAACAAAAAGAAACCGTGTCGGGCTCGTAAGCTCTGCTCAAGCGAACCGCACTTAGTAAAATGGCTGCTGGCGGCACACAAAGCGCTTCATGTACTGCCGAAAGGCTGCAACTCATTTCCTGTGGATTAACACGCCCTCTGCTGTTCATTCCCGTTAATGCAGCTCAAGCCAAGCTCCACCCCTATTACCCTGCAGAATCAAGGATGTCCACTAGGTCGCGCTAATACACCATTATTATCATAACGAACTGTAGGCAATCATTGCCCCCTAGTGTCCGATTTACCACATTACGATTACAAAATCAACCCAAATTCAGTAATTAACTGGCCTCCCAATTTATTGATATTATCCACGTATTGATATTATACTGCCATCTTGTGGATTGATGATAAATTACAGATTAGAGTTTATTTTCCGTGCATTTATAAAATTATGCACAAACGGCGCCGGGCTGAAATACCTTTTAGAGTTAATACTGCAATATCGCCATTAGTCCACCAGATGACGGTGTTTTATCATTTATGGTAGTATGTGATTTTAAAATGAAGAGCGGAACCGTAAATAATGACTCTTACAGCAATGAACATCATAAACCTGCAAAGCGTCCATTATATTCCACTCTACATTCGAGCTAAATTCAATTTTAAACATATATTATTTATATAGTATCTGCATTGCATTCTTAAGCATCTAAATCTCTTTACAGCAGATCCGCACGGCTGTGTTTTTCATCACACAAAAAACCTTAATTTCTTCAAAGCGAAGTAAAAACATTGTTTCTCCCCAAGTTCAATCTCCTGAGGTCCCTCTGGTCTCCAGCACAATCCACCCAGTCGAGTCTAATGAATAATGCAGCAGGTTTAATTGCAAAAGCCAGAAACTAATTATTTTGGACTGGTTAACAGCAGGGGAACCATAGATCTCTGCAAACTGAATGAGAAATCAGTTTATCAAATGGGCGAATAAAAAAAAATAGGAGCTAATTTATGAATAATTAAAGATCGAGGTACATGGCACAACTGTGAGCTTTTGTTTTGATCAAATTTCAAAAGCAGTGAAAAAAAGTGCACGTTGAACACTAATGACGGGTTTTGATGTCTGGCATAAAAAAGAGATAATTCATTATCTCTTTGTGGACTGATCAACCAAAAAACTGCAGAAAAAATGACTTTATTAACTCGGGCAACATAAAAAAAACAGTTAACAGCAAAAAAAAAAAGAATAAAAAACGTAAAACTAACATTAGTTTAGTTCTAACATGTTAGAAAGAATGAAGTGAAGTAAACTTCAGCTGCTGTTTATTTTGTTCCTCGGTTTGTATCATGCTGTTACAGGAGTATGAACAACGCAGTAACGACTTGTTCCAGAAGGGGGCAGCATTGCTGCGTTTGTTTACAGCCCAGAAACTTTGAAGAAGAAGGTCGCTGTTCCTGAACTTTAAAGTTTAAAACATTAAAATTCATTCATCATTCATTCATTCATTCATTCATTCATTATCTCCCGCTTTATCCTCTATTAAGGTCGCGGTGGGGTTCCCCATGCCCATCCAGGGGAGAACGTCTCGCGCGCTGGGCAGATAGACCCAGGACAGGGCGCCAATCCATCGCTGGGCACACACTCACACAGACACTCTCTATTTGGGGCAATTTTTGAGAATTCAATTCACCTTGATCCATGTTTTTGGACTGTGGGAGGAAACCGGAGAACCCGGAGGAAACCCACGCAGACACGGGGAGAACATGGAAACTCCACCCAGATGGGGATTCGAACCGGGAATCCCTAGCGCTGAGAGGCGAACGTGCTAACCACTAAGCCACCCATTAAAATTAATATTTAACATAAATTACTTTTACCTTACTTTAACTTTACATATACAAACATTACACAGCTGTACGGTTTTCTCCTTTAAATCAGTTCACACTTAAATTTATAACCATTTACAACATGAAATATAAATACAATTAATCCAACGACAGGAGCCCCCAATTTTAAACAGCTAGAACGGGTCTCTGTTAAAGTGACGTGAGGAAACCCTGGATTAAAATGCACTATAATGTGCAATGAGACATCACAACACATTCTATAACCCTGAATCTACTCTTATCATTTGTTCTTAATATATAGAACCAGATTTACAAAGGCACAAGGAGAACATGTGTTCACACCATCGGGAATCGAAAATGGGACCTTCCTGCTGTGAAGTAATCCCATGTTAGAACCCTTAACTTCAAAGCTCTATTTATGATATACAGGATTATATTTATGAAATCAGCATTTTCATTGATTATTTAGGTATGATTTCTGACTGGAGGGGTTCTGACCTCATACACTTTGACCTGGGAGTGCTCTCGGATCGTTGCTTCACCCCGGCAGCAGGAGCAGCAGCAGCAGCAGCTCTTTTTCTTCCTTTCGCATAAATATATATAGGAGGCTGAGCAAAAGAGACAGAATATGAAATAAAATATGTATTATGCCAGTGAGCAGATGTTGGACCCTACAGCAGCAAACCCGCCTCAGGCCCTGTCTGGTGCGTGTGTATGTGTGTGTGTGTGTGTGTGTGTGTGTCTTGCACATCACACAGCTTTGTTAATACAGAGCCCGGCCCTCACCTTATTGTTTTTCTAGGCTCATTTCACAGACACGCACAGTACACACTTGTTTTCATGCGTCAGTGTTTGGGGATATTGCAAAAAAAAAAAAAAACCCAGATGCTCACAACATCAGTTGGATTGTCTATTTTTTATGACTAAATTATGTCGATGCCTAATGGATAGATATTTTAGCCTTAACCTGAAATAAAAAAACACTTGTGAAAACAGCTACACATTTATATATCTATTATATATTGTTATATATAATATAATATTAATTCATTCATTCATTCATTATCTTCCGCTTTATCCTATATTGGGGTCGCGCGGGGGGGGGGGGGGGTTCCCCATGCCCATCCAGGGGAGAACGTTTCGGGCGCTGGGCAGATACACCCAGGACAGGGCGCCAATCTATCGCTGGGCACACACTCACACACACAGACATGCCCACAAACACACTCCACATGGGGCAATTTGGAGAACTCAATTGACTTGATCCATGTTTTTGGACTGTGGGAGGAAACCGGAGAACCCGGAGGAAACTCCACCCAGATGGGGATTTGAACCGGGAATCCCTAGTGCTGAGAGGCAAACGTGATAACCACTAAGCCACCTTGCCCCCCTATAATAGAATATAATATATATTATATATATTGCTATATCCACAGACAGGCAGAAAATGAGTTTAATTAATGGTCAGCTAGCCAGATAATTCATTAAATGAACACCCTGCTGGACCACTCAAACTATCAGTGAAAACAACATAAACAGAGGTGCTGCTGCTGCTGAGAAGTCCGATATAGTCCTGTGAATAAAAGCCAGTCAGAAAAAAAGCTCATCCTTAATGCATTGTGAATTAAGATGGCAAAATTTAGTGAGATAGGAATAAAGAAATAATGTTATGGGACACAATGGAGCAACATGAAGAAACCTAAAGAAATAAAGCAAGTGTGCAGAATGACTTTAACATCAAAAAAACAAATAAGCAAAGCTTTAAAAATCAAATTGTCACTTATGATCAAGACTGTTTCACTGTTTTCCTCCTGTCAGGGGTTTCATGGGTTAAGTGTCCACCAGTCTAGCGATTATTGGAGAGGGTAATAGGAGCGGCACTTTGTAAGATGTATGTTAATTAGGGGAATTTGCCTGATATAATTACTGAACAGGATTATAGCCGATGGTGAGGTATCTATCTGAGCTCTCATGGGGGAAAAGCACAAAATGATGAAGTAAGTGTGCACGCATTTTAATTTGGCCCGCTCAGTACGGGTAGTTTGGCTACGGCAAATCCACCCAGGATGATCTATTAGCATGCACCCTCAGTATGTTCCACATCCGTGTGAATATTTAAGCTTCAATCCGCCTGCCGCGCCTTCGGCCACATGGAATTCACCTGCTTCAAATGATAAACCAGCCGTACATCTTTTAATAGCACTCATTAAGGGGGGGGGGGGGCATTTGGTAATGGTTCTGCATGTCCTCAGTGCAGTCTGGGACTCTCCGTTCACATACTGTGTTGTCATTTCCTTTTCACACAGAGAGAAACGAAGACATCATCGACCTGCTCGCTGTGTGATTCACTTAAGGTCCCGGTGTCACGGAACGAGAGGCCAGACCATGAAGTGTTAGACATCAGATCTCCATCTGCAGGGCCTTCAGGCACGCCCACTCTCCGTTTTCACACCGACATCAGTTTGGGTTTTGTAAATATCTTTGGTGTCGGCTTTGTGGCAGAGGAATGATTCCACCTCACATGTTACTGCCTTGAACGTTCGTGACATCATAAACTAAAAACTGAATGTAACAATTTGAGTTTACATTTATAATCATGGACATATTTATCACACCTTGCACCTCACCACCTGCACTGATCCTTCCCATTACTTGAATGTTTATTGTCCTGCTTATTGTCATATATTGTTCATAACTCTTGTATGCCTTGTTTTACTGTATAACAATATAACAATATATACATATAACAATATATAAATTATAAAAATATATAAATCATGTCGATGCCTAATGGATAGATATTTTAGCCTTAACCTGAAAAAAAAAAAAAAACACTTGTGAAAACAGCTACACATTTATATATCTATTATATATTGTTATATGAGGGGCGGGTTAGCTCAGTGGGTCGGGTGTTGGGCTATCATTCTGAAGGTTGGGGGTTCAAATCCCAGGTCCACTGAAGTTACCAGTGTGGGTCCTTGAGCAAGACCCTTAACCCTCATTGCTCCAGGGATGTTGTGATTAACCCTGTGCTCACCTTGTAAGTAGCTTTGGATAAAAGCGTCTGCTAAATGACCCAATTTATTATATATTGTTATATATAATATAATATTCATTCATTAATTAATTAATTAATTCATTCATTCATTATCTTCCGCTTTATCCACTACTAGGGTCGCTGGGGGTTCCCCATGCCCTTCCAGGGGAGAACGTTTCGGGCGCTGGGCAGATACACCCAGGACAGCCAATCTATCGCTGGGCACACACTCACTCACACACACACTCTATATGGGGCAATTTGGAAAATTCAATTGACCTTTAATCCATGTTTTTGGACTGTGGGAGGAAACCGGAGAACCCGGAGGAAATCCACGTGGACACGGAGAGAAAATGAATACCCCATCCATATAGGGATTCGAACCAGGAATCCCTAGTGCTGAGAGGCGAACATGCTGCCTATATATATATATATATATATATATATATATATATATATATATATATATATATATGTACATTGTTGGAATGACAAATAAAACTACTTGAATATTGATGTGGGACTATTTTCCTGGAGAATGTCGTTTGATTGGCCGTTGGTCGGTGTCCTGTCATCTGTATCCTGTGCAATTGCCCAAAGTTTTAATTAAAGCTGCAAGGTCCAACACTCATGTGTTCAAACTGCTCTAATAAATAAAATAAACATTATTGAATGTCAGAATGTCGGCTGCAACCTTCCGACTTGTCTTATTCTTATTTGTGAGTTGTTTTGGAATCAAGGCATCCGCTAAATGTAATAATGTAAATGGTCGGTTCAAACTAAAAACTGATGTGTGTATTAAATAGTGCAGAAGTTTGTGTCTGGCGTTGTGGTCACTTATAAATCAATAAAACATTAGGTTGAACCAAATGTTTATTTAAGACTGTGAACGTAATCAGAAGCTTGGATCTTTTGGTCATACACTGCACGTAAATGTCATTTAAATAAACCCAGTCTCGTGGCTGCAGATTAGAACGTTCTTACATTTTTATTTTTTTTCCAGCAGTTTAATCTACTCATATCATGTGTCTCTCTCAACCCTGACCCAAAATGAAACCTTGCTGGGTGCAGCCTCTAGAGTCTATGTCGATTGTAGTTACAATCTTCATGTCCATGTGGAGAGGGCAAATTAAAATGAGTATCATTGATTGCTGGATTGTAGGCCGTGTGTCTGAGAGGGAGAAAAACAGGCACTCGGTATCAAGCGGCGTCGCCTGACGAGCGCTCTCCAATCAGGCCATTCTTATTGTCTGGCATCTTATGCTGAATGAAGGATCTCCTGTCGAGCTGCTGCCAAGGCACTAAGGCATTGTCAGTGTGATGACTGCACAATCAATTCCCTCATCCTCCTCTCTTTATTCTTCTCTCCTTTTACAGATGGCCTCTAGAAGGCGCTGTGCCCCTTTGCATCACCCTATGGTGGGTCCTGAACTCATATGTTGCAGACCAGAATGCCTGCGGCTATGAAGGATAAAAGTCAGACTCTCCATGAATAATGGGAATGAGTAAGAGTGCATTTGACATTCGTCACAGTTACAGCGAATAGGCTTAAAACCTTAGTAAGTGCACCATTCAAATTGGACCATCAAAAGAAAAAGAAAAAAAAAGAAAAGACATGTGCCCTTTACTTTCAGTTTTCAAGGTTTTGGTGCAAAAATTATTTTTTTTTTTAAGATGAAAAGGAAGCCATCAGATCTCAGCCAGATCACGATGACAGCTCTGTGACCGCCGATAATGCAAAGACAATCAAATATTCCTTTTAATTGAAGTAATTAAACCAAAATGGGATTTGATCATCATTCTGTTTAAAGAACTCTGTGCATTAAATATTACTCAATATCATGTTTCTACTGAAGTGGTCCACATTAAAACAAAGTCTGAGCTGAATTTCTTTATTGGGACAACCTTGTATGATCAGTCTGTGTTCTAGGTTTAAACATCACCTGAACCTCAATCGGATCAGCTAATCTTCACATATTTTTTTTTTTTTATTATTTACTTATTAATTCTACAGTGGAATCATGACTTATTGAGTCAGGCTGAAGAGAAATGCTCTCTATGATTATACAGTTTATTATGAAATTCTGTTATTAAGCAAGCGTCTGACACAGGAGCACTCGTACGTGGAATAAACAGATGATTAATGCACCGGTGGACACTTACAGATCGAGCGAGAGATGAACAATGATGGACGCAATCCTCAAGGACGTTCTTCATGCCCCTTTGTATGAGACAGATGTTGGGCCAGTAGAGGCGAGATGCCACAGGCACTGCATGTTCCAGAAAAAAAAAAAAACAACACAGGCCCAGATGCTGCTACCTGGATTATACTGGTGCCAGATGCTCCCTCACTGAGCATGCTCCCTACAGACCATGTGACACATCAAGCATGACATTATACAGATAACAACACCATACTTATAAACACCAGGTGAGGTCTTATAGAGTCACCAATAGTTGTGTGATCAGTTTATTAAACCTACGAAATGAACATTCATATCATTCAGAAACCTCCTCCCTGTAGAAATTGTTAAACAGGAAGAGGGTTTGATGTTGATGTTGTCCCATGGCTTTGATGTTGGATCAGAAAGTCTTGTCCTATTGATGTTTAAGGAGGTTGTGCAAAGTTAGAGAAATCCAGGGAGAGTTTAGTGTCTCCAAATCATTAAGAGGCATGTTTTTAAATGTGGAATGAAACCAGAGAGGCATGTGGAGGACATGCAGACCCACTCACACGCGCTCACTCTATATGGGGCAAATTAGAGGAGCTAATTTACCTTGATTCCATGTTTTTGGACTGTGGAGGAAACCCACGCAGACACAGGGAGAACATGGGAACTCCATCCGGATCGCCACCATGCCACCCTAAAACAGAATCATTTGCCATTTAATTAGGTTTTTAGAAAACCATATTGTGTCACTCTTTTTTCAATAATTTTCTACTTCATCCAAATGTAACATTGGTCTTAATTCGTGGAATCTCAGACTTTTAACTTTTTCAGTGTGTACGTTCTCAAAAAATAATAACAAAAGATATGAATTTTAAAAAATCCTGTACAATGGAACTATTGCTTTGAGTTTAAATCATGTATGATTTTAAAGCAATCCGGAGCTCTTGGATTCTTACTGCAGGCCTCTTAGAAAATTCACAGTACCCCATTTATGTATCATCTTTAGTGATGTAATACTAATCTAAAAAGATCCTCTGAGCTGCCTTTGAATACCAGATTATGATATTTCACGGTGCATTATTGTCTTCTGAGAAGGAACACTTCTTGTTTGATGTTATCATAAATGGATGCCCATGAAATGTGACAGAAAACCATCTCGCAAAATCAAAGTGGTAATTTGCAGTAATTCTGTAACTAGAGGACTCGGAGCACATCAAAGAACTTTTCTTTCTTGTTTGGAAATGTGAAGGTAGAATAAACAGATAAAGTCTGAAAGGAAAGAACAGAAAACAAGACATGTACTCCTTGTTGGGGTCTTTGGTAATTCTAAGGGCTAGAAACTTTTGGAGTGTTGCACACAAGATTAAAGCTTCTTTGTTCTTTGAAGTCTCATTTCTCCTCTGTTTCTTTCACCTAATAATGCTGTTTTTTTTTCTTTCGTGGTTAGGAAATAGGAAATTACCCAAAACTGTGAGCCTGCACCGCAGGACTGTGTGTGTTCCATCCTGTACCTCCGTAATAAGTGTAAAAGCAATAATGGCAGTGTCACCTCGACATTGCACCTCAGAACTACTGCAGCTGCTTTTCTGTACATATTCTTCAAATAACCATTAATATGTCCTCTCATTATACATACAAATATAATCACAGTGGTTGTGGAGAGCGTATCCTGGAGATCCTACTCTGAACAAATGGAAAATTATAAAGAAATAACGTTTTTAAAACCCAGGGCTGAGACACTCACATGCTTAACAAGGATCTCTGCCATGTGAGTAACAAAAAGCTCCTATTATTCAAAAGTTCATATTTTTTTAGTGTTTGACCAAGACAGTGAATGGTGAACTAAACTCCACTGACATCCCTTTGTGTTGAACCTGAAAAGACTCACCTTCAAAATCCAGATCCGATGATAGAAAATGCAAACATTTCTGATTATTATACTTCATATAAAATAGCTTTAAAATTCTTTAACTTTCACATATACATCCAGCCTGAAAGCTTGTATTGGTTTGCCAGTAGAACCTTATGAGTGAATGCAAACATTCACATTAATTGCAGTGAAAATGCCAAAGATGCTGGTTTAAAATAACAATGTTCTGTTTTAATGAGCATTTCAGCTTGATATTAAATATTTGCATCTAGAATAGAAAGCAGGCGGCACGGTGGCTTAGTGGTTAGCACGTTCGCCTCTCAGCACTAGGGATTCCCGGTTCGAATCCCCATCTGGATGGAGTTTCCATGTTCTCCCCGTGTCCGCGTGGGTTTCCTCCGGGTTCTCCGGTTTCCTCCCACAGTCCAAAAACATGGATCAAGTCAATTGAGTGCTCCAAATTGCCCCATATAGTAGAATGTGTATGTGTGTGTGTGTGTCTGTGTGAGTGAGTGTGTACCCAGCGATAGATTGGCGCCCTGTCCTGGGTGTATCTGCCCAGCGCCCGAAACGTTCTCCCCTAGATGGGCATGGGGAATTCCCCCGCGACCCTAATATAGGATAAAGCGGAAGATAATTGATGGATGGATGGATAGAATAGAAAGAATGGAAACAAGTCACACAGCTATATACATACTCCTGACATACATGTGCCAGTTTAATGTCTAAAATCTCTGTCGTTTGTTGCCAAATTATCCCAAAACTGAGGCCATAGATATTAATTCAAAACAGGAAGAGCGGTGTTCTCAGACGTTTACATTTTAGTAGATCAAAAACTCTGCAGAGCGGTGTGAATGCTAAGCATAAATGTAGTAAAAGTAATTATTTCTTCACAAAATAAATATCAGTGTGTATCAGTGTGTACAAAATAAATATCTTATATATATAAGAAGCGTTATTTTATATATATCCATGGTTCTGACGAAGCACTGTGGCTACGGCCAATACTGGATGGAACCTGGATATTAATTGGCCTGGCGGTTAATTGTCCTGGCGGCCTGGCGGTTACATATAGTTTTCCAGTTGTTAGAGTTAGTCCATTTGTTAAATATGGTCACCCTATCTTGACACTATCTGTACATGGCTGTCCTACACTGCTGCTGCTGCCAGGCCGCTCAAGGAGGAAGGGTCCCACAATGAGTCTTGGTCCTCCCAAGGTTTCTTCCTTAAAATAACAATGTAACAGGGAGTTTTCTTGCCACTGTCGCTTCGGCTTGCTCTTTGGTGGTTTAAAGGCTTTTCATTCTGTAAAGCTGCTTTGTGACGATGTACTGTTGTAAAAAGCGCTCTATAAATAAATTACTTGAACTTGAACAGTAGAGAACATAATAGACCTGAATCACGGCACTCAAGCTGGTGCATCAATATGGGTTCACAGTGCTGCCATGAAATTCATTTTCAAGCTTGAAACAAGACACTGGAGTGACAATGAGATCTGCCATTAAAAGCATTTTCAGGCAAATTTATTAAAAAAAAAAAAAAAAAAGCAAACAACTCGTTGCTGTCTGAGACCAAAACGCGAGTCGTCTGATTGATGGTGGTCTTGTAAATTTTGCATCACATCTTGTGCTACACAGCTGGCGGCTCAGAGGACTCCCGCTGTGAGCTGCATGTGTAAAAGCTGAACTCTGGAGAAGCTCACACCTAATTCTAAGCTTATTAACCGCGAGTTCAGGTGTAAAAGCAGAACCAGAGTACTATTCCAGTCCCCCACTGCCTCTGCCTATGATCTGCCCGCTCACTTTTCATGGCCCTTACCTTTTTAATCACAAAGTGTCAAACTTGACCTCTCGGAAACCCCTCATACTGTGAGAGACGATCGGCTCACAGTGCTGAGAGGATGGGAACATCGCAGAGTTCGGAGCTGGCCCTATGAAGTGTTCGCTGACTGATGCAGATTTCCCGTCCTTCAGGTGTTGGGGTGAGAATAGGCAGGTGACATGCGAGACCCTGACAGGCTCTGCTCATTTAATTCAAGTGTACCTGCAGGTTTTTCTTAATATGCTTTGGGAGTACCGTCGAGCTTAGATCTATATTTCAGTGCGATTCTGAAGCATCTGGCAGGTCTGGGTGTGAGCTGAGTGTGAAGACAGGAACATTTCAATTCCTATATCAAAGACAGGTTGCATTTTGGGGGCGTCGTCTCAATAGGTCTCTTTCGGGGGGGGGGGGGGGGGGGGGGGGGGGGGGTTACTTTATCAGCTACTTTAGGCACCTTATTAATTAAACGGGTGAATTCACTAACGTCAGCATCTCACACTTAGGGTGCGATTAAAATAAGCATTTTATTTACATTATTGGGCGGCACAGTGGCTTAGTGGTTAGCACGTTCTCCTCTCAGCTCTAGGGATTCCCGGTTCGAATCCCACTCTGGGTGGAGTTTGCATGTTCTCCCTGTGTCCGCGTGGGTTTCCTCCGGGTTGTCTGGTTTCCTCCCACACTCCAAAAACATGGATCAAGGTCAATTAAAATCTCCAAATTGCCCCATATAGAGTGTGTTTGTGAGTGAGTGCATGCCCAGTGATGGATCGGCGCCCTGTCCTGGGTGTATCTGCCCAGCACCCGAGACATTCTCCCCTGGATGGGCATGGGGAATGTTTCGGGCACTGGGAAGATACACCCAGGACAGGGCACCGATCCATCACTGGGTTCCCTCACTCACACAGACACACTCTATATGGGGTCAGTTTAGACAGAACCAATTTAGAGCAGCCAATTCACCTTGAATCCATGTTTTTGGACAGTGGGAGGAAACCAGAGAGCCTAGAGGAAACCTGGGCCGATGGACACGGACATGGGGAAGACATGGAAATTCCACCCAGATTAGGGGCACCCCCGACACCCCTGAGAATAAATCTAAATATAAAAACAACACAGACAACTTTTTACCAACATGTTTTGATGCCAGTCTGCATCCATCACTGTGTAACTTTTGTACTAAACCCTTAGAGCCTTTGCTGAAGTTGTGGACAAATTTCTTTGTTCACATTCTTAATGGGCCTCACTCATTTACTTACAAAGTGTCTTACAGAGGGTTCACCACATCAGCCCTGGAGCAATGAGAGTCAAGGGTTTTGCTCAAGGACCCACATGGTTGACATTAGTGGACCTGGGATTTGAACCCAACGACCTTCAGAATGATAGCCCAACACCTAAACCACTGAGCTCTCGCGCTCACTAACACAGGTTCCTCTTCTAAAACATCAGAACAGCTCGCTCGAAAGGCACTGATGCAGGATTCATGAAAAGCTTGACTTGCAGCCATCTTTTAATCCCGTCCTAACCTCCAGAGAGCACCTGCTGCATGCATCACACCCCCACCCAGAGTCCTGTAAAAGATGGATGGCAGGATCTTTCTCCTGGGCCCACATCCAGGTGTGGAACAGCTGGGGAAGACCGTGGTGGGGGCAGTGGTGAAGGGAAGAGAAGGGGGAGGCAGGGGATATGATGGGAGCTATAAATTGTGGGGGAACCCTGGGTACTTAACACCGGCACGTTTCCACGCTGCTATTAATCATACACAGGTGCTCAGGTGTGTCCTGTCACTTCTCCGGCCATCAGCCTCACTTATTCACTTCCTCCTTCTGTTTTTCTCTCTCTGTGTGCATGGCTGTACCCCACTGATTTATGACCTCTCGAGGGTCATTTATTGGATGGGAGGAGATGCATCACAGCCTCGCCGTATGGAATTTCTCTCGTCTTTCATCCTCCAGGTTCATGTGTCGAGAGGTGGGAGAGCCAGCGGAACCGGTGGTCTGACTAACATCGGTACAGCAGAGTTCATTGTAAACATAAATGAAACCCAGTTTGAACTGCAGTCGCAAGTCGGACGTCCCGTTTCCCAAGAGCTGGTGTTAACGGGCTTCTCTCTTTCCCTTCGCAATAAGAACCGCATTACTAACTCAGCATCTGTCACGTTGGACAAGAAGGTTCCAGTTCATCCCAAAAGTATTGATGTTGAGGTCATGATGTTGAGCCACACATCAAGATTTCGTGTGTTTACAAACCGAAGTCATTCTGCAAACCAAACGGGTCTTATTATAAACAGGATAACGACTTCGATATAGACTTTAATAAATCACGAACTTCCGTACAAAAAAAAACAAAAAAACACTAATGCACTTCGGAGTTGCTCTGTGCTCTCGTCAACACGGCCTTTGCATTTTAGTCAGCACGGGTGTGTCCTGTGTGCATGGGTAAATCCAAATTGGGTTTGTGAGGTAGGAGATCGCTGTGAAGCATCAATCATGCCTTAAACACACAGTGGATGCCATGCGGCCCGCTCTTCACTCGCCGCTTAACAGCCATCAATCATCTCAGCAGCATAAACCCCAGAGCTGCATGCACTGGCACATTCAGACCTCACCTGAGCTGCAGGGATAACCGAATGACGCTCGAACCAGGCTGGATGAGGCTGCATTACATTCTGTAGTGTTGCTGCGAAAGATACACAGTATGGATTAGAACATAATTCTTATCCCTGAACTAATAATGTGCATTTAATAAAAATGTGTTTTGAACTACTACTTACCATGCAAATGAAATGTGGTTTTAAATGGTACTGCAACTTATATGGTAGCCATAAATCCACATATGGACTCCACATGCTCCGAAACATCTTTGGTTCACATCTGGTTCATATCCGGCAGTGCTACCTGCATGTGAGTCACGTTTGGCTGATTCGTGACCCTGATGTGGTGTGTACGTGACCCACAGCTTGCATTTCGGGAGCGGTCCATCGGGATGCCGTCGATCCATGTGGCAGGTGGGCCAAATGATAGAGAGATGTGGGCCATAATTATTTATCTGGGACCGGTCAACCATGCTCAAACTCAAATGCACCAGAAGTATAAAACTCAGAGCACACTTTGGGTTGCGGGCCGAACAGGATAAACTAAAAGTAAATGTTTTCTGAATATGAATAGAAACAAAAAACAGACAGGAATATTAATTTTTATAACTTAAAATACTATGCTCGCTATAAAAAAACATCTTTTGCCAAAATTATAAAAAGTACAGCAATGAACACATGAATAAAAACGTGAATAAATTAAATAAAAACGATGCTTTTCCACAAAAGTACAAATAAATCAAAACATTCAGCTTTCATTGCTCTTGAGCCGTTTTAGAAAATTTTATTTAAACTTTAAATATCTTGAAATATTTCTGCTCTCCAAAAAAAGTATAATAATAATAATATTAATAATAATCTAAATAATTATGTAATGATCAATGGAATATGATCTCGCAGGCCGGATATAATTGTATAAAGGGCCGGATATGGCCCGCGGGCCTTGAGCTCTATTGATAAAAGCAAGAACTATTATAGAGTTTGTAAACTTTGGATGTATGATGTTATACAGACATGACAAAGAACCTGAAACACCTGAACTCGGTTCTGTTGTATATATAGTGCGTCAGGTCATACAGTAAGTAAAAAAGAAAAAAAAGGTGAATATTGTTTTTCTTTGCCGTGTTCTTCACATGAATAGTTGTTTTTGTTTGTTTTCAGCAGCTGCAGGACTGTACATGATGCATCACATAAGCCTTTAATTACAGGTTATACTCAAGGCCTAGTTTTACGTATACATCCGTGCGAAGTAAGGGCATCCGTTTCTGCCAACAACCTTAGAGGATTACACAGTTCCACAGTGCAGCAATGCCCAGAGGACAGAAGAATGAGCGAGGAGTCATTCATTTTCTCAGGATAAATCTCGGCTGGAGCTCTGCTGGCCACTAGAGATAAAGAGGCGCTGCTCTTTTCCCATTTCCCCCGCTTTGCCCTGCTCGTCTGCGGAGCCATTAGCTGACATTTACACAATGCTTTTGTCCTTGCCGCACTGACACATTATCTCTCCTTTTTGTCCACCACTCTGTCTGCCCCTCTCCGGTGTGGCCGACATCTATTCTTGAGCGGCTCTGTCAGAGATGATGGAGAACCAATCGTATGCATCATTCGGGGACTGCGTGCTGCCTCAGTTCCTTAATAACGTCATTTAGGCCGAATGCTATTAACAGATTTCCCAGGCTTCAGGCGGCATGTGCAGTAGAAAGATAACCTTGCGTTTCATAATTTAATAGGAAATGTTTTCCCCATAGTGCTGCTTTCGCACCAGATTGCTGAAGTAAACCGACGCCCCCACCCACCCTCCTACCAGCACCCCCCCCCCCCAAGTTCCCCACTGTTTCCCCAGCTTTATTGGTTGCTGTTGGCTGTGATGAGGCAACGACACACCATGGCAGTTCCTCCAGATTTCAGAAGGAGGTGGCGCAAATATGTTCTTGGAAAAATGGAAACATCAAAAGGAGAACCTTCAGAAAATTCGATGTCTCCGAGGCTCGTCATTAAATCTTTTCACGTGGGATCCACTTGCATTTGATGTCGCATTTTCTTTTTTCTCGGGTTGTCCTTCCTTACCACATCAATAAACATCCCGTTTGTCCTTCCTTTCCTCCTCCTGCCTGGTGGTTCCATCCTCAGCATTCCTCCTCAGTACATGTCCAAACCCCCTCAATCTCACCTCTCTCATTTATCTCCGATACATCCCACCTGTACCGTTCCTCAACCGACTCACTTCTAATCTTGTCCATCTTCGTCTCTTCCAGTGAGAATTGCAGCATCTTTATCTTTCCTACCTCCAGCTCACTCACTCTCCTCTCTGACAGTCTCTAATCCATAGAACATCCCCGGCCTAAGCACGTCCTTTTTTCCCCGTTATTAATCGGTTGATTCTTTACTCACTTCTGTGCCGCCAGGTAGCTGAAGAACCTACAGAAGCACTAAAAACCATCTTATCACTATTACATAAACATTTCTGTGATCAGGAGAACAAAAACACAATTAAGTAACTAACTAGATTTCAGGAACAAGCTACAGGTTTTCCCTCACTTCTATATCAGACCTGTTTCTCAGGGTTCCCACGATGTGTTAAGCTTCAGTGAGCATCATGAGATATATATAGGAGAGCATCTTTTCAGAGAGCATCATGAGATATATATAGGGCAGCACGGTGGCTTAGCCTCTCAGCGCTAGGGATTCCCGGTTCGAATCCCAATCTGGGTGGAGTTTCCATGTTCTCCCCGTGTCCACGGGATATATATATATATATATATATATATATATATATATATATATATATATATATATATACACACACTCACCGGCCACTTTATTAGGTACACCATTCTAGTAATGGGTTGGACCCCCTTTTGCCTTCCGAACTGCCTCAATTCTTTGTGGCATAGATTCAACAAGGTGCTGGAAGCATTCCTCAGAGAGTTTGGTCCATATTGACATGATGGCATCACACAGTTGCCGCAGATTTGTCGGCTGCACATCCATGATGCGAATCCCCCGTTCCATCACATCCCCCCCCCGCAACCCTAGTACAGGATAAAGTGGAAGATAATGGATGGATGGATATATGTATATATTGTATATCTATATATATATATATATATATATATATATATATATATATATATATATATATATATATATATATATATATACACTCACCGGCCACTTTATTAGGTACACCTGTCCAACTGCTCGTTAATACTTAATTTCTAACAGCCAATCACATGGCGGCAACTCAGTGCATTTAGGCATGTAGACATGGTCAAGACAATCTCCTGCAGTTCAAACCGAGCATCAGTATGGGGAAGAAAGGTGATTTGAGTGCCTTTGAACGTGGCATGGTTGTTGGTGCCAGAAGGGCTGGTCTGAGTATTTCAGAAACTGCTGATCTACTGGGATTTTCACACACAACCATCTCTAGGGTTTACAGAGAATGGTCCGAAAAATAAAAAACATCCAGTGAGCGGCAGTTCTGTGGGCGGAAATGCCTTGTTGATGCCAGAGGTCAGAGGAGAATGGCCAGACTGGTTTGAGCTGATGGAAAGGCAACAGTGACTCAAATAGCCACCCGTTACAATCGAGGTAGACAGAAGAGCATCTCTGAACGCACAGAACGTCGAACTTTGAGGCAGATGGGCTACAGCAGCAGAAGACCACACCGGGTGCCACACCTTTCAGCTAAGAACAGGAAACTGAGGCTACAATTTGCACAAGCTCATCGAAATTGGACAATAGAAGATTGGAAAAACGTTGCCTGGTCTGATGAGTCTCGATTTCTGCTGCGACATTCGGATGGTAGGGTCAGAATTTGGCGTCAACAACATGAAAGCATGGATCCATCCTGCCTTGTATCAACGGTTCAGGCTGGTGGTGGTGGTGTCATGGTGTGGGGAATATTTTCTTGGCACTCTTTGGGCCCCTTGGTACCAATTGAGCATCGTTGCAACGCCACAGCCTACCTGAGTATTGTTGCTGACCATGTCCATCCCTTTATGACCACAATGTACCCAACATCTGATGGCTACTTTCAGCAGGATAATGCGCCATGTCATAAAGCTGGAATCATCTCAGACTGGTTTCTTGAACATGACAATGAGTTCACTGTACTCAAATGGCCTCCACAGTCACCAGATCTCAATCCAATAGAGCATCTTTGGGATGTGATGGAACGGGGGATTCGCATCATGGATGTGCAGCCGAAAAATCTGCGGCAACTGTGTGATGCCATCATGTCAATATGGACCAAACTCTCTGAGGAATGCTTCCAGCACCTTGTTGAATCTATGCCACGAAGAATTGAGGCAGTTCGGAAGGCAAAAGGGGGTCCAACCCGTTACTAGAATGGTGAGAATGGTGTACCTAATAAAGTGGCCGGTGAGTGTATATATATATATATATATATATATATATATATATATATATATATATATATATATATATATATATATATATATATATATATATATATATTTTTTTTTTTTTTTTTTTTTTTTTCATGAAGATTGGTTTATGAAACCTGATCGAACTCCACGCAGTGAACGGCTCATTAATATGGAGGTGCGGAGGTTGTAGGTTTGCATATATCTTGAATGTAGAATCGGATTTGATTTTTAGTATCCGAGCGAGCGGGACGATATAAACTTACATAATAAGATATTACATTTGTCCGGGGGCCTGCCCCAGCGCTCATATATAAAAAATACAAGACCTACAGGAAGCGTTCCCGCGAGATCCCGGCGCACAACGGCGTTCAGCACCATATCGAGTCCGTCGTGAAATTCTTGGAAGCGGTTTGATTGAAAGGGGAAAGAAATGTAACCGGTTTAAAGGCAAACTCCACCGAATTTAATCCTACTTTCCATCCCTGCGAGCTGAATTTATATCCTGCATTAGCTCTCATCACGTCACCAGCATCGCTCTTCTTCCTCCGCCAGCGTTCTATCGCTCGCTCGCACACGGGCATTAGTGCTTTATCTCATCTAGCTCAGCCGTGGTTCGGTCCTCCGGGCGACTTTGCCGGGAAGGCTCTCCTTATCAGGCACTCTGCACCTCGGCCTGTGATCAAAGACCCAATTAATGGAGCAGGGAAGAGGTGAAGCATTGGAATAATGGAGACAGCTGTTTTTCTCCGTTAGAGAAAATCCATTCCTATTGTTATCAGGCAGGAACAGTTCTTCGGGCCGGAGCTCATTTCAGTCCTTCTGACAGAACGATATGGGGAAAAAAAAAACAACGCAGGAAGAGTTCCCAAGTGGTCAATGGTAACAATATCCCAACGTTGGAACTCTATTGAGTGCTGAGCCACGATACAGAGGTTGGACGTACTTCATAACAGGACGCGTTTAAAAACGAGCCAAAGCACTGATTAAAATACAGTTCTGAATTCCAAATGTCCAGACCACAGCCGCAACCGACGCTCGCTCGCTTCATTAAACACTCTGACATCATCGCTGCCGGAGAAATTCGGCCGCATTAGCGTTCCTCACATTAGGTCGCAGGCAATGCAGAATTAATTCCCATTTCAGATCTACACCTTAATAGCCTCGTCTTAAAGAAGCCGCATCTACTTAATTAGCTATGCGAAGCCTTTCCTGAATGGCAGATTACCAGCACATCCCTCAGGCTGGCGATATGGAATATACGAGTCCCTCATTAGCATCCGGGTTAAAGGTTAAATGAGGTAAAATTAAAGAATGATTCGCAAATGGGGAGGCAATTTAACGTCACACCTGGTTTTCTCAGCTTTAATGAATGTTTCGCCGCTATCTGTGTATTAATACGTACTGACCTGTACCGCGGCTAAATTGAAATAGCAATTAGAATACATTTATTCTGCCTCGACACTTCATTTGAGAGACGGCCTGTCGTTAGGGTGCTGCTGTTCATTATGGGCTGGAGACACACTTCTGTACAATATGGCTATATGAATGCAACTGCATTAACATCACACCTCCTAAAAGAGGAGTTGAAGTGGGGAGATCCCAGACCCCATGCTTCTAATTTCAACCAAAACGTGTTTAGGAAGCTGCCCACAATATTTAGAGTTAATTCTGTGCCCAGACTGAAAAAGATTTCTGAGGTAAACCTCAATATCCAGCCAAGTCTTGGAGATGGATCCTTCAATGATGGTCTTGCCAAAAGAGGAATGGACTTTCCCAAAACCGTAAATTTAAAATTGGATAATTGTCTGCTGTTGATATTTAATTAATTTTATCCTCCATTTGAACCAGGGAACATGTGCCTGATACCTGCTGAGGGCAGCCGAGGGCAAGTGTGATGTTCTTCAGACTGGAGGAGCTTCGGCGGTCCAGGCAGCGACCATTTTTAGCTTTGACTGGACACAACAGGGACCAAAGAATTAGAACAGCAACCTCTTACACACACAGAATGTTTTTTTATATTCACAGCTAAATCAGAATTACCTTTCTGTTTTTTGAGTTTGTCTTTGTCTTTTTTTAATATCCATGATAGTATAAGGGAAGAGCGCCTCGCTTGCAATTCGTTTCCGCTCATCTCATAATGTGTTTAATGGAGTTCAGGTCGGGACTCAAACATCTGTCATGCTGGAAGGAAAAGGCGCCATCCCCCCACAAAATTAGAACAACATCCATCCATTCATATCTTCTACTTTATCCTCTACTAGGGTCGCGGGGGGCTTCCCCATGCCCATCCAGGGGGTAATGTTTCGGGTGTTGGGCAGATACACCCAGAACAGGACACCAATCTATCACTGGGCACACACTCACACAGACACACTCTATATGGGGCAATTTGGAGAATTCAATTGACCCTGATCCATGTTTTTGGACTGTGGGAGGAAACCGGAGAACCCGGAGGAAACCCACGCGGACAAGGGGAGAAGATGGAAACTCCACCCAGATTTGACCAGGGAATCCCTCACGCTGAGAGGCGAACGTGCTAACCACTAAGCCACCGTGCAGCCACTTTGAAAAACATACTGTAATTGTTCAGAAATGGATGACTGGGTTCTTAATTTTAGAAAACCGTTGGACTGAGAAACACACCTGACTCTAGTGATTAAGTGGTTTGTCCCAAAATCAATGTCACTAAAAAAAACGGGATGTATTTGGTCCTGTATTTGAATCTGTTCATTAATAAACTACATTTCGAGGTAGACCATCTCACACAAAATGACAGTAAATTTACTAAAATTACAAATGCGTTGTATATGACTGATAAAGACTCCCACAGATATGTCACACAGAAGTGTGGTGGCTGTTAATGCTGTAAAATGGGGACTAACTCCTCATTTTAGAAATAGAGGTCATGTATGTTTATGTGAAATATATGCCAGTGTTCATATAAAGTGACCGCGACAAAGACATGTGCAGGTATTAACATATTTATTACACAGTAAAGAGTACGACAATACCAGAATCATACTGCAAAGATTCACAGACTGACAGACCATTTTGATTATAGCCCCCCCCCCACCCTGAGCCCAGCCCACCCAGCCCCGCCCCACCTCACCCCAAACAAAAACAATCTGAGAAATGAAAATCAACGAAAGAAATCAACAAACAAGAATCAACAAGTAACCACAGTTCTGACATAGCAGACTCCAAAGCTTGAGAATATACCATGTGATGAGCAAATTGCCCCAGAACCACACCCACCCCCCACCCTCCCGCCCACCCAGTGTCAGTCTACCGTTCACCTGTGGTTCATGTCTCAAATAAGTATTGCACAACAACCTTCATTTAACGTCATCTTCACTCCCCCCAAACCTACAAAAATGTCTTCTCCTCTGTACCCAACTGCCCTGTGCCCACCGGTCTCCACCCCCTGTGTCTTCACTATAGAATCAAAAACATGTACATCGTCTCCTGTGAGCCGGCGTCGAGCAAACAAAGTCACAAGCAGTCGTCTGTCTGCATGCCTCACTTTTAGCGTCTAGACCGTGAATCTAGACAAGAAATAGCTTAACAATGAGAACGGGATCAAAGCAAGGAAGAACGGAATCGGGGGACGGATAAGTGACATCACGCTTGTGATTTAACCATTATTTAAATGATATGCTCGTCAGAATCAAATACTACTTTGTTTTCACTCAGGGATGATCTAGAATGTGGAAAGCAACTCAAAACGTACTTTTCACCATATTTATTCTATCATTAACATTTTTACTTTATTTATTTTTTTTTTACTTTTCTGAGGTCTGCTTCGTTACCAAGTAGTGATATGGTTTTGCAGCTGTATGTTGCTTACTTTGGATTTATTTTAGTCCTGTTTTTAGCGCCCATTTGGTTTGACTCGACCAGTTTCTGCTCAGCGACTGGTGCTCGTTAACATGCGGTCAGAGGTAGAGTGAGGGTTTGTTTTTTTTTTTTTTTTTTTTTTTTGCGCCACGGAGGAACAACAGAAGTCATAGCGGAACACATCTGAGGACAAAAAGAAGGGATTTCGGAAACTTTTCTCAATTACCCAGGTTACTCCCGATTGCTCCGACCATGATGCATGAAGGATGCCTGTTTGTTTGGGACGCTGCACCAGGTTTTTAAAGCAAGCTCGACTGTAAATGGTCGCGTCTTCAGACACAGTTTTGGACAGTTTCACCTCGATGCAGAAGGATTAGCACCATGGGTTTGGGGAGAGATGTCCCCTGGGACGAGCGCTCTTTGGATCCCCAATTTTCCTACGTCGCTGACGAGGTTTGTCCTGTTTAGCTGATTTTACACAAACATGGCTTTATTGATTGGTGCAAGCTAAAAATTGAATCATGTCATGTTGGAATATGTGCTGCTTTACATGGTTTAGGGTCCTGATGCCCCTGGGATCTGAGGAGGGGGACCAAAAGTATGTATGACTCCCGACATATTATGACGTTCAGCCCAACATCTTCAACACTTCGTGTTATGGTTTAGCGTTGTGGTTTAATTCCCCAGGAGGAACGTTCATTGTGGAGTTTACATGTTCTCCCCGTGTCTATGCATGTTTACTATTGAAATTGTAGGCGGTATCCCAATTGTGTTCTACATGCCAATACAGTGTATATACTATACATACTAAATATGACTTTGGCGGAGTAGTACACACAGGATTACATGTCGCAGGATCTGATGAGCACATAGTTCTTCATCATAAATTAAAGAATGCCTAATGACTGTTGCACGTTAAAGCTCGTTAGTCGGTGTTCATCAGCTCCATACTTAAAAAACAGATGGTATTAAGTGTGCACTTTAAATTTTACACAAATTTGTTACTTTACACCTATATAGTATATACTCTAAAGTACTTTGTATTAGTATTAAGTGCATAATTGGGATAAGCCGGAGATACTGAACTGTGTAACTATGTTTGTCTGTGTGTCTGCCCTGCGACAGACCGGTGAGCTGTCCGGGTCGTTAATCCACAGACGGGAAAATGGACGGATGATGTTGTAGTGATGAAGATGGTGATGATGTTAACAGCCAGCACCTCTTTCAGATCGATCGTTCTATCCTCACATACTGTCGTCTGGTCTGCACCGCTAACAGCATCGGTTCCGAGTGCTTCCGCGGAAACTGCACCGTCTGGCCATTTCGGTCTGCTTGGGACTCTGGACGCCCTCTTATCCCGTCAGTTCCCAGGTAAAAGTGCTCACGTAAACGCGGTTGGTTATTGCTGATTAGGTCCAAATCCATCCAACCCCACTATCCTTCCCAATGAAGCATCCGTCGTGACGAACGCTTCCTCCTTTCGGGCTGAGCATGGCTGGTCTTGGCTTCTGACAGGAAAATGGAACCGATATTTGTTTCACGTCATTAAAAGGAAGGCGATGTTTTCTAGCAAACGCTGGGATAAAACAAAGACTCGGCCATCCACCGATGTGTTTTTTTTTTGTTACGTCATACTATGGGATAAAATCAGGTTTTGGTCCTTCGTGACGGTCTTTGGCTGTCTTCCATGGTAATTCTTTTGTAATACTGTATAACCTGGTGCTCCGCAGTGTTAAAGCTGTCTGTTTTACACCTCTGCATTTGGAAAGTTAGATTCTTATTGTGTTTTTGTTCTTTTTTTTTCTTCTCCATTTTCATATAAAACAACAAAAACGTAACTACAACATTCAGTAATGTGCATGCACTCTCGGTAACTATTCAAAGCAAAGGTATGACATCTTGCTAGAGCGTCCAGGACGACTAACAAAAGCAGGAGCGGGTGGTGATACCATTTCCCTTTTTTGATTTTTTTCTTTTTTTTTTTTTTTTTACAGAAAACAAAGACGAAAAAAGCTCACAGATAATTACTTAATAAAGAAAGCTCTACACAGAGGATCGATGATGTGCCCTGTAGGAAGAGCCTCCGAAAAAGAAGAAGCATGCCAAGAGGAACGTCATGACAGTGCAAATACATTTAGGTACGTCCCATGTACGAAACATTAAATGTTAGCATTCCGGGGTAACATGCCAGTTCTCAGAAAAGGTCGGAGTGAAGCAGCAGCTCTGAGAGAGTTTGAGGGATGTATTTTCTCTTTTTTTTTTCTTTTAAAGGACTACTAATACACTACCACAGACACTTACGAATAGGAAAGCAGCTCCAGATACTGTATGCTCAATGCCGCGTTGCACCAGCTAGTAGGATGAGCGGATGTGTTTTTTTTTCTTTCTTGTCCTTTTTTTTTTTTTAAGAATCACATTTTTTCCCCTTTAAATGTACAATAAATAAGCGTCAGAGACAGAGACTATACACGGAAAGCGAGAAGGAAAAATGAACTGAAGAAGAAACAGTGGCAGGGCTGGAGCAGAGCTGCTTTAAAGGAGCGAGCCCGATGTGTATGGAGGGAGGGGACCGTCTTCATTTTACGCCCATCACCCCAAGCTGCTGTCACAGTAAAGGTCTAACAGTCCTGCTCGGATGGGCCGATAACTGAAGGCCGCTCCACGAATAGCTCGGGCTGCGTGGTCCTTACAGCTGCAGCTTCGCTGAAACAGACTTTGATTTTTCGGACCACTGACCTGGACCGAGCCTCGCGAAAAATAAAAGCCAGGCGAACATCTGTGCTCCTTCACAATCTGAGGTGCATGTGCACAACAACCGGGTCTGCAGAGTTCAGTACCTGACTCCGGGGCCATTCCAGTCCTTGACGTCCGTTTGTTTGTTCCCCCCGCCCCCACCCGCCCCCTTTTTCGTTCCTGGAACGCTGCCCGTCACTGTCCGGTTTTCCCATCATCCCTTGGTTTGGTTAAGTGTCTGTCATTGAGGTCGACTAGTTTTCCAGCTAGTAAAGCGCAGACAAACGGCGAAAAAGGAACAAAAGATGACGAAAGCAAAGGGAAAATGTGTTCGCCCAAAAGGTCCGAGGTGTCCGCTGTGTAGTTTTTCACCCTATTTACAAAAAGCAACGATGACGTTGGGACGCTAACGACGAGTAGGTGCTGTAAAATTGGGGCAAGAATTTCAACCAAAGAATATCTTCGTCCTCTCCATCATGGCAAGTCAATATGACCTGATACGGGACCTCTGGTCCGGTTCCGCTAAGCGTATTAAGAGTTAGAAAGTTGGAGCAAGCGTATGAGAGTGTCCCGGCTGGCCTGCCGTGAGTTTTGGCTTTAACGTGGTGCCGGCTCCAGCGCCGAGGGCGTGCCCGGTGTGCCAGAGCGGGGGGTGGCGGTGGCGGAAGGGGTGTCGGCGGGGCTGCCGGCTCCGCTGCTGGGGGTGCCAGAGGAGCTAGCGGTACTGGCGTTCTCTCCTTGTTGCTGGGCTTGGAGCGTCTGGCCACAAACGTGATGATGCTTCTCCCAGTCCTTGTGCTGGCAAAAGGAGCCACAGTAGCGCGCCGTGTTGCAGCCACTGCACGTCTCGCTTGCCTTGCGTCCGCAATTCCAGCAACTCTAGAGGGACAGGGAAGACTTTTAGCTTTCAGAAAAGATCACACTGTATACATCACATTACCCAATTTAGTACAGAATGCCATAAAAACGCAGAGAGGGGTCCCGCTAATTTTGCTCATATAGAGTCCATCTCTTTAGAGAATAAACATTCTCATTCATCTCCCGATGTAGGCCACTAGGGTTCCTCCACACTGAATTCATCACCTCACGTCATTCCAGACCGTGTACCATTTTCAGTATTCCATCCATCCATATCTTCCACTTTATCATCTACGAGGGTTTCCCATGCCCATCCAGGGGAGAACGTTTCGGCCGCTGGGCAGATACACCCAGGACAGGATGCCAATCTATCGCCGGGCACACACTCACTCACACAGACAACCTCTATATGGGGCAATTTGGAGAATTCAATTGACCTTGATCCATGTTTTTGGACTGTGGTAGGAAACCGGAGAACTCGGAGGAAACCCACGCAGACATGGGGAGGACATGGAAACTCCACCCAGATTGGGATTCGAACCGGGAGTCCCTAGCCATTTTCAGTATTATTATAGATTTTAAACTGTTATTAGTTTTTTATTATTATTTAGTCTTCGCCCATAACGAGAACCATCTCTAGGGAAAGCAGCTTCCTGATTGGTTAAACCAGCTGCACCGCACTGCTAAATGTTTAGCTGCTGATTACAAGCCCTCAGAACATCTTTTCATGGAACACCGTCAGGATATGAAGGGAAAGAAAAAAGCTTTCTGGTTTATTTTTCTCAATATGACTTTGATATGCTTTGAACGCTTGGACGGAGAGAAGGCGTGAGTCATCCCAGTCTGCTCCACATGGCGGGCTGCGAGCAGACATTTGTTTCAGGTTAGCTTTAAAATGCTTACAGACCCGGCCGGACTCGGGTTACTGCCGGGGCCTCTCTGTGTTTGTCTTCGGGCGAAATCAGAGCAATTAGGAGCGAGTTCTGAACGCGAAGCAGAAAGTGGAATCTGAAGTTATAAACAGCTACCGACGCAGTTCTCTGGGGAGACGTGCGCATAAACATGGCTCTGGCAATTAAAGTCAGATGTGTGCTGTGTTCTCCTCCACTAACTGGTTAAATGAGCCGAACCCCCTCTGTGCTCGGTGACGGTGCACTCGTACCCCAGCAGTCAGCTGTGCCTCAGCATCAAAACCTCTGACAAACATGGAGGGGAACAAATGCCTTACTATTTGTTGGTAATGACATGATTTGAGGGCGGCACAGTGGCTTAGTGGTTGGTATGTTCTCCTCTTAGCTCTAGGGATTCCCGGTTCAAATCCCAATCTGGGTGGAGTTTGCATGTTCTTCCCAAGTCCACGTGGGTTTCCTCCGGGTTCTCCGGTTTCCTCCAACAGTCCAAAAACATGGATCAAGGTCAATTGAATTCTCCAAATTGCCCCATATAGAAAATTGCGGAGGATAAAGCAGAAGATAATGGATGGATATGATTTGATTGGAGGACCCTCAAGAGCCTAAAACATGAACCCACTAGCCCAACCCCAAATGTCAAGGACAGCCTATCTATACTGGTTTTGGAACACAGGTAGAACCTTGTACAGTATATACACTTCAGATCACGATGTACAGAAGCCGTCCATCACCAGCAGATAGAACAAGTTGGAGGCTGATGGTGCAGCAAGTTCTTTTAAGGGTATTCACCTCACTCGAGTCCTCCTGCTGATTGATAACCGACAGGGCATCTTCGGCTGCTTGTCGCTTCGCCTCGGCGACGGTGCGCTCCATTTTGGCGCGTTCGGTGCTGATCATTTCATGAGCCTTGCGCTCAGCTTCAGCCACGGCCTTCTGCAGCTCGGACATGGCCTGTCGCTTCACCTCGTTCACGGCCTCTTCTGAAATACAAGAGTGCAGAGGTTCAGCATTCCAGACCAGAGTAACCTGGACTTTTTATTGGTTACAGGCGATTACATGAGTCAAAAATGTTTATTATCTAACGATGTAAACCAGAGGTGATGAGGATCTGTAACAGCTGAGAGTTCGGGTCAAACAGATTCTCATTTTTTAAAAGCACCTTAAGCCGTGAAACCCAAATTAAAGCCACATATAATTCCTAACTTGACTTTTATCCAGGTCATTTCTAAAAGCTGGTTAATAATAAATATTAGGATTAAAGTGTGATGTCCTGCCAAGCAAAGCTGCTTTCTAAACAGAATGTATTATAGAAAAGCAATTTACTCATTTTTCCCAGCAACGGCAGGGACAGGTCCGACCCTCTGACGAGCCTGAGTGGGCTCGGTGTTGTTCTTTGCTTGATGCTAAACACTTCTGACAAAGAATGCTATCTGCGCAGAGCAACTACAGGCAGCCTAGGAGCATCACCATTCAAGTCTGCAGCTTGTCTAATTGCACATGCAAATGCGGTCATTAGCATTGAAATTATGCATTTCCATTGTGCTCCCACAGGCCCGTGCAGAACAGGATATGAAAGCGCCAGTCTTTATGGGAAGGTGCTGAATATTTCCTGCCGACTGCAATAAACTGATCAAAAACAAACTCCAGATCTATTCATCTCTGGAACTGAAGCTGCAAATGTTCTGATTCTGCTCAATGTCTGCGCTTTGGTCCAATAACACCACAACAACACACACATTTAAACCACAACGTAACATTATACATGTTGCGAAGATGCAATGTTCACAAAAATTGTGTTTTGTAGAGTGAAATGCGACAGCTTGCAACAATATTTAAGACCGGTGGAGTCCAGCAACATTAAAATTCAAGACAAAACAATCCTTAAGTCATTACGTTTGGTGTGAAAGAACCAGCTCATATATAAACTCAATATATAACTGCACCTCCTTACATTACATACTACTATAACATTTTACACACTTACATTACTACCTACTGTATTACATTTCCATTTTACATATTAACTACATTACTATTTACATAATGCGTTTCACATATTAACTCAATCTGTTTTCTAATCTGACCACTCCATTCCCAAAACTTAGAGTTGCCTCCCAAATAAAATTTCAAAGACAAGACTATATAACTCCAATCTATGTAACCATGTATATCTCCGAAGCCTCTCCTTCATCTCTCTGAACAGACGAACAGACACAGACAAGCCACAGGTAAGGTCCATTACATCACCTGCTTCCCTGGCGCCGCCTCTCATTCACAATTTAGCGTCTGCTCGCTGTTCCACCATCACGAGGTTCATTAGACACATTACAGTACCCATCAGACATATCACCCCCCCCCCCAGCTGTTTAATTTACTGCTGTTTGTATATGATGATATATCTATGAGAATGTAGATTAAATGTAGATTAAAGTGTATTGAGGTTAAATAACACACACCATTGTTAGATTCATGTTTACTGCACACGCATCTAACGAGTGCTACATGAAACAGATTTGGGAACGAGATCTACGTGATTGGCTGGGGACTAACGAACGGGATGACCTCACCAATGGACCGTGAAACACTCTAGACTTTCTTTTGTAATTTCCGAATTTGTTCATGTCTGTTCAGGAGAGAGTGTGTGAACAAAAAAAAGGGGGCTTTCTAAAGGAAACAGAGGGGCGGGACTTGGCTGGAGGAAGGTATCTGGCAGGACCTCGCTGTCAGAAGCAATTAAATACATACAGCGATAATAAAACATGCATTCTCCTAATGCAGCATTATGGGATTAAAGGGTATGTTTCCACTTAACATTACATTTGGGGCGGCACCTCAAGCGACAGAGGAGGATCTCTTTTTTGCAGGTTGTAACAACCATGGATTGGGAATATATATATATATATATATATATATATATATATATATATATATATATATATATATATATATATATATATATATATATATATATATATATAAAAGCCCTCTTATAAGCAAGGTATTCTAAAGGTGCACATGGACTCAATGAAAGACATCATCCACTGCAAAGTTCCTCAGAAGAACCGTATACCTTCATGGCCTTTATTCTGTATGCATTTCAATCGGCTTTGTTAAATGATGTGATCAGTTTTACTTTTTTTTTTTTAAATCACACAGATATCACTTATGACTTTTTTGGTGGCTAAAAGAATCCACCCAGAATTATTACCTGCAAAACATCCCACAAACCAGAATTTTAAGAACTTTCGTCATTAATTATAATGATGCTAATAATAATAATAATAATAATAATAATAATAATAATAATAATAATAATGGGGGGTTCCACATGCCATGTTTCGGGTGCTGGGCAGACCCAGGACAGGACGCCAATCTATCGCTGGGCACACACTCTACATGGGGCAACACAATATACACACAAACACACTCTATATGGGGCAATTTGGAGAATTCAATTGACCTTAATCCATGTTTTTGGACTGGGGGAGGAAACCGGAGATCCCGGAGGAAACCCACACGGACACGGGGAGAACATGGAAACTCCACCCAGATTGGGATTCGAACCGGGAATCCCTAGCGCTGAGAGGCGTGCCGCCCTAATAATAATAATAATAACAACAACAACAACAACAACAACAACAACAACAACAACAACAACAACAATAATAATAATAATAATAATAATAATAATAATAATGTGCTAAAAATAATGCTAATGCTGCAAAATGACATTTCAAATGGCTGCATGTTTCAAAGAGAGACATGAATCAACTAATTGTGTGTGATGAGGGTGCTGGATGCCATTCAAAGGCTTAAGTTCAGGATCTATGCTGCTGTTTAAAAGTGAGTTCTGATAAACCAGACTTGACTTTTGTTGTGTCTTCTGACCGAGTTAAGTTCGTTTCCACTTTGTTTGATCATTTCTTTACCCATAACAAATTTGTAACCCCCCATGCCATGTCTACTCTTTGTGTTTTTGCACCCGGGCTCTGTGGGGCAGTATGAAGGTACAAAGGGACTTACAAGTACCCCAATGATCGTCCCAGTTCTGCTGATGTGTTAGGTCTGTACTTCGTTTGTGTGATGTAACAACCTCTGTAAGTCACGCTGGATAAAAACATCTGGTGAAGGCTGCACATGTGAACAGTACTGAAAAACCTTTGCTCTGACCAAAATCCCAAGGGATCTGAAGCACATGTCTGCCACATTGTTCATTTCAGACCTGACAGACAAATCTGTTTGAGAATTTCTGAATTAAAGGCCAGATTTCCAGACCAACGTCGTATTAAAGCACGGGATCTCAAACAAGCTTATTCCAAGTTCAAGTTCAAGTAATTTATTTATATAGCGCTTTTTACAACAGTACATTTTCACAAAGCAGCTTTACAGATTGGAAAGCCTTTAAACCCCCAAAGAGCAAGCCGAAGCGACAGTGGCAAGAAAAAACTCCCCGTTATGCTGTTATTTAAGGCAGAAACCTTGGGAGGACCAAGACTCAATGGGGGACTCATCCTCCTTGAGCGGCCAAGTATTCCAGTCTCCACTTATGTGATTTCAAAGTAAGCATCCAGGATGCAAACTGATTTAAACAAAACAAGATAAATTTGGGGCGATTTTAGAGACTTTGGATGGAACCCATCGTTCCCAAAAGGTCATTTTGGCGACAAGGCAAAAAGCGTAGTTGTACTTTCAATCTAGCATATAGCTGTGGTGATGTAAACGTTGACATGCCTCAAACCGATCTTAAACAGAACTGAAGCATTCTGCACAGAATAATTGCTCTGAAATTCAGAATTTGTTCTGAAAAACAAAACAAAAATGTCGGAAAGTTTTCCCACCAACAAGCTACCTTACGCCAGGGCTGAAAGCACAAAGACAGCTTTCTCACCTGCTTTTTTCCAGATTTCCTCAGGAACGTAGCCTGACATGGGTCTGTGGAGCACCTCCCGGTGGATCTCTGACACAGAAAGCAGAACATGATCTATTTACAGACTACGGCACCAATACAGTGTAAAAAAAAAAAAAAAAAAAAAAACACTGGGTCTTGTTTGTGAGGGTTCTTTGATGTTTTCTTAATAACTAAAGCCTATCCCAGTGCTCACTGGGTGAAGGACTCGGTTCAGTGCGTTTCCGTGTTTACCTGCAGGGTTGCCGTCCTGGCTCGCAGGGCTCTGCTGCCTCGACTGGCTGCTGCTGCTCGAGCTTTTCTTCAGGTCCTCGGCATCGCTGTAACGTCGGATCCAGTAGTTCAGCTCCTCACGGTCGGCCTCCTGACATCGCCGGAGCACGGTGAGCGAGCGCCGCGTCTTCTCCACCATGTCCATGATGCAGTTGAGCAGCTGTGGAACACAGAACGTGTGCAGCTTTAATAGCTTGAACTGTTCTACCTGGAACAGGTCAGTCATGAACATCACCAACATGCTGCGTAACTATAATTAACACTCTGTATGGACACAGGCCTTCCACAATTATTTTTTTGCTATGTGAAATATTAAAATCAAAATAATACATAACATAATACTATATATATATATATATATATATATATATATATATAAAATAAGGGTGGCACGGTGGCTTAGTGGTTAGAGCACGTTTGCCTCTCAGCACTAGGGACTCCACACACAGGGAGTTTCCATGTCCTCCCTGTGTCCAGGTGGGTTTCCTCCAGGTTCTCTGGTTTCCTCCCACAGTCCAAAAACATGGATCAAGTGAATTGAATTCTCCAAAATTGGCCCATATAGAGTGTGTCTGTGTGAGTGAGTGTGTGCCCAGCGATGGATTGGCGCCCTGTCCTGGGTGTATCTCCCCAGCGCCCGAAACATTCTCCCCTGGATGGGCATGTGGAACCCCCCACCGTGACCCTACTAGAGAATAAAGCGGAAGATAATGGATGGATGGATATATAAAATATAATATAATATATGTATATACAGTGGTGTGAAAAAGTGTTTGCCCCTTCCTCATTTCCTGTTTTTTGCATGTTTGTCACACTTAAGTGTTTCAGAACATCAAACCAATTTAAACAATAGTCAAGGACAACACAAGTAAACACAAAATGCAATTTGTAAATGAAGGTGTTTATTATTAAAGGAGAAAAAAAATCCAAACCATCATGGCCCTGTGTGAAAAAGTGATTGCCCCCTTGTTAAAACATACTATAACTGTGGTTTTTAACACCTGAGTTCAATTTCTCTAGCCACACCCAGGCCTGATTATTGCCACACCTGTTCTCAATCAAGACATCACTTAAATAGGAGCTGCCTGACACAGTAAAGTCCACCGAAAGATCCTTAAAAGCTACACATCATGCCGAGATCCAAAGAAATTCAGGAACAATTGAGAAATAAAGTAATTGAGATCTATCAGCCTGGAAAGGGTTATAAAGCCATTTCCAAAGCTTTGGGAATCCAGTGAACCACTGTGAGAGCCATTGTCCACAAATGGCGAAGACATGGAACAGTGGTGAACCTTCCCAGGAGTGACCGGCCGCCCAAAATTACCCCAAGAGCGCAGCGACGACTCATCCAAGAGGTCACAAAAGACCCCACAACAACGTCCAAAGAACTGCAGGCCTCACTTGCCTCAGTTAAGGTCAGCGTTCATGCCTCAACCATCAGAAAAAGACTGGGCAAAAATGGCCTGCATGGCAGAGTTCCAAGAAGAAAACCACTGCTGAGCAAAAAGAACATTAAAGCTCGTCTCAATTTTTCCAAAACACATCTTGATGATCCCCAACACTTTTGGGGAAACATTCTGTGGACCGATGAGACAAAAGTGGAACTCTTTGGAAGGTGTGTGTCCCATTACATCTGGCGTAAAAGGAACACTGCATTTCAGAAAAAGAACATTATACCAACAGTAAAATATGGTGGTGGTAGTGTGATGGTCTGGGGCTGTTTTGCTGCGGCAGGACCTGGAAGACTTGCTGTGATAAATAGAACTATGAATTCTGCTGTCTACCAAAAGATCCTGAAGGAGAATGTCCGACCATCTGTTCGTAAACTCAAGCTGAAACGAACTTGGGTTCTGCAGGAGGACAATGATCCAAAACACACCAGCAAGTCCACCTCTGAATGGCTGAAGAAAAACAAAATGAAGACTTTGGAGTGGCCTTGCCAAAGTCCTGACCTGAATCCTATTGAGATGTTGTGGTATGACCTTAAAAAGGCCGTTCATGCTCGAAAACCCTCTAATGTAACTGAATTAGAACAATTCTGCAAAGATGAGTGGGCCAAAATTCCTCCAGAACGCTGTAAAAGACTCATTGCAAGTTATCGCAAACGCTTGTTTGCAGTTGTTGCTGCTAAGGGTGGCCCAACCAGTTATTAGGTTTAGGGGGGCAATCACTTTTTCACACAGGGCCATGATTCTCCTTTAATAATAAACACCTTCATTTACAAATTGCATTTTGTGTTTACTTGTGTTGTCCTTGACTATTGTTTAAATTGGTTTGATGTTCCGAAACACTTAAGTGTGACAAACATGCAAAAAAACAGGAAATGAGGAAGGGGGCAAACACTTTTTCACACCACTATATATATATATATATATATATATATATATATATATATAATATATATATATATATATACAGTTAAAAAATTAAAATCAAAAGTTTGTGGCTAGATAGATATTTGGGATTTCTTGCATAATTATTATATATAATTATATATATGTGACATGTCACATTTCAAGTTCATGTTAAGGTGGGATGTGATTTGGTATTTCTTTTACTATAGTAGGTGCACTAGCTTGATGTGTTTTATTTAGTTGTATAGTTTCCCAGGTGAAGTCTTTTAAAAAATGTCTTTGATGTTGTCTGTAAAAAGGGAATTTTAATGACTTTTTATGGTGTAGGGATGTGCGAACAAAAATGTTTATGTTGCCGAAGGGATAAATACATTAACACATTTTTGCTGCAGTGGGTGATTTACCACCATGAACATGCTGGATCGAGTCCCAAGTGTTCCAAGTCCTTGGCCCTGCGTCATTACACTTCCATCCATGGCGGTGCACCCACGGCTCTCATAATTCTAGATCTGGATCCAGCCGTGGCCAGTTCATGTAAAGCACCATGAGCCACTATGGTATGCAGAGGCATCTGACCCTGGCTGACTTATAGATCATGAAGTGTGTGAATAAGTCTATTCATCTAGCCGAGCACTTGTAAGGTCAGACACTGATGTTGGGTGTGATGCACTGACATTACCATCAAGTTAATCCAAGCACAATAAATAATGATGAACCATAAGTCTTTAATTTTCACTCACACATCTGAATACACACCGATACATCCCAACAACTACACTCATACTGGTAGTAATAAAAATGTTATTACTTTTCTTACATGGTCAAGGTGCTTCCACTCCTCCGCCCATTCCCGCTCCGTGAGCCTGTGATCGATGACTTCCTCCTGACGTGTCCCTCCGTGCATCCCCGCTGCAGAGAAAGGGAAGAAAAAGCGGCAGATTAGAGCCAGAATGCAACGCACCTCGTTACTCTTTCCCGTTTCGGCGGCCTGTTTCGGCGTTATCACTCAGCGCCTCCGTGACACTCCCCATCTCTCACAAGCCCACTTCCACACTCTCCATCACTTCCACGCTTCCCTTCAACCACACACTTCCATCCCTCAACCCCCCTCCACAGCGCTGCCTGCAGGCACGGGCGCCGTCTTGGTGGAATTAGGACCGCCGGGTCCAGACAGATCTCATTCATACATCACTGAGCGCTGCGCGGATGTATTTTTAGAAGGCCTTTAACCCCGAATGGTTACGCTTTGTAAAGATGATAAACGCTACATTGCCTGTATGTACTTCACTTCTCTTCCTGAGTGTATGTTTTTTTTTTCTTGGCCAAAAGAAACAGGTTTGGCTCCAATAAAACAATTACGCTTTTCGCTCAGACAGTGTTGTACTGAAGTTTTTTTTTTTCCTAACAGCATCACGGCTTTTAAAAATGCAAACGCTACACAAAACTGAAATAACCCCAGGACCTTAAACCAACTGCAGATTTATACACACTCTATTTATATATATAGCTCATACATGCATATATAAAAACCCTACGAACCGATAGGTCGTGGCCGCTCCCGGAGCTCCCGGTGGTTGCTGTGGCGGTACGAGTCTCTGTAATGATGTCCGATGGCCATGTCGTCCAGGCGGTAATGACCTGGCGGTGGTGGTGGAGCGGGGTGAGGAAGGCCATTGGGCTGGTACGAGAGCCCGTTGGAGGGGCTGAAGCGCTGCCCGGGGCTGATGGTGCACGGTCGCTTGCTCGGGTGCTCCGTATGTGGGGGTTCTCTCTCGAAGCCGTTTTCTTTGGTTCTGCAAAGGAAGCAGGTGGAGATGTTAGAAACTGAATAAAAGGAAATTAGATAAAAATGCGGCGGCACGGTGGCTTAGTGGTTTAGCATGTTCGCCTCACAGCGCTAGGGATTCCCGGTTCGAATCCCAATCTGGGTAGAGTTTCCATGTTCTCCCCGTGTCTGCATGGGTTTCCTCCGGGTTCTCTGGTTTCCTCCCACAGTCCAAAAACATGGATAAAGGTCAATTGAGTTCTCCAAATTGCCCCATATAGAGTGTGTCTGTGTGAGTGAGTGTGTGTCCAGTGATAGATGGGCGCCCTGTCCTGGGTGTATCTGCCCAGCGCCCGAAACGTTCTCCCCTGGATGGGCATGGGGACCCCCCCCCCCCCGCAACCCTAGTAGAGAATAAAGTGGAAGATAATGGATGGATGGATGGATGGATAGACACAAATGTAAGCTTTTTGCAGGGGCACCATCATAGGACAGTCTTAAATTCACAGTGAATTATTCATCCACCCATCATCTTCCGTTTTATCCTCTACTTGGGTCGTTTGGGCGCTGGGCAGGGCGCCAATCTATCGCTGGGCACACACTCACACACACAAACACACTCTTTATGGGGCAATTTGGAGAACTCGCACCATGTTTTTGGACTGAGGGAGCAAACCAGAGAAGCCTGAGGAAACACACGCAGACACGGGGAGAACATGCAAACTCCACCCAGATTGGGATCCGAATCGGGAATCCCTAGTGCTGAGAGGAGAACATGCTAAACCACTAAGCCACCATGCCACCCACTGTGAATGATATTTTCTACATTTTTAATTGAACGCCTGTAATATAATACTTATGTATACTTATGAGCTACTTATGTAGACCAGGAGAGGAGACATCAGAGTCATCAGAACATCCCAATAAAGCTCCCTCCATCCTATCTCTGGAGATACCAGAAGTGTATACCAGTGCATGATGCTGCATTCTGATTACCCTTCACTGTAAAAGTTATATTTTCTGACATATGGTGAAGCCTTTGGTTGGCTGTAACTATGAAATCAAGTCACCTTGACAGCAGAAGGTCTTCTTAGTGGACATATGAAGTCTGCACTGGGTGCCTGCTTATAAAAGCGGAAGCCAGCTCGACACACTCGGTCGTACGGAACCCCGCCTGGCAAGACATTGTAATGTCCTCTGCTGCTTTCAGGTGTCGGTGGGAGTCCGCCAACAGAGTGCGCCGATCCGTTTGTGTGTGCGCGTACACCGGTGGAGATGTTTTAACCTCGCCGTGCCACAGCGGCGTACCGGCGCTCCCTCTGTTTGCTCTCAAACACACCCAACGTCCTAATGAGCTGCTTTTACAAGCTCCTAAGGCTCATCCACCGCAGTCCATATGCTCCCACATACAATACTAACTGTTCCACAGCTAACAAATGTCTCCAGCTAGTCTTCGCTCTACTTCTGAGTTCTATCACCTTCTTCTTTCTGAGATTTAATAATTATATCCTTCGTGCTTCATACTGAGCACGACTAGGAACAATTTTTGTATTTATTTATTTTAAGTGTCTCCCGGCTCGGTTCTAATCCTCTTATTCAACGGCTGCGTGCATGTAATATGCATAAAATTGCATTTATTAAACATCTGCATGGGTTTTTAGATCAGTAAACCAGACTGCAGCGACCTGCAGACAGCAGAGCCTTCAACGCTGTGCCGTGCCGTGCCGTCGACGACCCCCGATTCCCTCAGCAGGAAAGACTCGTAAAATTCCAACAAAAATAGACTTGAGGACTCATTTTTATTGTCTCGGCGGGTCTCTGAAATTCTGGATGGGGTTCAGCTCAGGTGAACGGATGAAGGGCAGTCCAGCTGTCAGCATCGGATCAGATGTTCCGTGGTTTCGTTTCGGTGCTCAAGGTTTCATTTGTAATGAGAACATTTTGTTGAGTGAGCAAATAAATTTGGGTTCCGTTCTATTACCACACAGGAATTACATCACAGGGCAACACAGTGGTCCTAATGTTAGAATGTCCGCTTCTCAAAGCCCGATCTGAGTGATACTTTCATGTTCTCTCGTGTCCTCGTGGGTTTTCTGTTGGTTCTTCGGGTTCTTCCACATTCTTAAAACATGGATTCAACTTAAATTGGCTGCTCTAATATGTTCAAGTGAGTGAGTGTGGGCCCAGTGATGGTTGGGCACCCTGTTCTGGGTGGATCACCTACCAATGCACTTTGGACAACTATTTGCCTCCAACTCTGTGGAAACATTTCAGGGAAGGCCATTTTCTGTTCCAGCATGACTTTACCCCAAGTGTAATGTGTAGCTGTCCTAAAACTTTGGTTCTCATCGTGTAACAAGCTTTAAATACACTAAACATAACACACTCCTCACAGTTTATCGTTAACTTTAGTGTTTGAATGATATAATTAATCAGCATTAAGACAAACAGGACTAAAGTGCTGGAGGAGACTTCAGCGATCGGGGACTTTATCTCAGTTAAAGATAAATATCTTCATGTCTCACAGCCATGTTCTGTAATTAACTCATTTAATTGGTTTGATATTAAATATTTTAAAAGGTGGAACAGGAAATGATTCCTCTGATTTGAATCTGTTTCATATTTAAATATATTATAATAATTATAATATACAGGGTTTAAAAAAGATAGGGTGTAAATATAATAATCAATTATCCTCTACTAGGGTCGTGGGGGCAGTTCCCCATGCCCATCCAGGGGAGAACGTTTCGGGCACTGGGCAGATACACCCAGGACAGGGCATCAATCTATCGCTGGGGACACACTCACTCACACAGACACACACACTCTATATGGGACAATTTAGAGAACTCAATTGCAAGCTTCTTGCAGGGGCGCCATCCTAGTCTGAAATTCACTGTGAATTAACCATCCATCATCTTCCACTTTATCCTCTACTAGGGTCATGGGGGGGACGGGGGATCTTTTGGGCACTGGGCAGGGCGCCAATCTATCGCTGGGCACACACTCACACACACAAACACACTCTATATGGGGCAATTTGGAGAATTTCATTGACCTTAATCCATGTGTTTGGACTATGGGAGGAAACCGGAGAACCCGGAGGAAACCCAGGCGGACACGGGGAGAACATGCAAACTCCACCCAGATTGGGATTCGAACCGAGAATCCCGAGCTTTGAGAGGAGAACATGCTAACCACTAAGCCACCGAGCCCCTGCTTTGAAAACATTTTATATTTAAATGTATTAAACCTGTCTCCAGCACAATAATTATATATTATAATCAGGGTTTAAAGGTGATGGGGGTGTAAATACAGACGGCGTTTAATTTCACAGGATGCCGTTTCTGGGATTGGATCTGGATTTTTAATACAAAACATCCCCAATTCTTATTAACTGGACGACCCTGTAACCCATGAGAACCGAGTCGAGGCCCTCCGCGTCCCGTGGGCCGGGCTGCAGCACGGCGTGAGGCAAGCTAAGCAAAAACAGAAGCGCTTAGCCAGCGAGAAGGGTGCTGGCTCTCATCTCTATGTATTATAAGCAGTCCCCCCGGTCCTCGCTTTAGTGAGCGCACAAACGCCGCAGTGTTACGGGATGAAGTAGCGAGAGGAAACCTGCCGCCACGGGGATTTGTGCTGATCCGCGTACGACCCCAGGCTCTAAACACAGCGTTGCATTCATTTAGTTGGAGTTGAGCTCGTGGAAGTGCAGTTACTGAGGAAGAAATCATTACCGCAGCCGTCCCCTCGTTGCGGCGGTATGAACAGAATGGACGGGAGTTCGAACCCGAGTTCAGGGAAACATAAACAGAGATCCGCAGCAACGCCATGCAACAGCTCCTTTGGATTTATATCAGCTTGAGTTTCAGACAAACCCAGATTTAAGGCCATTTCACTGTAAATCCTTCCACAATCAGATGTAATCTGCATTATTTACACCTCAGTGTAAGAGCTACACCATTTTCTCCTTCTTGGCACGAACCGAAAAGTTGTACAAGTGTGCAATATCTGCATCTGAATACATGAACATAGTATACACTGAATTGGACCTAGTACATACTCCGTGTCGGCTCTTTTATTAGAAAAAATATATATATATATCCACACAGCCTCACTAGCACCATGGACCAATGTCAGTTAATATTAGTAATGACATCACACCCGGGTGGCACGGTGGCTTAGTGGTTAGCATGTTCTCCTGTCAGCGCTAGGGATGCCCGGTTCGAATCCCAATCTGGGTGGAGTTTCCATGTTCTCTCCGTGTCCGCGTGGGTTTCCTCCGGGTTCTCCGGTTTCCTCCCACAGTCCAAAAACATGGATCAAGGTCAATTGAATTCTCCAAATTGCCCCATATAGAGTGTGTCTGTGTGAGTGAGTGTGTGCCCAGCGACAGATTGCCCCCCTGTCCTGGGTGTATCTGCCCAGCGCCTGAAATGTTTTCCCCTGGATGGGCATGGGGAACCCCCCCGCACCCCTAATATAGGATAAAGCGGAAGATAATGGATGGATGGAAATCACACCCCACTCAGCGTTATATATTAATGATGATGATGATGTTATTTGTGTTGTACATGATTATTATATTTTATTTGTTTGGTCGTATCGTGGGCGGCGAGTTTTCCTTCCGGGTGTTCCACAAACTCCTTCCCAACATCCAAAAACAGGAGCCCTGTTCTGGGTGTATCTGCCCAGAGCCTGAAACGTTCTCCCCTGGATGGGCATGGGGAACCCCCCTCCCCGTGACCCTAGTAGAGGATAAAGAGGAAGATAATGGATGGATGGATGGATGGATGGATGGATATCCACACAACCTCAGCTGCACCATGGACCAATGTCCATTAATATTAGTAATGACATCACACCCTACTGAGTGTTAAATATTAATGATGATGTTATTTGATGTTGTACGTGATTATTATATTTTATTTGTTTGTTTTTTTATTTTTACATAGTTTTTTGTTTTTTCCTTTTACAACTGGATCTCAATCATTGGATAGCACGGTGTAATGCTTTTGCATATTTTAATTGTTAATTCTGGACATATATCTGGACGTATTCGGTCAGACTAGCTATTGGTTCCCTCCGTGGTTTTGGAGTTTAGTGTAGTACACTTTATTAGACTTCACTATGTACAAATGATCTATTTTTATTTATTCGAGTTTTAAGCCAGCCATCTGAATTAGGGTTGCACCCAAGCTGAACAACATGCAGAGAAAGGAGAACATGCAAAACCACAAAGACCCGGGCCAGTCTCTTGCATAGAGCACTGCGTCATCCTAGGTGTATCTGATTTAATACAAATAAGCTCGACGATGACGAGCCCATGATGATGTCATTCAGCAATGACTTTTATCAAAAGCACCTAATTTAATAAAACATAATCTACTTTTAATTTATTTCATTGTTTTTTTTTTATATATATCACGGCGCTAAATACTTCAGACTTTATGAATTCAGTAAAACATTTCTGGTGTTTTGACATCAAATGCAAAGACTTCAGCATAATCACTAATTATTTCTTAAAGCGTTCATATTTTTTCATTCGTTTCTCAGTTTAAATGTGAACAACATGCAGTAATTCAGTCAAAATCCATTGATCCGATTGGTTCCACAGTCCTGCTGCTTTCATGGTGGGTGAGGTAAAAGGTCGGAGTCGGGTGATTTTATATATACAGTTGTGATCAAATTTATTCAACCCCCAATGCTGCGAAGGGTTTTATGGAATTCAGTGCACATTTGTAATTGTGTTCATAATGAAATCTTACAAGGACTTGTTAAAGAACTAAATGCAACTAAGATAGCATCAATTGTTTTTGTCATAAAGTATTAAATGGCCTTTTTGTGATTTCTTCATTGACACAATTATTCAACCCCTTTACAACTACCACTCATAAGAACAGAGGTTCATTCCAGTGTTTTTCAATCAGGTATTGAAAAACACCTGTGGATGTCAACGAGCAGCAATCAAGCATGATAAGCACCAATTAGGCAGATTTAAAAGGACTGTGATACTCAGCTCCTTCTAGACATCTACTGGTGTGTTTACAAGCATGGTGAAGGCAAGAGAATGGTCCCAGAAGACAAGAGAAGAGGTTATTGCTCTTCACAAGAATGGCATGGATATAAAAAGATTGCGAAGTTGTTAAATATTCCAAGAGACACTATCGGAAGTATCATTCGCAAGTTCAAGTTAAAGGGCACAGTGGAAACGTTACCTGGTCGTGGCAGAAAGAAGATCCTGACCGCGACTGCTGTGCGCTACCTGAAGCGTAATGTGGAGAAAAATCCCCGCGTGACTGCTAAGGAACTGAAAAAAGACCTGTCAGATGTGGGCACTGAAGTTTCAGCTCAGACAATAAGGCGCGCACTGCATAACGAAGACCTCCATGACAGAACTCCCAGGCGCACCCCCCTTGCTGACTTCCAAAGAACAAGAAAAGTCGACTGCAGTATGCCAAAGTCATGTGGACAAGCCACAAAGGTTTTGGGACAGTGTACTGTGGTCAGATGAACTGTTTGGGACAATGGACCAGCGCTATGTTTTGGAGGAGGAAAACCAGGCTTATGAACAAAAGAACACCTTGCCTACTGTGAAGCATGGCGGGGGTCAATTATGCTTTGGGGCTGTTTTTTGCTTCTAATGGTACAGGAAGCTTCAACATGTGCAGGGTACCATGAATTCCCTTCAGTACCAGGAGATCTTGGAGGAAAATGTGATGGAGTCAGTCACAAACCTGCGGCTTGGGAGACGTTGGACCTTCCAACAGGACAATGATCCGAAGCACACATCCAAGTCCACTAGAGCATGGTTGAACATGAAAGGCTGGAACATTCTAGAGTGGCCATCGCAATCACCAGACTTAAATCCAATTGAGAACCTCTGGTGGGACCTAAAGAAGGCAGTTGCAGTGCGCAAGCCTAAGAATGTGACTGAACTGGAGGCTTTTGCCCATGAAGAATGGGCTAAGATACCCATAGGTCGCTGCAAGACACTTGTGTCAAGCTATGCTTCACGCTTGAAAGCTGTCATAACTGGAAAAGGATGTTGTACTAAGTACTAAAAAATAATGTCACTAGGGGGTTGAATAAAACTGATAATGATGTGAGCACAGTAAAGACATTTGTGGTTATTCCATCATAAATATATGTTATATTTGTCTAATTTATAAGTGCCTCTTTGATATAATTGTAAATAAGATGACTGAAATGATCCAAATCAATGTCAAACTGGCCAAAACACTTTATTTCAGTGGGGGTTGAATAAATTTGATCACAACTGTATATATATATATATATATATATATATATATATATATATATATATATATATATATATATATATATATATATATATATATACAGAGAGTATTAGTTGTGAATGACGGAAACCGACTCACCGGTCCGGCGTCCTCCTCTTGCCGTTCTCGTTGACGTCCAGCAGCAGGTCGGACGAGTCCACAGGGGAAGTGATGCTGGTGTCAAGGAGCAGCTGCTCGTGCTGTGCCAGGTACTGCGCCGGGTTCTGCTTGGCCAGACGTGCGCAGTGCAGCAGCTCCCGCTGCAGTAGAGGCAGGTTGGCCTGCAGGGGGGGATAGTGTTTAGTGTTGGTGCTCAGGACAAAGCCTGCATTAGTCAAACAAAGACGCAACATCACAATGCACTTGGCAACCTTACAGGGTTTTTTTTTTTTTTTTTTTTTTTTTACAAGCATTGTTCAGCCATTATGCAGATTGAGTAGATGCTCTTTAGAGGTGCTGCTTGGGTACTTAATGGTACTTTGTGACCCAAACAGTGCATTAGAGCTCTCAGTCTGTGCTCTGCCTGGCACCGGGGCATGTAAAATCGCCATCCGTGAACAAAGTGGCGTCTTCAAAAAGCAACATCGTCTCTCACTACCCCTCATTTCGGTCTTATCTCCTTTGGCACCGACTGCTAAGAGAAGCGTCGGCTTTGTTTGCCAGCACTTTCTGGACGGGCTGCCACTTCAAAGTCTGGTGGAAAGGGCATTTTTAGGGCAGAAACAGCATGGGCGTTGCAGCATGAGGTGTCCGTCATTGCCTTTTTTTTTTTTTCTTTTTTTTTTCTTTCTTCACCCCCTGCAGGCATGAGAGTGTGAAGTACCTTACTTAATCCTCGCTGCAGTGCAGAGCTGCATGGATTTCTTTTAGCCTTGAGTTTTGTTTAAATAAATTTGATTGGTGGCCCCCGATATATAACGGAGAAACGGGCTGCTGCTGGTCACCGGCTGCCTGAACTAATGTTACATTAACAGCTCGCGACAGTAATTACCCGGAGGCAGAGAGATTGCTTTGACAGCAATGACCTCGTACTTTTATTAACTGTAGGCCATCATAATTAATGACAGGTCAAGTGCTGAATTATGGATTTGGCAATTATGAGCACAAAGCGCCCCTCCGCCGGACTGGAAGTCAGTTGGCGAGATTAAACCTTGAGCGACCTTCCACTACCGAAAGCCTAAATCCCATAATCCAATAAGAGTCAACTACACACTCATCACTCCTGCCAAAATAGAGGGAGGGCTGTGGTCTTCGCGCAGAACAAATAACAGTTTGCAGGTCCTCTTTTTGGGAAGTTTGCAGTGCGTACACTTTCGAAATTGGGGAATTTCCAACATTCTCTCAGACAGGTCAATGCAAAAGTTTGCACATCCCAAATTAAATCCCATCTTTTATCATTTGACCAATTACATTTATGTTTAAAGCACAGAAACTATACAGCGTTGACATCGTGCGTCACATCCTCATTATCTCCATTATAGCACTGCTGAAATAAATTGCCTTTTCCAAAAATTTAAAATGTTTTTGTCACTTGCTTTTTCATCATACAAATGTTGCTGATTCCACGGCAGATCTGCTAAAGCAAGGCGTGGCACTTTGTGCTTTGTCTTCCTTCTTCGTGGACGAGCGCAACATTTATTTAAAGTGGTGCAGAGCAGCATTAGCTTTCAACCCTGGCGAGCATTTTCAAAAATAAATGAGACTCAGAATCATGAATAATAAATATTTTAAAAGGTTTATATGTCCTTACTTTGGGGATGAAGCTCAAACAGGGAGCAAGGCTGATGCTGCATCACAATTTACATTCTTTAACACTTAAAGCATGTCATTTTAAGTGTGCGAGCGCATTTCGACTTAACAAGACGGCTACATGTATACAGCGGGTGATGCTTTTAAAACCATAACCACTGTGGTCTCTGTGTTGGTCATTTTCTATAATTACAGTTTACATGTTTAATCTGGGGCGGTACGGTAGCTTAGTGGTTGGCCTGTTCTCCTCTCAGTGCTAGGGATTCCCGGTTCGAATCCCCATCTGGGTGGAGTTTCCATGTTCTCCCCATTTCTGTGTGGGTTTCCTCCGGGTTCTCCGGTTTCCTCCAACTGTCCAAAAACATTGATCAATTCAATTGAGTTCCCCAAATTGCCCCATATAGAGTGTGTGTTCAAAGATTGATTGGCGCCCTGTCCTGGGTGTATCTGCCCAGCGCCCGAACTGTTCTCCCCTGAATGGGCATGGGGAACCCCCCCCCCCGCGATTCTAATATAGGATAAAGCGGAAGATAATGGATGGATGGATAGATCGATGTTTAATCTGAGTCCCCACGTGCCATGAAGTCCACAATAAATAATCCTAGTTTACTAACAGAAGGTGTTGAGACACGTACTGAGAAGAAGGGACGTTCAGGAATGACGTTTAGAAAATGTATCGTGGGACATAAGTCTCCGAATTTCTTCTCAGACCCAAGAAGTCGGTGTTTAAACAAACCAATCAAAATCAAGCATCTCAAGCACAATGGCAGTCAGCTGGTATTGACTCCGGATTACATCATTAACACTATTTACGTAGCCTTTCCAGTAAACGCTCTTCTTCAAACCCGGCGCCGAGGGGAGGGGCGTGAGATGACATTAGCCTAATGAAAAAAAATGCCTCTAATGCACATTGTTGCAGCTGAGCTTTATGCGCATTTCCAAAGGCCCTCGTTCCCACAGCCATATGGTATTTGTCATTAAAGGCTCCTTTGAGAAAATGCACTAAAATTAGATAGAGAGAGTGTGCTGAGGAAAGACAGCGAGACAGGAGAGAGGAGAGAGAGAGAGAGAGAGAGAGAGAGAGAGAGAGAGAAAGAGAGAGAGACAGTGAGAACACAAGTTGCATCGTCGATAGCACCCCTCCCGACTGGATGGTACAGAAAGCATATGGCATGGAGCACCGAGGCGGAGTGGAGAGACGAACACTTAAATGCTTCCCCGCATCCGTCGGCGACCCCTGATGGGACCGATTTCTACAAGGAGAGGATGCCCAGGGCTTCCAGTGGACAAAACGGAATGTCTATAAAAGGTTTTGCACTCCATCATGTTTTCCAGTAAATAACCCACAGTCAAGTGTGGTTAAGAGTCAAGTGTTATGTCTGGTGGAGACGTTTGGGAGTGGCGTGGAGAGTGGAGGGTGATAGGAATGCTGTAAATATACTTGCTTTGAAACTAGACTAGAAATATTATTCACTAAATAGCTGGGGTACATTAGCATTCCACTAGAGGGCACACTACAGAACGCAGACTGTATGAAACGACTGTATTTTTAAAAAACTAATTAACATAAATAACGGATTAAGTCTATACTCATTCAGTGACATCTAAGCATAGGTTTAGATTAAATTAAATGCAGGTGTTACATCCCTATGGGTGATGTAACCATGACCATGAGTGGTGGTGTTTTTGTAACCACGTGTTATTGTCATCACAGGAGTTGTTGTAACCACTTCCTAGCGATAGATTGGCGTTCTGTCCTGGGTGTACCTGCCCAGGGCCCGAAACGTACTCCCCTGGATGGGCATGGGGAACCCCCCCGCGACCCTAATATAGGATAAAGCGGAAGATAATGGATGGATGGATGTCGTAACCATGGGAGTTGTAACCACAGGAGTTGTTGTAATCATGGGTGATGTAACCAGACTATTTTGTTTTTGATTTCCAAAAAATGCATGAATTCGGTGAGTGAGATGGAGAAATCAAGATTAAAACTAAAAGTGCTGACCTAATAAAGACAGCAGCAGTAAGACGCTAATGCTCCATATTTCAGTTGGACAGCATCATTTGATACGGTGTTTGTAATGGGGAACCAAAACAAGTCCGGGTTCCATCTAATGTTCTGCAGAATCCAATTATTTCCTTTAAGTATTTCACTTCCAGTTCCCCGACTCGGATGCTGCGCCGTAATGAAAGCCGTGAAAAATGGACGCAGGCTCAGACTGGTGTTGCCCCCGAGATGAATGTCTGCCCGTGCCGCCCCGCTAATGGTATCAAACCGGTACCACCCCCAACATCTCGGGCGTGAGAAAATCGATCACTAAACGCTGACAGTCCATCAAGAGGAAGCCGGCAGAGCCAGGTGCGCACCTTTACACTGAGCTTCCACATGCTTCTTATTTATCATGTCAAAATTAGGCACGTAGAAAAAGAGGAAATCTGAGACTCATGGGAAAAAAAAAACAAAAAAAAAAAAACAGGGCTGTGTTTGCGCTTACAGACCGCGATTCTCCTCTCTGAAGTCGTAGGGAGGAACACGGGGGGGAAAAAAAAAAAAAAAAAACAGAAAAAGAAATATGCACATCTGCATCTCGGCTTTACGAATGCTTTCCAGATCGCTGGCTCGTACCTTGAGAAACGGGATGACAAAAGGTCGGAGCGGGAAGTTGGTCGCTTCTTGCAGCTTGGAGTGGAATTCCTCTATGGTTAACGTGGAGTTCTGGAAAACAGAGAGAAGAAAGAGGGAAAACAGGGGGGGGGGGGCATGAGTGCATGTGGAAACCATTAGACATGTTATTACTTATTGGATGCAGAAGTGCAGCCGGCTTTGATGGAGCTCAATAGGAGACACATGGAGGAGAATGCTTTATGGAGGATCGCCGAGATGCTTCAGACCAGCACGAATACTGACGCTTAGAATGAAGCTCCACATGCAGCACGAGTCCAAATGTCAGGTTTTTGGAAACCCAGTTAATATACAACCCTGATTGCTGACTAATTAGGTGCAGATTAAGTTACGACTCTCAGTATGAATGTTAACATCCATGTAACTTCAACGCTTGTTGTAATAATGTTGTCATATAACGGATGTCTGCTGTGTACCAGGACTTTTTCTTTACCCCCCCCCCCCCCCCCCCCCCCCCCCCCCCCCCCCCCCCCCACCTCCCTCTAAGCTTGGTTCGACACCTCTAAAGTCACGTCTTGGTAGTGCCTCCTACTGTATTCACTTCGCACTGACGGCGGAATTTCATTCTGGAGGACACCTGAGAGGTCAGGCACTGAGGCAAGAAGGATCCGGTTTCACTGGCGCTGGGCTGGGGGTTCGGGACAGATCACAGAAGTTCCTCCAGAGCCTCAAAATAAATGTGCTCTGCAGATTGGAACGCAAGTGGACCGCTGCAAAGTGACAGAACATATAAATAATCCATCCATTATCTTCCGCTTTATCCCTTTATCCTCTACTAGGGTCGGGGAGGTGGGGGGGGTTCCCCATGCCCATCTAGAGGAGAACGTTTCGGGCGCTGGGCAAATACACCCAGGACAGGACGGCAATCTATCACTCGCTCACTCACACAAACACACTCTATATGGGGCAATTTGGAGAACTCAATTGACCTTGATCCATGTTTTTGGACTGTGGGAGAACCCGGAGGAAACCCACGCGGACATGGGGAGAACATGGAAACTCCACCCGGATTGGGATTCGAACCGGGAATCCCTAGTGCTGAGGAGAACATGCCAACCACTAAGCCACCGCGATGCCCTATATAAATAATAATAACTCTAAATAATATATAATTAATTTTTAATACGTTAGAATCCTAACATTAGTGAAGGAATTAACAGAAGACTGATCGTTAAAATAAAGTCAGTCTGACATTATAAACCCCCGTTTTGAGTTCTTCTCTTTGTCCAGGTATTGAATTTAGGTTGTAGAAGGATGGAGGGACACGCACACAGGTTCCGACGACCGGGCCCCCGCGACCACTTGAGTATGGAGCGTGGCGAGATACATAATATATATCATAGCGCGAACGAAACCGGCCCTTTCTCTGGCGCGCAGAGAGTCAGAGACGCCGCCGTTTGATCTGTTTAAGAAGGATTTGGTTTCTTACTCCTCTCTGATCTCCGCCGAGTTCGAGCGTATCGCCTCCTCCAGCTGCTCCCATCACAGAACACGAGAAATGACTAATTCCTCAGTCCCACTCTGGCTGCTCTATCTCATTCTAACAGACTGACAGGACGGTGACACTATTTTCAATTTTCAAGATGTTACTTCCGAAAAAAAACGAGCGAGGCAAGAAAATATATAAATAAGGGAATAAATTAAAAAAAAAAAAAAAAAAGGGAACCAGGAGAGAGTGAGGGAGATGAAACTCGTCAGAGGAGGAAAGGGGAAAAAAAAAAAAAAAAAAAAAAAAAAAAAAAGCAGAGCTTTCTCTCTCATTTCCCAGACCTGAATTTTGTTACATTAGGCTTACATCTGTTCGCCCAGATTGCAGCGGCCTGTTTTGACAGCCAGAGAGCCTCCTGAGCTTTTCTCCGGCATTGCCGGCGCTAATTAAGTGTGTCACTCTTTTCAATAAGGCAGAGAGGGGAGCGTATTAAAGCGAGCGATGCAAGCCAAGGGGACGCCAAAAAAAAAAAAAAAAAGCCTGCGCATGTAGACACTGTGAAAAATAAACAAACACGCGCCAAAAAAAAGAGCTTTCTTTATCCGAGTGGCTAATTAAAGAATCGAGGTACAGGCTCTGCTATTTCACACTCCAATCTCACGACCAGACCGCCACTAGTCACGGTTGCCGCTTTGGAGCCAAATGTATGTGAACCCCAACAGGTGGTGGACGCCACACTGGAAACGTGAGGTTAACGTGGAAGTTCCCTCTGCCGCGGTAATGGCTTCTAATTGTCGTGTGTGTGTGTGTGTGTTCGTGTGACTCTTATGACGAAAAACAAGATGGAGAGTGGACGCTGGAACAGGCCCCTCCAAGCTGCTCGCAGAGGGCGGGGTCCGCACTCTGTTACTGTCCTTTTAGGGTTTAATTCGGAGCATCAGGGACGTGTGTGTTGACTTGCTCTCATGGGTTTTCAGGCTTTTCGCGATAACTGCGGAATTCCAAAGGTCGGAATGTTTCTTTTTTTTGTGCAGAATGAGGTCATTTTTTTTCAGATTATTAGATTTTGTAGGTCCAGTATATCACACCGGCCAATTTATTAGGAATAGAGTCATTTATTACTTACTATATAGACGCCACATATTTTTGTTAGTCCTCTATACATTTTTCTAACCTTCAGAATGCCGCAGAGCATTACTCTTAGGGTGGTGGATGATTCTCAGTACTGCAGTGATGCTGCCATGGTGGTGTGTTGTAGCTATTGGAGTTTAAACCCTGTATCCACTCACTGCACACTCTATTACACACCACCACCTAAAAGCAGAGTTCATCAGTGGCTGAAATTTGTGTTCTTCATCCTCTAATCCCTTATCAGCGCTCACAGGATGCTGCGTGCAGGATGGTGGTGGCTGCTGGATTATTTCCAGTCCAACACTTTAGTATCACGGCAGTGCTTAAGACTGTTCCCCACCCAAACTGTAGCTGATATGAGGTGGATTTAGAAATATATATGGTACGTAGAACCAATAGAATGGACAGGTAACCGATAGAAGTGACAGGAACACCCCACTCCACAAACAAAACACTTTAATCAGACGGTGTGGTAAATGAAGGGCATTCAATCCCCTCGTTCTTTTAATTTACATTTGGTCATTTATTGGACGCTTTCATCCAAAGCGACTTACAAGGTGTGCGCAGGGTTAATCACAACATCACTGGAGCAATGAGGGTTAAGGATCTTGCTCAAGGACCCACATTGGTAACTTCAGTGGACCTGGGATTCGAACCCCCAACCTTCAGATTGATGGCCCAAAGCCCAAACCATTGAGCTACCGCGCCCTTTAATCCTGGTTTGAATCTGATCATGGTGTGTTTGTGGGCGGAACCAGCGGCCGTGTTTCCGTATCCGTGCGTACACTCACCACAAGGCCCAGCACGAGGGTGCGCACGCGGTCGCCGATCTCGGGCGAGATGTCATTGCCGAACTGCTGCAGCGTGGTGAGGAAGCGCTTCAGTTTGCTCAGCTGCCTCGCGCCGCAGGCCGGAGGGAGCTGCTGGTTGGCAAGCGAAGAGGAGGATGAGGATGAGGGGCCGTTGCTGAAGCCGTTCGGAGGGGAGGGCGCACCGTTCAATGCCGTGGGAGAATGACTGGTGCCATTCGTTACTGCAGGAAAGAGAGAGACAGAGCATTGGTGCAACCAGGTCCTCACTTATTGGTCCTATAACAAGTTGCCCCATATAGAGTGTTTGTGTGTGTGTGTGTGTGTGTGTGTGTGTGTGTGTGTGTGTGTGTGAGTGAGTGTGTGCCCAGTGATAGATTGGCGCCCTTTCCTGGATGTTCCTATAATACTAATTTGTTATGAGAACAGGTTGCTATGGCAACGACATTGGAAACCTCATCAAAGTCATACAGAACAACACCAAAACATTTAAAACTTCTTTTTGTTTTGTTTAAATTAACTAAGATGTTTTTTTAAATAATGGGAGGAAATCCAATCAATCCCAGGATCCTCAATGACCTGAAAGATCGTTAACCAATAGGCTGCCATGTTGCTTTACAAACCAAAATATGGTTCCCTGATTTTATTTATTGACATTAAAAAAATAAAAATAAAAACCCTGTTGGCTTGATAACTGCAAAACACACAGATTTACATTTTAAACGACAGATGATTCAGGAGGGGTGGCACGGTGGCTTTGTGGTCAGCACGTTCGCCTCAGCACTAGGGATTCCCAGTTTGAATCCCCATCTGGGTGGAGTTTGCATGTTCTCCCCGTGTCCTCGTGGGTTTCCCCCGCGTTCTCCGGTTTCCTCCCACAGTCCAAAAAACATGGATCAAGTCAATTGAGTTCTCCAAATTGCCCCATATAGAGTGTGTCTGTGTGAGTGAGTGTGTGCCCAGTGATAGATTGGCGCCCTGTCCTGGGTGTATCTGCCCAGCGCCCGAAACGTTCTCCCCTGGATGGGCATGGGGAACCCCCCTCCATGACCCTAATAGAGGATAAAGCGGAAGACAATGGATGGATGGATGGCTGATTCAGGAGTCATATGGTCTGTGCTGCCAGAAGGTGTCAGTAATGCACCTAAGACCTTCGTAGGCCACACAAGCTCCTTTATCTGGTTTGCATGTTCTCCCCTTGTCTGCTCAGGGCTTCCTACCTCTCACAGACTGAAATCTCAAATGTGTCCACCGTGTGATGCTGTGCGTGAGTCTGCCCTGTGATTGGCTGGTGACATTTCAATAGTTCCTGCCTGGCTTCACTAACCCCCGCAGCCTCGATCAGCAATAATCCAATTAAGAAATGACTGAACATCCATTTCTACAGTAGCAAACAGAACATGAGGGTCACATGACCCTGACGTGACCCCGCTCCTCACTACGTCAGAGCCCAACCCATTTGCCTCCACTCGGCTCTGGTGGCCTCGAGGCTGCGGCCGGCCTTTTTTTTTGCCGCGAGCATCGCCGCATGGAAACGGCGTAGCAGCAAATACATGCGGTCGGAGGACGATGCGAACCATACGTGGCGCGGCGTCAACGTCTCGCTAATGAGATTAGGCTGTGGCCTCTCTCCAGCAGCCCAGAAACGAGATACTTCAGCCGCATCTGCTAACAATTACACAGGGGGGGGGGGAAATCAAAGCACGCGCTTTGTTAAACCTTCAGCATGTGTAATTAGAGTCTGCTTTTAAAAGGTTCCTCGTTGCGGCGGTGCCAGCTCGCTGCCGGTCGTGAGTGTGTGCATTTTACTTCTCTTCTCGCGTAAGTGCTAATTGTAGAACCCGAGTGTTCTGTGGTTTCGGGATCTGACGCCGAGAGGGAGCATCGGTAGCGCTGATGGAACAGTGCTGACGGATTACCTCACAACAACATACGAGTTAATCCAACACGCCAGCGAGAGATAGCCTTGGTATCGTTCCCCACGTTGATGACATTAAAGGTATATCAAAAGTTATGACTTAAAAATATCGAATCCCAATCTGGGTGGAGTTTCCATGTCCTCCTTGTGTCCGTGTGGGTTTTGAGGTAAATTGGATGCTCCAAATTGCCCCAAAATAGTGTGTGAGTGCCCCCCCATGACCCTATAGATGGGTAGTTGGATGAATATAAAAATACTCAGCATTAAATAACCAATCATCCATCCATCTATTTTCTTCCACTCAATCCTCTGCTAGGGTCGCGGGTGGGGGTGGGAGGGGGGGAGGGGGGGTTTCAGGGGTTCTCCATGCCCATCCAGGGGAGAACGTTTTGGGCGCTGGGCAGATACACCCAGGACAGGGTGCCACTCACTCACTCACACAGCACTCTATATGGGGCAATTTGAAGCATTCAATTTACCTTAAATCATGTTTTCGGACTGCGGAAGGAAACCCAAGCGGACACGGGGAGAACATGCAAACTCCGCCCAGATTGGGATTTCAATCGGGAATCCCTAGCGCTGAGAGGCGAGGGTGCTGACCACTAAGCCACCGTGCCCCCCACCAATCAGATGGTCATTAATGCTAATTAGTGGACTAGTTCTACTATGCCTCATGTCTTATTATGTTGGTCAGCAACCGAAGTACGGTTTCCTAATAATATAAATTCCATACACAGTGTATTTAATAGACCAATCAGATAAAATAAAAAAGAAATCTGAGAAATCCATATGGGGATGTCCACTGTTAAGTAGTTTGGGGGATCTATGATGTTCTAGGACTATTTGCTCGTTAGAACACATGACGTGACCACTGAGATCGCTAAGAATTCAGAGCTTAAGATAAGACATTGGCTTTAAATCAGAACGTCGTGTCCATGCGGTTGTGATGTAAGCGGTAAGCATGATTATTAAAGCTAAATCTGAAAGATGAGATGCAGTGAGTGTGGTACTTACGTGTGGTGGGAGTGAACGAGCTGGTTCTGGGCGCGCCCTGTGTGCTGGGGGGAGGTGGCATAGTGGGCGGAGTTAACCTGGGTTGTGCTTTCACATCGGCGGGTGAGTCGGGCATGGTGGAGGGCTTCTCAGTGCGATCTGTCACCAAAGAGACCAAAAACACACATCATTTACACATAAATTTAATCATTTACACACAAAACACATAATAAATGAGCTCTGTTGAGGCCTGGTGCAGCTGAGCTCCCGTTACAGACTGAAGATCTGAGATCTGCTCGCTCCGCGGCTTTATCAGTCAGTTTGTGGAAGAAGCTTCCACACAAAAAAAAAGAATAATAAAGTCGGTGTTTTTACAAAAATACCACAAAGATAGGTGACAAAAGTTATGACCCGCAGACAATGAGTGCTATCGAGACGCATGTGGCCCAATCTGCAACGCACACAGGACTATGGGATATCCACACAGACGATACAGCTGGGGAAAGGGACACACAGCGCGGCGCAGGACGGAAAGGAAGAGCCTTCTCAACTATCTGAGAGAGCAGACGGTCGGAATCGGAGTGGGCAGGACATCTTCCAGACACATTCTTATGAGATTGTCTGTATGCAAAAAAAAAAAAAAAGACTGTGGACGTGTTCACACGGTGGAGAGAAAAAAAAAAAAAAAAATTTCCATGTTCTCCGTGTCTGTGTGGGTTTCCTCCGGGTTCTCCGGTTTCCTCCCACAGTCCAAAAAACATGGATCATTTCAATTGAGTTCTCCAAATTACCCCATATAGAGTGTGTCTGTGTGAGTGAGTTTGTGCCCAGCGATGGATTGGCGCCCTGTCCTGGGTGTATCTGCCCAGCGCCCGAGAAGTTCTCCCCTGGATGGGCAAGGGGAACCCCACCGCGACCCCAATAGAGGATAAAGCGGAAGATAATGGATGGATGGATAAATGCACTCCTGAGACCTGGGACCAGCGATGTGGACTGATTCCAGATCACACGGTTCAGGCTTTAAATGGTGATATTTTTGCAGACTTCTGCCCATTTATTTAAAAGTGTGAACCAGAATTAGACTTAAAGCCTTTTTTTATTCACTGGTTTTAACACAACATGCTTTTACTTTGGATTTATCGGCGTTCACATTGGCGTTTTTTTTTTTTTTTTTTTTTTTTTTTTTATCATTTAAATTGTTTTATAGTTAACTATGGACAGCACTTTGTGTGGCATTTTTCTTTTAAAAAGTTAATTAAAATTTGAAACTGTAATATTTTGTTAACATTAATTCATATAAAGAAAATAAAATGAAAATAGTTAATTAATATTTTCTTAATATTATTGTGTACACTTAATATTTGTATTATTATTATCTAATCAGTCATCTTAAGGTCAATCCATGTCCATATAACATTAACACTGTGACCTTCCCCAAACCAAAAAGCTTTAAATAAACAGCTCCCTCATTGGAAAGCACTAACGCTAAAGGGATCCAGTGGTAATACGTGTGGATTTATTATTAAGGACCAGGCTTTAGTTTAAGATTAAGGTCAAAAGTTTAAGTCTTAATACAAATTTTAGAACCAGCCAGCGAGATCATACATCACATGCTGCGGTCAAGGTCAACATCCTTGTTTGGTTCTGATCAACTAACCGTGGAACCAAAAGGTGCCACAAAAACACACCCAAGCATGTTGCCTTCAAAGTCCACATTTGAGGACATTTCACTCGTCCTCAGCGTCCACCATGTCCCCTGACGAGCGGTGATGACATGTTTATCAGAAACAAAAACACTCAGCACGAATGAAAACTCCTGTTCTCCGCCGTACGATTGAGTCGGACTGATTGGTTACATGGTGCTTCAGACATCTTTGACTCGGCGATCAAACCGAGGCTTGGCCGCCAGGACTGCAAATCCAGAACACATTTGGAATGAAGACTTTCCAGACGGATCCAAACGGCCCATGACATCATGAATTCCATCAAAAATGGCTCACATAAACCATCGCTGTTGTAAATTACAAAAGTCCCGGTTTATTCCTCACGAGCTCGGCCCCATCAGAACGGTGAAACCAGACAGAACTCAAACCTTTAGTATCTCTTTAATGCAGAGCACCTTTTTTTCCAGAGAACAAAATATGAAGAAGGTGGAAATTTCCAATCGTTAAACCTGGATCAAAATTTCAGGATCAGATTAATATTCGGTCATCTTTGGTACATGAGCTCACAGACATCTATGATTGGCCCATTTCAATGCCGGGGTGCATTATGCCTGCCTCCCCTCCCATCCTGATGAGCGTGGTGAATTTCTCATTGAGTTCCAGCTGGGAAATGACGGGTTGATCTCTGGATGATGGACTGATGCTGGTCTGTGGTTCCACTCCAAGTTCTGCAGCATCCCTGGTCATTTTAAGGCTTTTTACTTTCGCAGATGGAGGAGTGCTCTCAAACGCTCACTACTCCAGTTCCATCCACTCCTCAGCAAAGTTCATTCACTATTTTCTACTCGGCCCATCCCTGGTAATCACGGATCAATGTCTGGGCCATGGACGTGCCGTAGAGCCCGAGAGAACCACGGGGGAGGCGTCTGACTCACTCCGACTGCCTGCCACGACGGAGATGGATGATAAATAAAGGGTTAGGCTTCGGTCTGCGCATCGCAGCATTCACCACGTAATAAGAACCAAACCTCAGAGAGAGAGACATGATGAAAAAGGGGGATGTTGTTGTAGTAAAGACATTATTGTAACATCCAGCGGTGAAACAATACAGAGATTATTAATCCAGCATGTTTCCTACACGACTGTAACGTCTCATTACAACAGCCTTCAACATGAAATACACTGCGAGCCGTCTATTCAACATCCAACGCCATATTTATGGAACCATTTAGAACATCCACCACAGCATGTAGAAAATGAATTAACTTGAGCTCAGTCCTCTGTTTGAACCCTCACTGGCCACTTTATTAGGTACAGCTCCTTGTACACTGAGATGGACTACAGACTGCAGATCCATTTGTTCCATACAGACTCCGTTAGTCCCCGTTACTCTGTTCTCTGATTATCAGAACCATGGACAGAGCAGGTATTATTAGGGTGGTGGATGATTCTCAGTACTGCAGTGATTCTGACATGATGGCGGTATGTCAGTGTGTATATGCTTATATATACAGGTATATCATCCACCACCCTAATCATCCACCACCCTAATAATACCTGCTCTCTCTCTCTCTCTCTCTCTCTCTCTCTCTCTCTCTCTCTCTCTCTCTCTCTCTCTCTCTCTCTCTCTATATATATATATATATATATATATATATATATATATATATATATATATATATATATGATCAGTGTCAGTGTGTATATGCTTCTGCAAATCTTATTACAGACGTAAAATTAAATACAATTAAGTGGTGAGATGAAGGGAGTCCAGGCATGTCCAGAGAAGAAATTAGGTGTATAGATGCAGAAAGATGATGAAGGTGGAGGCACCAGGAGGGAAGGAAGGTCAAACTGAGGTGTATGGATGCGGTGAGGGAGGACATGCAGGTGGTACGGGGCAACGGTGGAGGATGCTCAGGACCGGGACTAGACAGAAAACAAAGATCGGCTGCGGAATTGGTCGAAATGAGCGCGATCGTGTCACCAGGCCATCGCTAGGAGGTGATCAGCGACGGCATTCATTACAAATAATATCAGTTTTTATAGAAATAACACTTTTAAGGGAATGAAACTGAAGTTTCAGGAAAGTCTTTTTTTTGTTTTACAGTGTATGCTTTTACTCTGCAAATCTTATTACAGATTGAAATTAAATACAATCATACAATTAAGTATCCAACATTCAGGTGGTGAGATTAAGGGGTTCAGCATTCATTACAAATAATATCAGATTTTTTATGGGCGGCACAGTGACTTGGTGGTTGGCATGTTCTCCTCTCAGCGCAAGGGATTTCCAGTTCGAATCTGGATGGAGTCTCCATGTTTTCCCCGTGTCTGTGTGGGTTTCCTCTGGGTTCTCCGGTTTCCTCCCAAAGTCCAAAAATATGGATCAAGTCAATTAAATTCTCAAAATTGCCCCATATAGAGTGTGTCTGTGTGAGTGAGTGTGTGCCCAGTGATAGTGCCCTGTCCTGGGTGTATCTGCCCAGTGCCCGAAACGTTCTCCCATGGATGGGCATGGGGAACCCCCCCCCGTCCCGCAACCCTAATAGAGGATAAAGCGGAAGATAACGGATGGATGGATCAGTTCTTTTATAAAAATAACACTTTTCACTGAATGAAATAAGATCCTGAAGTTTCAGGGCAGTGCAGGCGCTTTGCTGTAGACTCACTCTGCTGCTGTGTGGATGTCTCAGTCTCCGAGAGCAGCGGGATCTGGAAGAACGTTGTGAAGCATATGCTGCATTTGCTATCTGTCCCTGGCAGGCGTGTGGATGGGAATCAGAGAGCAGCTGTGTGTGTGCTACCGAATGATTATCCTAACAGGATTTGAGCTGCTGCATTTGGTATCTCGTCTCTCTGCGTCAATATGGAGGAACCAAATGGCTTCACACTCATAACAATGCAGAACCCAAAACGACCCCAATTTCAGGTTTTTTAAAATCATTTCGCATCCGTTTTATTTTCCCCCCTTTTTTTATTTTTATTTTTTTAAACTCGTAAGACCGAACTCACATCACATCACATCGCAGCTGGCACTGTTTTCAGTTTCATCATCTCCCGCCAGCCCGAACCGAACCCTTTTATGTAACCTCCCGCTTTCTCGCCGGCGTTAACCTCAGAAGCTTCGGCGAGGTCTGTTTGTCTCGGTCTGATACCGAGTTCATTGCCACAGTTGCACGTTCCTTACATCACTCACTGCAGCGAGCGCGCTGCCTGAATTCCGGGATTGGTTAAGTAGGCTCGCCGAGTCCTTGGAATCGGGTTCATAAATAAAACACGAGAGTCGACTCAAGTCGACGCTCGAAAAATCATTTCTCCTCCAAGAGACGAACTTTAATATCACAACCGAGATGATTCCACCTTCGGAAAAAGGAGTTAGGAACCGAATCCGTCATCGCGCCGCGGCTCGGAAAACTATCCTCTCACTTTCCTCTGAAAGAGCTGCCAGAAATCGAATCAGCTCCACTAACAGACTCGCGTCAGGGGCGCGTGGGCGGAGCGCAGGGATGCTGAAAGTGAAGCTCACGCGTCAGCCGTTCAGATCTCAGGAGGTCAAAGGGTTCCCGCAGAGGAAGCCTGTTTCTGAGGCGAAGCGTCTGACAAACAACCCGCCACAGGAAGCCTGGTGCTGCTCTGCGGACGGTGACAGCCACGCAGCAGTTCACCTCCCAGCAGGCACTGAAGGCGAGGTCAGGTGGAGGGTGAGGTGGAGGACGGAGGAAACGCCACAGAGACGCCGCAACGCCAGGCCACTTCTGTTGGAAAGTGTCAGTCTGGGTGTAGAGTATGAGATGCCGGATGAGGGTACGAATGGTACACAAACGGTAACGAACATGGACTACCACCTGAAAACGGCTTCCTTAAGGTCATATTCCATATCAGTAAATGATTGGGGGGCACGGTGGCTTAGTGGTTGGCATGTTCTCCTCTCAGCGCTAGGGATTTCCGGTTCGAATCCCCATCTGGGTGGAGTTTCCATGTCCGTGACCGTGTCAGCGTGGGTTTCCTCCGGGTTCTCCGGTTTCTTCCCACAGTCCAAAAACATGGATCAAGGTCAATTGAATTCTCCAAATTGCCCCATATAGAGTGTTTGTGTGTGCGAGTACGTGTGTACCCAGCGATAGATTGCCCCCCTGTCCTGGGTGTATCTGTCCAGCACCGGAAACGTTCTCCCCTGGATGGGTTCCCCCGCGACCCTAATAGAGGATAAAACGGAAGATAATGGATGGATGGATGGATGATCCTCAGCATTGTTCCCCTAAATTAATAAGCAGATATTCCCGCAGACACACATACACAAAAACGTGTGGGGGGGTTGATTTCGGGGACCTTCATAAGACCTCGTGGTGGTGCGACGTGCCGATGTCCGAACACACAAACTCGGAGGATCGGATTAAATGCGATCCTAAACCCGGACACGCCGTCATGGAGGCCTCGCCCCGTCGCGCTGACCTTCAACAAACTCCAGGAGCCGCCCGAGGCATCAGCGAGCGGGATTCGAGGAACGTTCCGGGAACTTTAAACTTTCGGATCATTGGGATTCAGACGTCGTCCCGAGAAGCCGAGGCCTGTGTATTGGTATGCAGGCGTCGCCGCGCCTCCACCCGAACGCATTGCGAACCTGCGCATGTCTGCGCACCGCGCAATCATCTCTGCCAGATGGACGAGTGGCCTATCAAACCCCTTCTGCTTGTCAGAGAAGATGTATGAACGCCCCCCCCCACCACCACCCCCCGTCGTCCTGGAGCTCATTGCCTATGCTTATTCCTTTTGCTCTTCCTACAGCAGAGCCCTGTCCCACTGGACCTCCATCTCAAGCTCCCTCACTTCACCAGGCGCTCTTGTTTTCAGGGGGCTTCGCTTGGCCGGCGCCAGGTGGTGTGCTGTCGTTTCGCTGCGTCCCTTTAGATGACGCCAGCGCGGCGGGGACCTTCATCAGCCGGCACTCGTTCGGGAGTTGCGGCCCCCGACCCGAGCGCTTAAATATTTAAAGACCTTGCACGCTTCGTTTTCCTCGCTGTTCATTAGAATGCAAATAACTCCTGATGATGTGCGCCGCCACAGCGTGTCCATCAGGAGCCTTTCGGATTCAATCCAGAGGTTAGGACCGACTTTATTATACAGCAGTTTATAATGCGATTCATGTGAATATTGGAATCGTGAGTCGCTCTGATGAACTGCTTCGACAAATCAACAATGTGGATGACGTCTGAGAACGTACGTAGTGAGTGGACAGTGTTTAAATTGTCCATTGTGCAGCACACACTGACACACCACCACCACCAGGTCAGTGTCACTGCAGTACTGAGAATCATCCACCACACTAATAATAATAATAATAATAATAATAACAACAATAACAATAACAATAATTATAATAATAATATTAGAGGGCGGCACGGTGGCTTAGTGGTTTAGCACCTTCTCCTCTCAGCGTTAGGGACTCCCGGTTCGAATCCCAATCTGGGTGGAGTTTCCATGTTCTCCCCGTGTCTGCGTGGATTTCCTCCGGATTCTCCGGTTTCCTCCCACAGTCCAAAAACATGGATCAAGGTCAATTGAATTCTCCAAATTGCCCCATATGGAGTGTGTCTGTGTGAGTGAGTGTGTCCAGTGATAGATTGGCCCCCTGTCCTGGGTGTATCTGCCCAGCGTCTGAAACGTTCTCCCCTGGATGGTCATGGGGAAGCCCCCCGCGACCCTAGTAGGGGATAAAGCGGAAGATAATGGATGGATAATAATAATAATACCTACTCTGTCCATGATCCTAATCATGAAAGAACAGAGTAAATAGAACTGAGGGTGCGGTAGCTCAGTGGTTAGGGTGTTGGGCTATCAATCTGAAGGTTGGGGGTTCAAATCCCAGGTCCACTGAAGTTACCAATGTGGGTCCCTGAGCAAGGCCCTTAACCCTCATTGCTCCAGGGCTGCTGTGACCAACCCTGTGCTTGCTTTGTAAGTCACTTTGGATAAAAGCATCTGCTAAATGACCAAATGTAAATGTAAATGTAACGTAAATGTAACTATAGATGGATTACTACTACTAATTATAGAACGTCATAAGTGGAATTGATATGTACAGCTTCTTGTCGTCACATCATCGTTATCGCCTTTAAACCAGCTTCTAATGATGGCAGCTGATTTTCAGGGAGGGAAAACAGAAAATAAAACGGCGAACTGAGGCGTCCATCAGAGTGACGGGGGGAGGGGGGGCAAAACGAGAAACGCTGATTAACAGCGACTCATTTCTCCGCTTCAAAGCCACGTCCCCATCAGCAGCGCGGCGGCGGCAGGTGTAATAAGACCTCCATCACGCGGATTAAAATGCATACGCAGCAGCAACACCTTCCTCCCGACACGAAGAGCGAAGACGGGTACCATCTGCTGCTCCGCTTCGGAATAAAGACTCACGTCTGAAAATAAAAGGAGCTGACCTATAAAACAGATGCAGCCTATAAGCACGAGTCTCTCTTCCCTCCTTCCTCCGTCTCTTCGTCCTCGCCACGGATTTATAGTAATGTCTGCCTTAACCATCTGTTGAAACGAGATGCCGGCGGATTCGGAGCGTACGAGGAGGAAAACAAGTGTTGAGGAACAATAAAAGTGATTCACGGTCGCCGCCACGCATCCGTACAAATCTCCGGATTCGCGCCGGATCCTGTTGCCAGGCAAAAAGGAACCCCCCCCAAAAAAAATGGATCTTCGTATGCGTTAGTCGGCGTGAGGCGCGAACTTGCGCCCCGGCCGGCGATGAGAGCTCGCAATTAGGCGGCGGGAATCTCCGGCGTGTTTGAACAAATTAGGAATAATTATTGACTAACTTCTTATCTGAAGAGGCGGAATTAAAGCGTTCGTCAATAACGGGAGCTTTTATAAAGAGATTAGTGCTTTCAAACGCTCATCTGAAACTCATCCAACTCTCAAGTCAATGACTCACTCAGCTTCCTGGCACCGGCAGATGCCAGCTGATGATGGAGAGCGAGAGAGAGCAAGAGAGAGAGAAAGAGAGAGAGAGAGAGAGGGGGATGTAACATGGTTCTCCATCTAGACACATGGCTTGGGTTGGCCTGCCACCAGCACGACTGTTTTTTCTCTCTTTCGTTTTCGGACGCCGCGAACATTTATTAGCAAAGCAAAGTCAGCTGTTTCTGGAACGGCTCACACGTCAGGGCATCCGCACCGCCGCTGAGCAAGCGCGAGCCTCGGTGAGGTCATGAGATGGGCAGGAACCCAAATCCCCCCCCAGGCTTTACCCTTTAACACCCGCCACTGGGTTACACCATTTACACTAAATACTATATTTTATTAAAATACGTTCTCTGCACGTTCCCCATATAGAGTGTGTCTGTGTGAGCGAGTGTGTGCCCGGTGATAGATTGGCATCCTGTCCTGGGTGTATCTGCCCAGTGCGCGAGACGTTCTCCCCTGGATGGGCAGTTCTCCAGTTTTTATAGTGAATCCAAAACTCACAGATATGAAGCACATGAAAAACGAAAATAAACACATATAGAGAACTTCAGAACCAACCAGGACCTGCACAGAGGCTCTCACACCCACTAAAGAGTATTGGGATAAATCGGAATGTCGATTGCAAGCCCTCCTCCTCATCCATCTTCACAAACCCTGACTTAATGGAAAAAAATATCCAAATATTTTAAAAAAAAGTCATCATCAGTCATCTTAATGATGTCGCCCACAGGTTCTGCAACGAGCTCTAAAGAAGCGATGCTCCAGTCCTTCAGAAGTCACGGGGAGGTTCGCAGGTTTCCGCAGAACATGGACGCATATCACAACCAGATTTCCACCCTGCTGGCCTCCACCAGATGGCACCGATCGCAGCCCTCCGGGTTGCCTGCACCTTCACGCCCGCGTCTCAGGTATCGGCTGGCGGCGTCCGGCGGCGCTCGCGTGGCCTCTGATCTTTAAATGCCTGGAGTCTGCGGCCGTAAACGCCAAATCAATTTTTGACAGACAATAAAGAGGCTCATGTTTTACATCAGGGAAATGCTATTTTACTGCGCGAGCCGATAAAATACGGCCGCGCTAACTGAAAACACAGCTACGTGATAAAGGAAAAACAGAAGGGCCTGAAACGAGAGAGCGCTCGAGAGAAGAAAAAAAAAAAAAAAAAAAAAACAGAGACAGACCTGGCGGCGGGATGACGGTATGGTTCTGCTGGGACCGCCGTCTGCTAGCGTTTTCGAAAATATCACATGACAGGGGCCATGTGTTAAAAATTAGAGCGAGTTAAGTCCTCTGCTTGGAAAAATATGTCGACAATTTATGAAATGCGGCCCGGGATGGAGATTTACTAAGTAGAACCAGATTCAGAAAACAAGTAACGTAGCTCGGCATCAATGCGCGCAGTGAAAAACCAGCCCTCGCCACGTCCTCCCCTCCGCTGCGGGAGACCCTTAAAAACCATTTAAGTCACATCTGGCGAGCTGAAGCAGAGGAGCAGGACATGCTGGTGAGCATGTGTGTGTGTGTGTGTGTGTGTGTGTGTGTGTGTGTGTGTGGGTGTGAGTGAGTGGGTGGGTGACCTAACGTCAGGGCACTTCCCCTAACAGTGCTGTATGCCTGAGCATGTGTGTGTGTGTGTGTGTGCGCGTGTGTGTGCGCATGCGTGTGTGCATGCATGTGTGTGTGCATGTGTGTGTGTGTGCATGTGTGTGTGTGGGTGTGAGTGAGTGTGTGTGGGTGTGACTGAGTGGGTGGGTGACCTAACGTCAGGGCACTTCCCCTAACAGTGCTGTATGTCTGAGCGTGTGTGTGTGTGTGTGTGTGTGTGTGTGTGTGTTTGCTAATGGCTTTGAGTGGTAAGGACTGAGGCTGTGCTTCAGGCGCGAGCTGCACCCTCAAACACACACTCCGACTGCCGGCGCACTCCCTTAATGACTGAATGCACTCTGGAGGGAGTGACACTGAGGGCTTGTGTCGCCTCTCGGCTAATAAAGTTACCCCACAACATTAATCCTCATTTACTGCCCCACAAAGGCCAGCGGCAGTAACAACACCAAGTATAAAACGGCTGTAAAGCGTCAAACCGGTACCGATTTTGTAGTTACCCCATTTAGTTTTCTTTAAATCAACGTAAAATTAACGCTGACTGGACACTTTATTAGATACAGACTTGCTTTCACTCGCAGATCCACTCACCACACAGATGCATCCATCCATTCCATTCATTCATTATCTTCCGCTTTATTCCATATTAGGGTCGCGGGGGGGAGGTTCCCCATGCCCATCCAGGGGAGAACGTTTCGGGTGCTGGGCAGACACACCCAGGACAGGCGGGGCAATCTATCGGCACACAGATGCACTTTGTGGTTTTCCAATTACAGACTGCAACCCGTCACTGCATCACTTATTTACCCTGATTAGGACCCCTACAGGGCAGGTATTATTCAGGTGGAGAATCAGACTCAGTATTGCAGCGACACTGATGTGGTGGTGACACTCGGTGTGGCACTGGATCCATTTCCATCCATTATCTTCCTCTTTATCCTCTATTAGGGTCATGGTGGGGTTCCCCATGCCCATCAAGGGGAGAACGTCTCGGGCGCTGGGCAGATAGACCCAGGACAGGACGCCAATCCATCATTGGGCACACACTCACTCACTCACATAAACACACTCTATATGGGGCAATTTGGAGAATTCAATTGACTTAATCCATGATTTTGGACTGTGGGAGGAAACCGGAGAACCCGGAGGAAACTCACGCGGACACGGGGAGAACATGCAAACTGCACCGAGATGGGGATTAGAACTGAAAAGCGAACGTAATAACCACTAAGCCACCGTGCCATCGGCACTGGATCCAATGAATCAAAGGTATTATAAATTAAAATAGATGATTGTAGAAAATGAAAAGCTAATAAAGAGTCCAGTGAGCGTTCTGTATCCATTTGGAGCAACATTTGTGCAGAATATTGTCACATAAATGCACATTAAATGTTCGAAGCAGTGAAGAAGCCGCCATACCATTGCTTCTCTGAACTAATTTCGGGAACTAACCAAATACTAAAGATGTTTACGTCATGCAGAAACATGACTTGGGATCTCCATTGTGCCCCCTAGTGGAACAGCCTAGTTAGATACACGGTACAAAAAGTAGGTGAAGGATAAGCCTGGTACCATGTGGTTGAGAAAGCCACTGGCCGTGATGACGCCAACATCTCGACGGTGAGGTGCAGGCGGCATGTCTGCGGATTCTCTGGCTAATGCGGGAGGCTGAAGGCGCAGGCGGAGCAGAGGGAGAACGGCAGTCCCTGCCACAGATGGACGGCACCGAGACTGGCACCGCGCCAGCGCGGCGAACAGATTGCCCGTCGCGCGAGTCCTGGAGGGAACGGTAGCTCCGGCGCAGATGGGTGTCCGAAATAGCCCGGTGTCAGTTCTGCTCAAGTGTCCCTGACCTGGCACGCGCTCTCGGGCGCAGCTGCTTCCTCCGGCACGCAAATGTGCACGCACGCACACACACGCACACACACGCACACACACGCACACACACGCACACACACGCACACACACACACACACACACACACACACACACACACACACACAACCATAACCATGTATGCTCAGTTCAGCTCAAATACAAAGTCTGCATTGTTGTGATTGATTTGTAAACAACTGTATGTTAATATTCATGATAAAATGAAAACCTGGGGTGGCATGGTGGCTTAGTGGTTTAGCATGTTCTCCTCTCAGCGCTAGGGATTCCCGGTTCGAATCCCAACCTGGGTGGAGTTTCCTTGTTCTCCCCGTGTCCGCGTGAGCTTCCTCTGGGTTTCCTCCCACAGTCCAAAAACATGGATCAAGTCAATTTAATTCTCCAAATTGCCCCATATAGAGTTTGTCTGTGTGAGTGAGTGTGTGTCCAGTGATAGATTGGCGCCCTGTCCTGGGTGTATCTGCCCAGCGCCCGAAATGTTCTCCCTTGGATAGGCATGGGGAACCCCGCCCGCAACCCTAATAGAGGATAAAGTGGGAGATAATGGATGGATGGATAAAAATCTGATTGATATTAATTTTTTGGACTCGGCAGGCCCAATAAAAAGGGGGTAAAGCAGGTTAAAGGAGGCAGTGGGATCCGGGTGGGCAGGCTGGCAGCACTGCGGTGCCCGTGGCACACGGGCGAGCGGCACGGCAGGCGGCGCTCGCAGAGACCGTCTCACAACACCATCTGTGAAAAACCAGAGTGTATGCAGCACTCAACCCCCTACACACAGACTGCCAGCTGCACCGTCTCTCTCTCTCTCTCTTCCTCTCCCGCTCGCCCTCCTTGCCTGCCATACTCTCGCTCTTCATGCAGCATCTTTCGCTCTTCAGCTGAAAGATACGCACTCCTCCTCCTCAGTTATCAGCACTCACTCATGGTAAAGCTTTGTCTGGTTATTTTTAACAAGCCATGCAAAAAAAAGAAATAAATAAAAAAAGAAATAAATAAATAAGCTGATTTTTTTAATATCGTGACCCACAGAGCAGATTTCGCGGCAGCAGTTTCGGAAAAACAACGAAAAGTCAGAAACGAACAGCGAGGAAATCATTTTTAAAAAATACCAAAACAAAGAAAAAAAATATCCACCAGAAATAAAAAGCAAAAAGTTCCAGAAGATTCCGGAAGATTTTCCGAAGCCAAAAGAAAACGAAAGTGCAAAAACTAAAGGGTTCACATCGTGTAAATATTTGAAAGTAGACGATTTTAACTCGTGAGACCAAATAAAAGATGTCAAATAAATCCCAAAGTTCCAATTTAATTTAAAAAAATAGTATAATGTACTAAACAACCATAAGGACAAGCACTGCAGTCCACAACCGAGACCTTCTATCGGTGTGGGTGAGTAATAGGACTGCTGTTGATGGGCCGTCCAATATTTTAGGGCCGGCAAAAGCGCCGTTCCTCATCTTTTAAAAGCGGAGTTGCATCCTTCCTTCCCTCCATTTTCTAAAACAACACCACCCCTCCGCCCCCCCGCCTTGGTTCGCCTGCCCTCCTCCCTCCATCGTCATGTCAGGCAGCAGATACGGCAGCGGCAGCAGTGGCCCTCATTAAAAAAAGAAAAATCAATTTGGAGAATCCTAACAAAGGCATTCATCTGCTGCTGCTGCTGCTGGGTTTTAAGTCTCCAGAGTGGCACCCCCCCCCCCAATTCACCCACCCCCCTTCCAATCTACCCTTCTCTCTCTCTCTCTCTCTCTCTCTCTCTCTCTCCTCCCAGACTGCCATCGCCGCATGTGATTAACATATGTCTGGGCTTTCAGTCCCTGTCAGCTTGAAGGCATTTCTCCCAGCCGCCTTAAACAGCAGATGAGCTCCATGTGAAGAAAACACTAGAGAGGCAGAGGGAGAGGGGGGTGGGGGGTGGGTGGTGGGGTGGTGGAGGGGCAGATTTTTCCCTTTTCCTCCATGAAATAGTGAACACTCTCTCTCTCGCTTAACCTCTCCTTCTGCCTGCATTTTCTCCCCAGCATCCTTCCTGCCTCCCCTCCATTATGCTGTCTCTTCCCCCCCCTTTCCCATTTCTCCCCCTCCCTCTTTCACTGGCAGAACAAAGCACATTTGCGAATAACACGCTGCCAATGAGGAAAAAAAAAAAAAGAAAAAGAGTTAAGAGTTAAGGGAAGCAAATGAATGCTTTTGAATTGGGATGCTTTGTCCTTGCGAGACACTCTGCACCACTAAAGGCCGATTCACCCAAGCTTCCTAAAGCTTGTTATTCAATTTCCCCAATTCGACAGACATCGGGACGCTTGCAATTTGCAAGACACTGATGCTATTTGGACTTTAATGGCGACTGATGGAGATCACGGCCTCAGATGTCAGCACTTCGCCGTAAATACCACGGAGCGTGGACCGCGATGCAGCTGGAACGCAGACGCCGCAACATGGTGGAACCAGGCGAACCACCAAACTGACCCCATATTAAGAGTTCAGTTTCATGCTCCGGGTTACTTCCTTGTCATTATTATTATTATAATAGGCTTAAGTAACAAGCCCTGTGAGCTAAAGATGCCCAGTTCGAATCCCGGGCCCACCAGGTACTATAGCTGAAGTGCACTTGGTCAAGACACCTAACCCCAATTGCTCCAGGCACATGTGCTCACTTCACTGAGAGAGAGTGAGTGTGTGTGTGTGTGTGTGTGTGTGTGTGTGTGTGTGTGTGTGTGTGTGTGTGTGTGTGTGCGTGACTGCACGGATGGGTTAAATGTGGAGGACACACTCCTCGGTGTGTAAGTACAGTAGGCAAAATAGATCACTAAGAAGTTATCACTGTAAATATAATTATATATATATATATCACTGGACACACACTCACTCACACAGACACACTCTATATGGGGCAATTTGGAGAATTCAATTGACTTGATCCATGTTTTTGGACTGTGGGTGGAAACCGGAGAACCCGGAGGAAACCCACACAGACACAGGGAGAACATGGAAACTCCACCCAGTTTGGGATTCGAACCGGGAATCCCTAGCACTGAGAGGAGAACGTGCCAACCACTAAGCCACCGTGCCGCCCTATTTTATATTTATATATATATATATATATATATATATATATATATATATATATATATATATATATATATATTAATTGTGATGCTGGTATTAAAGCATTAGTGTTTTAATGTTTGCATGTTCTCTCCATGTACGCATGGCCTTCCTTCCACATTTCAGTTCGGATCTGTACACTGGCAGCAGTTTGGGGAAGGACCATTTCTGTGCAGCACCTGTACCGTGGGTCCACAGGCTCAGCGCACGTTTCTGTTCGCCGCTGGTCCGAGTTTAATGTTCAGGTTAAGAGGAAAGCCAAAACGACCTTTACTTGTTTACAATTGAAGTCAGAATCAGAATCAGAATACTTTATTAATCCCCCTATTTATTAATATTATTAAAAAAATTAACAATGAGCACAAATACCAATAAATATGCAATAAATTAAAAGTAAAGTGGTGGGTGTATAGTATGTAATATCTGTTATCGTAAGAAATTTTAAATATATTGAAAATATAGTGCTCTGTGTGGTAGAGGCAAGTCAACTTGCTTTTAAAATCCTAAATTTGTTTTTAATTTACAGCCTAACGGTGAGGTTACAGGAGCATCAGGACAAAAAAAATGCCGAAAAACAGCAGCAACGGAGATGTGCGAATGTTCTGGACATGCGTGAGAATTCCCTCTCCTCATTCACGTGAGCTCGGCGGGTACACACCTCTCCCAGACCCGACACAAAGCCAGAGCGTCGGCCACGGCGCCCAAATGGGCGCGTAGTGAGGACGGAGAGGAGGCGTGCGATGCGAGGCCAAACGGCGCAGTGAGCGGCGTTAACAGGGTGAAAGAGTAATAAGAAGACAATGAGCGAGAGAAACGGCTTTTTAAACGACCTTCGTCGGCGTGAATGGCTCTGACTTTTGTCTTGAGAGCTCCACCCGCTGAATGGCCTGAAATAAGCAGTCAATGAGCTGCCGATGAATAGACAACCGTCCCATGAGGCTCTTATCCCGTGGTCCTCCGGGCGCGCAGGTCCGTCCCGGCGCAGGCTGACCCCCGCTGGAGAGAGCAGGCACCCGTCGCAGAACAAAGGGGCCGAATTAGCCGAGGCTTGGCTCCGCCCACTCATCGCCGTCGCTCGGCCTGGGTTTTCCGAAGCGCCTGATTTTCCACTCGGCTGGAAATCATTAACGCTGGCCGATGAATACAGCCCCAAAAAGTGGACAAAGCCGAGAGAACGGGGAGGACGGGAGGCCGCACACGTGAAAACGGAGTTTCCTCAGTGTTTACAAGCGTAAACACATTCCACGGTGCATTAACTCGGCCGAGTCGTAAAGCACTTTGTATTTCAGAGGACCGTAACGTGTTGAGTTCCAAACTCAATTTTATTTACCTCAGAATGTGAGGCGATTTTTGGAAAACACTCCTGATTTAACGCCAGAGTGCCAAATATGGGCAAAATCAGGACTTCAGAATGATGCCCGACCCTCTGCACCCCATGTATCCTGCACATTTCTTCATCATAGTAAATTTAAAATAAAGTTAGTGTGAACAACGCAGCAGCGATACACAACAAACAGTGGGACTCAAAGGTTTCCTAAGATTCTTTCTTATAGAATTCTATACAATTCATTTTTATAATAACGCAAAGATTTGGGTCACCTAATGTATCCATCCATTATCTTCCGCTTTATCCTCTATTAGGGTCGCGGGGGGTTCCCCATGCCCATCCAGGGGAGAACGTTTCGGGCGCTGGGCACATACACCCAGGACAGGACGCCAATCTATCACTGGGCACACACTCACTCACACAGACACACTCTATATGGGGCAATTTGGAGAATTCAATTGACCTTGATCCATGTTTTTGGACTGTGGGAGGAAAGCGCAGAACCTGGAGGAAACCCACGCGGACACGAGGAGGACATGGAAACTCCACCCAGATTGAGAGGAGAACATGCCAAACTGCCTAAGACACCGTGCCGCCCTCCCCCCTAATGTAAACACTGTGATCTCATGTTGGGTCACATGATCAACAATTAGAATCCATCCAGCTGGAATGCATAATGCCATTATAGACACATTAAAGGAAAACATACCAAATTACAAGAATTATACAGATTAAAATAAATCCCATCACCTATGTCACTGCTGTTCGATATGAATGTGTGAAAGGAAAATAACGCGTGTGTGTGTGTGTGTGTGTGTGTGTGTGTGTCCAGCTTCTTCAGCCATCTGTCCAATCTGGTGACCCTAAGCCCCAGAGCAGACTGTGACTGAGTGCTGCTCTTCATTCTGCTCGCTCTCTACAGATCGTCCCTCGTTCTCCTTTCACCTGAAGTCACCCGGCCGCCATCTGAGCCGCCGCATGGCCAATTCATCCCGCACATGTACGGCGGCATCAGCGACCGTCACAGGTCCACCCCCATTTATGCTCCCGCCGCGGGTCCACGGCTCCGTACGTACGAGCCCACAGAGTCGAGTCCTGTACGTAAACAAAGCCAGCTCGTCTCCGACTCGGCCTGGCAGGGCTCGGCCGCCGCATGCTGTGTGCTCAAGACTTGTACACAGAGTTCCATTAATAAATAAAAATAAAAAATAAAACTACTATGGGGCAGCACGGCGGCTTAGTGGTTTAGCATGTTCTCCTCTCAGCACTAGGGATTCCCGGTTGGAATCCCCATCTGGGTGGAGTTTCCATGTTCTCCCCGCGTGGAGGATTTCCTCTGGGTTCTCCGGTTTCACAGTCCAAAAACATGGATCAAGTCAATTGAATTCTCCAAATTGCCCCATATAGAGTGTGTGTGTGGGAGTGAGTGTGTATCCAGTGATAGATTGGCGTCCTGTCCTGGGTGTATCTGCCCAGCGCCTGAAACGTTCTCCCCTGGATGGGCATGGGGAACCCCCCCGCGACCCTAATAGAGGATAAAGCGGAAGAAAATGGATGGATGGATGAAATAATAAAACTACTATTGGGGCGTCACGGTGGCTTAGTGGTTAGCACGTGCTCCTCTCAGCACTAGGGATTCCCGGTTCGAATCCCAATCTGGGTGGAGTTGGCATGTTCTCCCCGTGTCCCCTGTGGGTTTCCTCCCACAGTCCAAAAACATGGATCAAGGTCAATTGAACTCTCCAAATTGCCCCATATAGAGTGTGTCTGTGTGTTTGAGTGAGTGTGTGCCTAATGATAGTTTGGCGTCCTGTCCTGGGTGTATCTGCCCAGCACCCAAGACGTTCTTCCCTAGATGGACATGGGGAACCCCACCGCAACCCTAGTAGAGGACAAAGCGGAAGAAAATGGATGGATGGATGGAAAACTACTATTATAATTCCAAAATGGATATTATTCATCTTAAAATGTAAAAATGTTTGAACAATGTACATTTAGAGTTCCAAAAATCAAAGCACAGTGGAAATACGCTGCTGTTTTTAGTTTCACAGACAAATATTCACCTCATTATGAAGCAGAAACAAAAAGCAAACGTTCAATAACATTTACAAGTCTCCCAAAACCTCCAGCTATGATGTCATAGTTTAGCTCAGAGGCCCGGACCACATGGTCTTTACTGCCGAGACATAAACAGCATCCTTCCCGTTTTTTTTTTTTTTTTAAGAGTATGTGTGCAGACGGAGCTAAATAGCGTCCCACTTCTGCTGATTCATGAAAGCCAATTATCTCATCAGTCCCAAATCAGCTCTCGTTTGAACGGGCGCCAAGTCGCACTCGCTGAACAGAACGCACACACTCACACAACGCAGCGCTCGCGGCTCATTCATCAAAGAGGACTGATGATGGACGCAATTCAGCGGGCTACCTCAGAGGGACAGGACCCCCTCCCTCTGTCTCACACACACACACACACTCACTCCTCTCCCTCAATTCCTTCCTTTGATTGAAACACCACACGAGGAAAAGTTAAGGCAGAGACGAACACTGAATGAAGGATGACACGGAAACACCATCAGGCAATTTCATGCTTTCACCTCAGTGGCAACACATTGGGGAAGGCCCATTCCTGTTCCTTTCATTATTTATCATTCATCCATCAGGACTCAATGAGACCCCGAACCGGGCGGCGCAGTGGCTTAGTGGTTGGTATGTTCTCCTCTCAGTGCTAGGGATTCCCGGTTCGAATCCCAATCTGGGTGGAGTCTCCATGTTCTCCAAGTGTCCGTGTGGGTTTCCTCCCACAGTCCAAAAACATGGATCAAGGTCAACTGAATTCTCCTAATTGCCCCATATAGAGTGTGTCTGTGTGAGTGAGTGTGTGTCCAGTGATAGATTGGCGTCCTGTCCTGGGTGTATCTGCCCAGCGCCCGAAACGTTCTCCCCTGGATGGGCATGGGGAACCCCCACCGTGATGCTAGTAGAGAATAAAATGGAAGATAAGGGATGGATGGATGGATGGAGACCTTGAAGCCACCCCATCTAACCGTCGCCCAGTTCTTATCAGCGCTCTGTCTGAAGTTCATACACTTCACACTAAACCTGCAGCAGCTTTTAAAAACATTTATTTAAAATCCTTTAGGTTCTCCTGTTGCAGCCCTGACAGCCCTCACTCTCTTTTGTGCAAACCTTTCAAACTCAGGACCCGAATAACACTGAACTCTGTGATCCGTGGGCTTGTCTGAATACTTTGGTGCATGTTCTTCCACGGGTCCCCTCCAAACCCGTGGGCATGAACTCGCGATCGACGATCCAAACGTGTGCACACCAACTGATTTGTGCGTATCGTTCATCCCGTCTCGGCAAAAGAACGCGGCGCAAAGAGGCGGAACAGGGTGCGAGCGCTGCTTTGAAGTCACATCAAAGGGAATTAGGATCAATCAGAAGATGACGGAGTCCGAAAAACCTCCGAATTACAGATTTATCTTTTCATTTCCTCTCGGTCGGCACGCCGTCAGTACACTGGCTTTAATTCTCGTACAATTCGCATGTGTTTTTTCATCAGATGGCCGCGTCTGGATTCCTCGAGATCAGCAGTGATTGGCTACCGACGTCTGAGGTCACGGTTTTAAGAGGAATGTCAGTGATTCACAAGCTTTAAAATAAACAACCACATTATATATAGTTAAAATATTCTAAATTACATCTCTATTTGGATCGCCTCTAAGTGCTAGGGATTCCCGGTTCAAATCCCAATCTGGGTGGAGTTTCCATGTTCCCCCCGCCTCCATGTGGGTTTCCTCCGGGTTCTCCGGTTTCCTCCCGCAGTCCAAAGACATGGCTCAAGGTCAATTGAATTCTCCAAATTGCCCCATATAGAGTGTGTCTGTGTGAGTGAGTGTATGCCCAGCGATCGATTGGTGCCCTGTCCTGGGTGTATCTTCCCAGCGCCCGAAACCTTCTCATGGTCATGGGGAACCCCACCGCGACCCTACTAGAGGATAAAGGGGAAGATAATGGATGGATATTTATATGCATAGTTGTATATTATATTATATTTCACATTTCATATAGCGATATACTGTATAAAAAAAAAATAAATATATAATATATATATATATATATATATATATATATATATATATATATAAAAAAAAAAAAAAAAATATATATATATATAATATAATATATATATATATATATATATATATATATATATATATAAAATTTTCTTATTTTAAATTTAAATTATAACTTTAAAAAAAGGGTAATCGGGGTCCGTGACCATAATTTCATTCTTATCTCATGTACCACATATGATATTAATGATAATACAATTTTCTTGAATCTTGAATAAAATAAAATGATATCGTTTAGTATAATGTATGGTATTCGGTGGTACACACCTTAACTATTTAAATTCTGTCGAAAAACAGAGAGCTGATGTAACGAAGCGTTATTTTCCTTGATGTCCTTAAAATAACAAAAAAAAAAACCCAGCAAAAACAAAACAGGAGGAATCTGTCAGTAGTGCCGGGGGACACACAGAGAGCACGAGCCCAACAGGAACCAGTCGTTCCTGGCCCGGCCCTGCTGCACACAATGGCTGGGAGAATAGAAGGAACCGCGAGTTGGGCAGAGATAGCGCCGCTGTCAGGAACCTCAGGGCGGGCAGGATGTCTCTGCCCTCTGATATCCCCCTCCGTTCACACACTCTCTCCTCCTGGCCTGGCCGGGATGTTTTCATCCTCAGGTAATTAAAGTCGGAAGCCCCCCGAGGGCCTGACCTCCGCCGTCCAGCCGGAGCGGGGATCCGCTCTATCTGCCTTCCGCAAGATCTGCTCAGGGCATCAACAAGCCATCGCACCAGCCAGAGCACACCGGCCATCGCGGCCGGCGAGGAACGCCCGGCGGTGCCGCGGCAAACGTGGCACGGACTCAGAAATCGTGGTCCTCCCACCACCCCAATCATTGGCTCCAGATGGATGCTTATTATTCAAGCATTTATAATGTTCCTTCATTCGCTTTGACTTAACAACACGCTGCCTAAAAGCATATTCAGTGTCCTATTTGAATCATTAAAAAAAAAAAAAAGAAATCTCTTTGTTGCCATGGCAACCCGAGTGCAGATAAAGATGCTACAACTCTGCAAAAAACCCAGGAACACTACAGCCATCGCCAACGTCACGCCATGAGCTTTCTGCAGATCATATTTAAAAAAAAAAACAAAGTGGTAATAGATAATCAGCTCATGATCGGTATTCCAATTCATCCCAAAAATCTGCTACCGGAATCGAAGCATCATATACAGTTTGTGCACAATTAACTTATTAAACATTGAGCTGTAATGATGTCACGGCTTTCACAGCTTGTTGATACTCCAGACGGACTTATTTATTAAACAATAATTAAATAATTTTTTTTTATTTCGATAAAAGGAAGAAAAAAATGATGCAGGCCTCACATGATCCACATGTTCGAGCTGAACCATCAAATCCACTCCACAATGCGACGCAAACGTTCTCCAAATACGCGGAAGGACCACTGACCCTGATGACCAGGCTGTCCGGCTTGTTGCCATGGCGACGGCACTGCAGCATCGCGGTCGAGGTGGGCGGGTGTCCTGCTGCGCTCGAGCAGGATGGCAATTAAAGTTAGTATCTTTTCCGGAGCCCGGCGATGCAAAGCAAACTTCCCATGACGACGGCAGAGTTGTGGACAGGGAAGTGATGGAGGCGGAGGCGGAGGCGGAGGCTCGGCCTCAGGTCCATGACACGTGGTGTTCGTCGCTGCACGTGTTGGATTGCATCCCCAATGCCAAATGCATCGCCGTGGGGGGTTGGGATGCGAGACGTTGAGAAGCTGATGCCCGTTTCTTCAGATGATTGTGATTTAGTTTCAGAATGAGCTTTTTATAGCGACGGGGATGCGAGTCGCCTTCCAGGAGAAGAAGGCCATATTGCGCAGCCAGCTGTTTGTACAGTAGCCATATTCGTAACTGCTGTTCACGGGAGTAACGTGTTAATGCGTCTGCCGTGTTGGTCAGCGGACGTGACATTCAACTCGCCTGTCAATCACAGCCATTACTGTGAACATCGAAAAAGAAATGTTGTTTTTTATTTTTCCGACTGAGAGAAAAAGCCATAAGGACACGGAGAGAACATATCAATCCACACAAAATTCTCCGCATCTACTCGGCCCGAGACTCGAACCCAAAACCTTCCTGCCGTGCAGAAACTGCCCTATACATCCATCCATCCATCCATCCATCCATTATCTTCAGCTTTAGTCTGTACTAGGGTTGCGGGGGGAGGGGGTTCTGTTCTTTGATGATTAGGACCATGTATTATTATTGTTATTATTATAATACATCCATTATCTTCCGCTTTGTCCTCTACTACGGTCGCGGGGGGTGGGGGTGGTGGTGAACATTTTGGGTGCTGAGCAAACACACCCAGGACACACACTCACTCACACAGACACACTCTATTTGGAGCAATTCGGAGAATTCAATTGACCTTGAATCCATGACTTTGGACTGTGGGAGGAAACCGGAGAACCCGGAGGAAACCCACGCGGACACGGGGAGAACATGGAAACTCCACCCAGATCGGGATTCGAACCGGGAATCCCTAGCGCCGAGAGGAGAACATGCTAAACCACTAAGCCACCATGCCGCCCCTGCCCTAAACACTAGTACTTAATTCCCGGGACACGCGAATGGGTGGATTTTCATTTTGGAGAACATGTTTCCGTAGTGTGCAGCTAAAAACATCAAAAGAGCCAACAAGCAGAACCCAAATCCGAATGGAACGTGTAGCAAACCCTAAACTTCCCTCCACCCCATGAAGACGTGGGTCACGGCTGGCTCGGCCGGTGAAACCACAGAACCATCCCACACACTGAGCGTGCTCTGATGCGAGCGCCGGGTTTCGGGTTCCGTCGATGTTTTTCCCAGCCGTCCTCCGTCCTCTGTTCCGCACTCTGCTACTCCACTTTTGTGGTCGCTGGCAGCGCCGCTGGACGTCTACTCGATAACTCTTTCTGTCTCACCGTGACCCTCAACGAGCTGCCTTCCTCTCGACTCCCATCGTTTCCTCGTCCCCTCGTTCTCCCTCTCATCCGGAGCCGGCGACGGTGGCAGACAGTCGGATGCTCCACCTCGGATTAATTAGACCGGACATCTTCATCCAGAAGAATAACGAGGGAGAGGTCCAGCCGTATCAGGTGTTTACAGAACATCTCCTGACCGTCGACACCTTTCTTTTTAATTAATTCCTCGTTTTGTTCTTCGGTAACGATGTGAATTTTATAAAAACACATTTATAAAGTCGGCGGGTTCTTCAGGTCAGACTCGAGACTACAGGCCCGGGGGCTGGCGGCCGAAGCCTCCGTTCTGCTCTGAGCGAAGGAGTGGGTTTTATGAGGTAATGACATAAGTCACTCCGGATAGAGACGTCTGCGAAATCCTTCAAACGTCATTTCTGAAAGCGTCGACATCAGCACAATCTGCACTCATTTATTTATCCATGAGCTAAACATCACCGCAAAGCCATTTTTTTTTATATGCACTATAAAAGCTGAGTAACTGTGTGAAGCGCTCTCACGTTCAACAGATCGTCTCGTAAAAGAAAAAAAACCCAACTGCATCATTTTTAAAGAAAATGGAATTAAATAGGGTAAGTCAATTGAACTCTCCAAATTGCCCATATAGTGTGTGTCCCGTGTGAGTGAGTGTGTCTCACACGGGGCAGATTGGCGTCCTGCCTGGTTGTATCTGCCCAGCGCCCGAGACGTTCTCCCCTGGATGGGCATGGGGAACCCCCCTGCGACCCTAAAAGAGGATGAAGTGGAAGATAATGGATGGATGGAATAAAATACAATAAACAGGATTCGTAACCAAAGTGCAGGGACGCGAGCCTTAAACGCCGACTTCAGCGTATTTATTCAGTCCCTGAAGGTTCATGACCTCACGTTCAAACCAAATATGCTTCCAAATTTATAAGAACAGTTTGGGGAAGGCCCGTTTCTTGAGTAAAAGGACAAATACAGCTCCCTTAAGTCACTAAAGGTGATATTTAAATGTAAACATTTGAAACAAAACGCTGCCATGTAGTCTATCCATTCACCCATTATCGTCCGCGTTTTCCTCTATTAGGGTCGTGGTGGGGGTTCCACCACAAACGATTCTTAAATCCAACTTCAGGACCGAGCTGATGAAGCCGGAGACGGGTTTTTATGAGGGATCACAGTCGGACTCAGCCGGTCCGATCCTAATCCATTCATTCAGCTTAACTCCATTACCATCGCATCATGTGTCCTCGCTCGGTCCCAGAGGTCCTCTGCTTCCCCATTCATGTCATTCATGGCAAGCCCTCGGCCCACACGGCTCCCTCCACAGAAATAATAAATAATTGATGACAAGAGTGTGGATTTGCGCGACTGTAAGCCTTCTTTCATATGGTAATTACTCACAAACAGTTGTTTTGAATAAAGCCATCCTTGTCCCAGCCCTCCTCCTCCTCCTCCTCCTCCTCCTCCTCGGGCCCCTGAATCGTGCAGGGAGGGGAATGCGGTGCCAAGCGTAGATAAACTCAACTACATTTATAGCTCTAATCCATCACACACACACACACACACACACACACACACACACACACACACACACACACACACACACACACACACACACACACAAGCACAAGCACCTTCAGCCCTCAGCTGATGTAAAGTGCCTTTTCAGAGAGTGGTACTCTGTGTAGGAGCTTAAGGGGTCTTAATAACAGGCGTTCGTCTTTTCCGTCTCTAATTAGTTGCACTTTTCGATTCGCGCCTGGCAAAAAGCCGTAAGTGCCGGGCTCGCGCACCATTCATAAACTCCTTTCACCGCGTGCCAACGGGCCGCGGAAATATACAGAATTAGGTGGCCGAGCGTCCTCCGGGGTATGGCATTGTCCTGAGTGAGAACGTAGAGCGCCGTGTGTCATGATGAATTAATGATGAGCGTCATCACATCGAATGAACACGCTGTCTGAGCGTGCGGAGAACGCGAGCATCAAGGAAAAATCCATCCCATCGTCACACGCGTCGAGTACCTTACGAGTACCTAACGTACTTATGTACGTAAATAGTGATCACTATTCACGTTGTAAATAGTGAATGATTTGTTTTATAGTAAAATGCTCCGTTAAACTTCAACAGTTAAACACTTAAAACATCTGGGTGGAGTTACCACGCTCTCCCCGTGTCCACGTGGGTCTCCTCCGGGTTCTCCGGTTTCCTCCCACAGTCAAAAAACATGGTTTAAATTGCCCCCATATAGTGTGCCCAGCGTGTGGATCTGCCCAGCACCCAGTGCCCGAAACGTTCTCCCCGGAGTCTTTGGAATGCGGAACGTGACATGCAAAACTCCACACAGAGACGTCCCCATTCTCCCCAACTGAGAATCGAGGGACATCCAGGGGAGAACGTTTCAGGTGCTGGGCAGATACACCCAGGACAGGGCGCAAATCTATCGCTGGGCACACACTCACTCACACAGACACGCATGCATACACACTCTATATGGGGCAATTTGGAGAACTCAATTGACTTGATCCATGTTTTTGGACTGTGGGAGGAAACCGGAGAACCCGGAGGAAACCCACGCAGACATGGGGAGAACATGGAAACTCCACCCAGATGGGGATTCGAACCGGGAATCCCTAGTGTTCATGCAAACAGGAAAAACAAAACTAAAAAAAAGCCCTTGAAGGCATGGGGTTCTCTAAAAACCTTCCCTAGTGGGTAGTTCCTCTTAATGAGTTCCTAGAACTTCTTGCTTTTAAAGAGCCTATATAGTGTAGGCAGCTCTGCAGCTGTACCTTTAGTCTCTCTCTCTCTCTCTCTCTTTCTCTCTGCACAGCTGTGAATTATTATGTGGACAATTTAATGCTGCCAAAAAGGAAATAGTAGATTAAGATCATATCGTTGCATCACTGCCAAAATCTGTGCATGCTCCTCGTCCTCGGAGGAGGGAACTTCTCGGAGACGGCGCTCCCCTCAACTGTGGCGCTCATCCTCGCACTTCCCCCTTTTCCGTGAGAGGAGGATGTGCAGACAGGGACGTGCTTTCGGGGGATAAACCGTTCCCATCATTCCTGAGACTCAGAGTTTTCCAGCCGCTGAAAGCGAACCGAGCCGGAGCCCGCAGATCAAAAAGCATCCGGATGATGGACAGACTGCGAACGGATCCGGTTCTGTAAACGCTACGGTGCAAATAACAAACACATGCGGACCTCATGCGTCCCGTCCTGCGTCCCGTGGGCCAGCCCTCCCTCCCGGAGGAAGGTGCACGGGACCGGACGTTGATGAAGTGACCCGAGGACGGATGGGAACGCGATCACCAGCATGTAGGGTGTAAAAACACCGCGCACCAACTTTAACGCGTTTCTGACCTTATAAGGTGAGACGGGTTCGTAGGCTGGCCGCGTCACGGCTCGGCGAGCGGCCCGTCGGTTCAGGGTATGGTCTTAATCTCGCCTCCCGCCGCAATCTGCACTCATTCCAACGATGGCACCGGAGTGTGTTTTGGAAAGTATAAATCAGAGCGCGATTGCGAGGCCATGGAATAACACGCCACGCCGCAGCTCGGTACCGCAGGCATTCCGAGGCGGTCCATACCTTCCCCTTTTTGGGGAAAAGAAGTTGGTCAGCTACTTCGCCTCGAGCCAAAACGTCTGCAAAAATCAATGGAAACAGCAGAGGAACGTCTTTACAGGGGCAGCGACGGGAACCGGGGAACTGTATACACGAAAAAAGTATTTAAATCACAGACACAGAACCCAAAGAACCGGGTCAGGGTTCTCAGGATGTACAGAGAAGCCTATCCACAAGAGTCTGTAATGTATCATCGATCCATCCATCCATTACCTTCCTCTTTATCCTCTACTAGGTTCCCTTGCCCATCCAGGGGAGAACGTTTCGGGCACTGGACAGATACACCCAGGACAGGGGGGCAATCTATCACTGGACACACACTCACTCACACAGACACACTCTATATGGGGCAATTTGGAGAACTCAATTGACCTTGATCCATGTTTTTGGACTGTGGGAGGAAACCAGAGAACCTTATGTGGACATGGGGAGAACATGCAAACTCCACTCAGGTTGGGATTCAAACCGAGAATCCCTAGCGCTGAGAGGAGAACATACCAACCACTAAGCCGCCCGAGTGTGTAACGTAACCGTGAGTGTTCTGACCAATTCATCCATGAGGACCATTTGAACATCTGGAACATCATCGCAGTTCCAGTTCATCCCATATGTGTTGGATGAGGTCAAAATGCAGGCCAGCGGGGGTCCGAATTGCTCTGGACACTGCCGGGACATTCAAAGCCCTTCCCCAAAGTGTTCTCACGCGGTCTCAGATGTTCCGATTAGAAGGCCGGATGCTGCGGATGCTGTGTTGTAAGATTCAGGCGGCTGTCCTGATACTTTTGGACATACAGTGCGTTCATCACGGCGGGAGATGAGACGCAGTTTCTGATGACACAGTCTCCACTTTTTTGCCGCATTTGGAGTTTTTTCCCCCGTCTGGAAATTAAAGCCGAGCTCGTTAAGACTCTGATCGCAGACACCGCTTGCAAGTCTGATGCAAGTGATTGCAAATCATCCGGAAGACCAGACGCCGAAGGAGAACGCCCGGAACGCACGGCGCTATTCTGTAACCGCTGATGAAAGCGCCGCGACATTGTACAGTAATAAAAGCAAACAAGAACGGCGCTCACGGATGTTCATTAAAAAGCGGCGTAGACGCTAGGGGTGCGAAGCTCTCAGTGTCTGGCAATTCAATTCCGATTTTTGAGGTCACGATTCAATTCTGAATCGATTTTCGATTCAGAAACGATTTTCGATTTAGAAACGATTTACATTGCAAGCAAAGGTTAATTTTAGGTTCAGGTTTTAGGTTAAATCGGCTCGCTTTTCAAATAAAAACGGTCGGTTTGTCCACTCCAATGCACATGCTGTAAAATTTTGAATAAAAATTAATTTCATCCACCCATCCATTATCTTCTGCTTTCCGGGCAGATACACCCAGGACAGGACGCCAATCTAATGCTGGACACACACTCACTCACACAGACACACTCCATATGGGGCGATTTGGAGAATTCATTCACCTTGATACATGTTTTTTGGGAGAAAACCCACACGGACACGGGGAGAACATGGAAACTCCACCCAGATTGGGATTCGAACCGTGAATCTCTAGGACTGAGAGGAGAACATGCTAAACCACTAAGCCACCATGCTGCCCAAAATGTATTTTAAAAAATCCAAATTGTAATTATTTGTATTTTATCCCCAAATTAAATTGGATGACACTTTTATTTCTCGGTTGCCAGGAGGCTTTGAGTCACTCGCATTGAAATGTTTGTAAAATAAAGCTCTGCATGCTTTTAAATTTAAGGAAACAGTTTGGGGAAGGCCTGCACGACAGGGAACCACCGCCACAATACAGTCGTCTACACGGTGAAGCGAACGGAGCTGTTCATTGGCTCGGCCCGTCCGTTGGTTTGAATGACGTTTCGTTCGGATGCTGTCCACCGCCGGTCCCGTGTCCCGCCTCCCGAACACAGGGGGCATCCCAAGATCCCCGAGCCAGCATTAATAAACCGGCACAAGGGGCTGGGTCATTAAGAATGACAAATGGGGGCATTCATATCGCGCCACTAGAGGTGAAGTCCTCGGGTGCGAGACAAATGTAAGCGTTAGAGACGTCCAAAATAAATAAATAAATAAATAAATAAAATAAAAACGCGCAGGATCAGATTGCCGTGGCTGTCCGGACTCGTGACTCGTGACTGCGAATAGTGATCAGCAGTCAAGTGATTCAGATCATTTCAGTAACGGATGAGAATCCACGGCTACAGATGGCCGGCATCCAACTCGGAATGTTCAGCGATGAAACATTGAAGCTCTTTAATAATTTTCATCGTCCAAAAAAAAAAAAATTATAAAATAAAAATTATATATATATTTAAATGAATCGATTCGGTTAACAATAACAATAATTGGAAGGCCGTGGGCAGCACGGTGGCTTAGTGGTTCAGCATGTTCTCCTCTCAGCCCTAGTGATTCCTGGTTCAAATCCCAATCTGGGTGGAGTTTCCATGTTCTCCCCGTGTCCGTGTGGGTTTCCTCCGCATTCTCCGGTTTCCTCCCACAGTCCAAAAACATGGATCAAGGTCAATAGAATTTTCCAAATTGCCCCATATAGTGTGTGTCTGTGTAAGTGTGTGCCCAGCAATAGATTGGCCAGCCCAGCGCCCAGCGCCCGAGACGTTCTCCCCAGGATGGGCATGAGGAACCCCCCACGAAGAGGATAAAGGGAAGATAATGGATGGATGAATTAAACAGCTGAGTCTGGAGGTCCGGTAACAGCATCCCGTCAGGACAGTGATGGTTCACACGTTGTACAGTGTATTCTCTTTCGCGGGGTCGCTCGTCCCCCGTCCCCGTCCCCGTCCCCCCCGATGTCACCCCACGCAAGCCTGCAAACAAGATTTGAACCTCGCCGTCCACATGATCCTCCGAGGGCCGTACCGGCCTCAGCGGGCAAACACTTCAGATCTTTATCGTCTTGTGAGATTTACCAGCGGCGTCCCCCCCCCCCCCCCACAGACTGGATCCCCGAGGCCGGGTGTGTGTTTTTTCTTCTTCTTCCCTCTGAACCCCGACGTGAAGTGAATCTCGCGAACGGCGCGTCGTCACCGGCGGCGGGCAGGCTGTTGTGTTAAAAACGCTCCCTTCAGTCTTTCATGGGGAGATAATGCCGAGTAATTCGGCCCGATTCCCCATTCATTGGGCCCACTTTGGATGCGCCAGGGGTCCCGCTCCGTTCGGCGGCGGGCGTTTAACAAAATGAAGGCACTGAAAAGGCGAGGTTCATCCCCTCGTTCTTGCCTTTCGCCTCGCCACCGATGTTTTCTGCCTCTGCCGCTTTCGCGAATTGGCTCTGCTGAAAAATAATTGACACTGGGCATTCTTCGAGGAGGCGCCCGCTGATCGTTTGGCAACAACACAATTTTGCTGCGTGCTGAGCGAGCGGGCGAGTGATTGCTGCAATTTCTCTGGTCGCTGTGACATAGAGGGGATGGAAATGAATTAGCGGCGGCGTCGACGGCGGCGAGGCGGAGGAGGGGGGGGAGCGGCGAACGAGCAGGAAGAAGGAGAGGATGAGCCAGATAGACGGCGCACTTGGTTAAAGGAACGCTGTTTTTTTTTCTCCGGTTCCGGTCTCTGGCGGAACGCCGACGTAACGCTCCGACTGACGCGAAGGCGCAGGATCACCGTGGTTAAGACGGTCATGCTGTAAGGGAAACGGGCCTTCCCTAAACTGTTGCCACTAATACTTGCTTCTGGCATCCGCTGCTGTTTGTCCTTTGAGAGCAGAGGTTCATTAAAAGCTATTTAAAGCGATTAGTTAATAGTTCAATGAATAATTAAAACACTTTCAAACGTGCTTTATTTCAGCTGATTAATTAGGTTAATAATTGATTAACTGAAGGGAAACCTTGAGGTTGGCAAGTTCTCTTGTCAGTGCTAGGGATTCAGCTTGGAATCCCAATCTGGGTGGAGTTTCCATGTTCTCCCCGTGTCTGCGTGGGTTTCCTTCGGGTTCTCCGGTTTCCTCCCACAGTCCAAAAATCATGGATCAAGGTCAATTGAATTCTCCAAATTGCCCCATAGAGTGTGTCTGTGTGAGTGAGTGTGTGTCCAGTGATAGTTTGGCACCCTGTTCTGGGTGTATCTGCCCAGCACCCGAAACGTTCTCCCTGGATGGGCATGGGGAACCCCCCGCGACCCTAGTAGAGGATGAAGCAGAAGATAATGGATGTATGGATGGATGGAGACCTTAAGCTTAACCCTTAACCCTCCTCCAAGTCATTTTTTGTGACTGATTGAACCGTATTGCGCAGTCCACGATTGGACGAGGCCATGCCTCTTTGGTCTAACCTCACAGACTCAATGAATCATGCTTTAAAACGTCAAAGAATCTCTAGCGATTGATTTTGGAACATAATGGACGACGTGCTCTTTAAGGAGGAACCGTCAGGTGTCGAGCGACTGAGCGCGTGTTCTACGGCACCGACGGAGCATTGACTGCCCGCCCGTCTGCACGGCGCTCGTTTGTCTCGCGGCCAGAGCCGGCGAGTGATCGGCGCACTTCTATCCATCCTCTAATCCTTCATTCTGGCACGAGCGGCGATTGAGCGAATACATCAATACGTGAAGTGAAAACGCAGGGGCTTACTGTCTCTGCGCATCGATTCGGAGCTCGCCAAGGAGTCCAGGCTGCGGGGCTCGAAACAAATCTTAATTACGCTCCTCTTTACTGGGCCACGGAGGCCGACCTTTCATAAAACGCATCTTGGAATCCATATTTCAAATTAAACAGGTGGGAGAGGCCCATAAAGCGGCGAGGCGGAACGTCCTGCACCGTCAGACTCGCCGGAGAGGCATGAATAAAAAAAAAACACTTCCATCATTTAACTGGCTATTAAAGGTGATTAAGCTGTGTGTGTGTGTGTGTGTGTGTGTGTGTGTGTGTGTTGCGAAAAGAATGGTTGAAACAAACTGTGTACATTCTTAGGAAGTTCTTACGAAGCTTTCAGACAGAAGGTATAGTTCCTAGAACCTGGCCTCCAATCATTCGGTGTATGAGGTTTGCAGATGATGTCTTTAAACATATATGAGACGGACTGACTCAAGAGAAATCTCTTTACCCAGAATTCCCCTCGCTGTGCGTTCTCAGGTCTCCATCACGCAGCAAAGCAGCAGAGGGAAAAATCTCCCAGACTCAGAGTTTCAAATGAATAAAAGATGTCGCCATAGCAACCGGCAGCAGCCTCGCATCGCTTCAGTCTTGAGTTTTATGGTGTGAACAGAAACAGAAAAAAAAAACACCTTTGACGGAACGCCGTTCTTACAGAACCTCCCCCGAACTGAAGGGTTCTAAAATACGTTCCCAGCAAACTGGTTTAGCTTAATTCAGTCCCATGTATAAAATCAATCACTGTATGCTTCCAGGTATGCAAAAACAGTTTGGGGAAGGCCCTTTGCTCCTCAAGCATCACTTAACAAAGCAAGGTCCACAAGTCATGATGATGTGACCCAGGTCTCTCACATCCAACATCAGTGTCTGACCTCGCCAATGCGCCTAATGCATTCTAATTCTATTTAATTATTTAGCAGACGCTTTTATCCAATTTATTATTAGTTATTATATTATATATTATTTATATATGGCCAGCGATGGATTGGCCGAGACTTCTCTGGGCATGGGGAACCTAAAGAATAAAGTGGAAGCTGATGGATGGATGGATTATATATATATATATATATATATATATATATATATATATATATATACACGGCGGCACGGTGGCTTAGTGGTTAGCACGTTGGCCTCTCAGTGCTAGGGATTCCTGGTTCGAATCCCCATCTGGGTGGAGTTTCAATGTTCTCCCCATGTCTGCGTGGGTTTCCTCCGGGTTCTCCGGTTTCCTCCCACAGTCCAAAAACATGGATCAAGTCAATTGAATTCTTAAAATTGCCCCACATAGAGTGTGTCTGTGTGTGAGTGAGTGTGTGCCCAGCGATGGATTGGCGCCCTGTCCTGGGTGTATCTGCCCAGTGCCCGAGACGTTCTCCCCTGTATGGGCATGGCGAAGCCCCCCGCGACCCTAATAGTGGATAAAGCGGGAGATAATGAATGAATGGATGAATATATATACACACACACACACACACACATATATATATATATATATATATATATATATATATACACACATATATATACACACAATCTAGAATGAAGATTCATTAACAACAGGATATCATAAATTCTTTATGTGTAATTTGTCCACATTATTATATAAGGATAAAAAACGATGCTGTTCATTAATTTAGAACTCAAATCGTTAATTAAATTTAAAATAAAGCTTCGGAATAAAAATAAAGGCTATGTTATTTTCATAACCCAAACTGAACCATCATGACTGTTCTTTTTTTTTTTTTTTTTTTGTGGTCTGCCCTTTTCGCCTCATCATCCTCGCCCCGCATTCCTCCCTCCGACACATTTACACGCCTGCATGCCCATGTGTGACACCTCTGCCACCTTGAGCCTTTTTTTTGTCTTTTTTTCCCCTTTTCAGCTCTAATCTCTAAACATAAATTCAGGAGGCGTGGAGATAACCGGTTACATCTTCACTCCTGGCGCCAGCATCGCCGTTCTGCATCACCGAAAAGCACCTATTCAATAAGATTAGCTGCTGGTGGTGCAGCGCGCCGGCTTTTGTATTCATTAAACGCACATCCCTGGCTTATCAGAAATAAAAAAAAAAAAAACACAAAAAAAAAAAAAAAAAATTTTAAAAGCGAGGTGGGCTTGTCAGGATGGCACATTGTGTGCGAGTCTGAGGGGAAGGCAATGTGCATTAGGGCGATTACAATATCAGCCTGGACCAGATGGAGGCAGGAAAATAAATAGAGTGAGAGAGAAAGAGAGAGAGAGAGAGAGAGAGAGAGAGGGGAGTTGAAGACAGGGAGGTGGTTTTTTGGGAGGTGCAAGACCGGTCGAGTGAGATTGTGTGTAAATGTGTGAGAGTGCGAGCTCGTATTGAGTAAAAAAGAGGAAGAGAAAGAGCCGTTAATTGGCAAAGGAGGACGACGGATTAACAGGAGAGAGAGAGAGAGAGAGAGAGAGAGAGGGGCGAGCGAGCGAGAGAGAGCAAGACACCTGTCAGCTGGAGTGATGTTTGGTTAACCCCGACTAAGGCAACAAAAAAGTGCGGCGAGTCAAGCGACTCCACGCCGAGGGAACGGGTCTAGGCGGCGTTGGCTCCTAAACCCCTCCAGTTCTCAATGGTTTCCGTTCACCGCTGACCGCGGAACGTGGACGAGGGACGAGGCGTCTTATAACGGCAGGCCGAGGTGTTCTTCAGGCATGGGGAACCCCCCCCCCCCCCCCCCACCACAACCCTAAAGAATATAGCGGAAGCTAGTGGATGGATGGATGGATTATATATATATATATATATATATATATATATATATATATATATATATATATATATATATATATATATATATAGGGTCGGTCAGCGCTTTAGAACACCCCAAATGCTTGGGAAGGCAGACTGCATGGATGGGTGCCAGGTTTTATACATGTTGTAATAGGACACACACACACACACACACACACACACACACACACACATACACACAGCTACACCACCACTCAGCATCAGCATCAGCACCAGCATCTGACCACCGCTGGCCTTTATTACACTCTTTAAAATTCATTGCACCACTTGTCACTCACTCATCTCGCTTTCCAGCATCTCTACTTGAAATTCTATAGCTTCCCTCGCTGATAAATTTGTACGCCATCAATGGACTCGTATCGATTCCAGACTAAGAGACGGCGTGTGCATCAATAATTCATCTGCTGCCCCGCACTGTAACTGACGTTGAGGCGAATCGACAGCCGCCACAAACAAAAAAAAACAGAAAACGGGGCTTTATTGCACGTACAAAATGCCTTTCAGCCAAAGACCGGGGCGTGTCCGCCCGTCCCGGAGCGCGCCTTTAAAAACTTTGCACATAGAAACATTTAAAAGAACAGCATCGGAGGACATGATGTAACCGTATGCAAACGCATGGCCGCACACAGAGCCATGAGATGAGCGCTGCCTTCGCTCTGCAGTCACTCGCAACACGCAGACCGATGGCGCAATCGTCGTCTGATGTCAGCTGACATCAATAACAGAGCGTAGAACGGCGGTCTGGCACGCGTCCAGGACGCCTGCACTCGATTGCTCCAAGCGCTTCCATCGCCCAGGGGCAGGTGTTCGTTCGTGCCCGTCCAGCAGGTGAGCGAACGGCGTCCGGTTCTGTTTACATGTGTACGTTCTGAGGCCCGTCCTGCCGCCGAGGGCCGTGACCGTGTCTGGTTTCATTTGGTCGAGCGCGGGAAGGGGAACAGGTGCGAGGCCGCGGCCGTGCAGATGGCCGCAGTGAGGAGACGCCGCTGATCCGGCACCCCGGCCCACGTCCGTCTTCAAACACGGACACCTCGGTTTGATCTGTACGCTACAGAACCTTTAAAGTTTAACAGGTTGTGACAACTACTGTACGGTACTTCATTGAAATTTGCATATCCAATAATGCACTCCACATATACAGCCTCAGGCACAGCTGCTCGTGGTCAGTCCACCCCAGCGGTGATCAGGGATCGAATAGAGAGGAAGCCCTCGAGGATGAAGAGGAACCAAACAGCCAGGTGATTAAAACAGCATTATTGTTAAAAAGCCACGTTGTCGTGCACACCTCACACACTCCTCGGAACAGGCTGCCGGGTTGATGGGTTCTCCCTGAAAACATCTCAAAAGCAACAGAGTAACGCATCGCTTTCAACAAACCCATTCTCACGGCGAGCATCCGAATCATCCGAAATCTTTCCAGCGGTTTACAAATAAAAAAAAACAAATGACAACAAATATCAAAACGTCCCATTAAATAGCTTTTCAAACTTGTTCCATAAAACAAGTCCCATCTCTGACCACACCAACGCCTTCCACCCCCCCAGAACCACACCGACAAGAACTGCCGTCGTCAACGGACCTGCACTCTCAACAATATAGCTGCCAGGTGATTGTTAAATGGCCTAATGGAGATCTGTGGAGAACATGTGAGGGTTAAATGACCTATCGCTTTTTAAAGAATGGCAACATGGAGGCTGAAAAAAAAAAAAAAAACCTACAGCGTTGCACAAGAAGCAAAGATGGTTCTAAAAGGAGAACATCCCTTTATTTTATAGAAGTGCCGGCTGCAGCTTTGAGTTCAGGATGTGTGTGTAAGCTCTGGTATTTCGGAACAATATGCAAGTCAAGCAAATATAGCAAAACAAATGGCACCACATATTATTAATTATAATTATAATAATAATTATTTGTGTTATTATTATTATTAATATTATTAATAATAATAATAATAATAATCAAATAAAAACGCGCACTTTCTAATCCAGGGCAGACGCATCTAGAGTCGAAGTCAACACGCACGTACTTTATAATAATAATAATAATAATAATAATAATAATAAAAAACTAAAACACAATCGACCTTACGACCTCCAGCGACGCGCACGCGCGGTTCGAGGTGATTTCTCGCCGTTTATTTCGGGAACCAGATGGAGGAACTTTTTAAGGCGCTGAGGTCGCGCTGACGCATCTGGACCTTTAAAAAAAAAAACACTTCAAAGCGCAAAGTCGGGCCATTTGCATGTGACGCGCGACATCAGTTCCCGACCCCGGTCCTGATCCCGGTCCTGACCCCGGTCCAGTCCTGCAGGCGGGTTAAACGCAAATGCGATACAAACACAGATTTACGCACACTGTTAGAATACATGCAGATTCGGGCAAACGTTCCGAAAATGGAATTTTGTTCAACGTGACGTGTTTTTTTTTTTTTGCTGGACATCATTTAAAGGGGGCGTTTTCAAGTTCTAATTTCACGCGTGAGGCTCTTTATTTACTACGAGACCCAACACTTTCATCTGAAGAGCAGCTATTGTGCAGGAAAGCCGTGATGTGGAGCAGCGCGTTCTGCAGTTTTAAACGCAGTCTGGCTTACAGTTTGGCTTTTATTAGATGCAGACAACATTGTAGAGTAACAACATTGCATGATTCCCAAATTCCACATCAGGCACATCTGGGAACAAACACTTAAACAAACTTGTATGTTTATAAATATAAATCTCCTTTAAATTTAATGCCCTTAACGCACGACAGACGCAAAATGTCGGTGACAGTGCCAACTTCATTCATATCGACAGGTTTGTTATTGTTATTATTATTATTATTATTATTATTATTATTATTATTATTATTATTATGAAGGGAAATAAAGCGCACTTACACTGAAAAGACGCAGAAATTCCCACCATGCGTCACGGTTGTTCGGGAGGGTCAAATTAATTCCCCGGGTCGACAATGCGCGGCTGCACAGCCGCCTTCTCTCAGTTCGGATCCCGCAGAGGCGAAAACACGGCGGGTTCTGGGTCTGAGCTGCGGTTCTGGTTGACAAAGCCGATGGCGCTTGACAGTCCGCGCACGTCCAAGATGCGTCCGTGTAAACTCCAGCGCCGCGCCGCGCCGCGCCACCGTCCGCCCCGAGCGGCTGCCTCTCCCGCTGCCTCTCCCGCTGCCCGCTGCAGGGCCCGGATGTGTGGACGCTCGACGCGCGCTTCGGAACCAGCACGGATGACGCGTCGGACGCGGTGCGCTCGTAGCGGCTCTGACGCTGTTTCTCTGCGGCTCGACTCGCTGCGCTCTCGTAGTCGGCAAGCTGCGAGTGGAGTGTGTGTGTGTGTGTGTGTGTGTGTGTGAGAGAGAGAGAGAGAGAGAGAGAGAGAGAGAGCCAGGTGCGCTGTGGGCGGGGCGTGTGCAGGGGGCGGAGTCTGAGCGAGAGGACATCTGGAGCTTCAGCGAGCAGAGCGGATATTATCCAACAGAGATCATCACACTGAAATAAAGATATAAACACACACACACACACACACACACACACACACACACACACACACACACACACACACACACGGTATTAATCATCACACTGCTGCATTCATATAAACCTCATGATATAGAACCACCATACATCATCTCATCATCATCATAAAACACTGATATAGATCCACTCTATATAATCTCATCATCATCATCTTAAACACTGATATAGATCCAAGATATATAATCTCATCATCATCATCATCATCATCTTAAACACTAATATAGATCCACCATATATAATATCATCATCATCATCATCATCTTAAAACACTGATATAGATCCACTCTATATAATCTCATCATCATCATCTTAAACACTGATATAGATCCAAGATATATAATCTCATCATCATCATCATCATCATCATCATCTTAAACACTAATATAGATCCACCATATATAATCTCATCATCATCATCATCATCTTAAAACAATGATATAGATCCACTATATATAATCTCATCATCATCATCATCATAATCATAATCATCATATTAAAACACTGATATAGATCCACCATATATAATCTCATCATCATCATCATCATAAAACACTGATATAGATCCACCATATATAATATCAATATCATCATCATTATCATCTTAAACACTGATATAGATCAATCATATATAATCTCATCATCATCATCATCATATTAAAACACTGATATAGATCCACCATATATAATCTCATCATTATCATCATCATCATACATTGATAAAGATTCACCATATATAATATCATCATCATCATCATCATCATCATTATCATTTTAAACACTGTTATAGATCTATCATATATAATATCATCATCATCATATTTAAAACACTGATATAGATCCACCATATATAATCTCATCATTATCATCATCATCATCATCATACATTGATATAGATCCACCATATATAATATCATCATCATCATCATCATTATCATTTTAAACACTGATATAGATCTATCATATATAATCTCATCATCATCATCATCATCATCTTAAAACACTGATATAGATCCATCATATATCTCATCATCATCATCATCATCATCATCATCATCATCATATTAAAACACTGATATAGATCCACCATATATAATATCATCATCATCATCATCATCATCATCATCTGAAACACTGATATAGATCCACCATATATCTCATCATCATCATCATCATCATCATCATCTTAAAACACTGATATAGATCCACCATATATCATCTCATCATCATCTTCAAACACTGATATACATATATAATTATATACAATTAGAGATCCAAAGCTTTATTGTCATATGCACAGTAAAGAAACATGTTTCCCTGCACAATGAAATCTGTACTTTACGTTCACCCTGGATGAATCTGAAAAAGTAATAATAATAATAATAATAATAATAATAATAATAATAATAATAATGAAAAATATAAATCTTTAAAAATCAGAAACACACACTGTGTACATAATTCTGAAGTTATTTACATTGAGATTAACATTATCATACTGTTATAGATATATAAACAGCAACAATGCAACATCATCACATCTCCCTCTCTCGCTCTCTCTCTCTCTCGCTCTCTCTCTCACTCGCTCTCGCTCTCTCACTCTCGTAATAACTCAAGGCAAACACTTTTCTGGCTGCCATCTGGATCTCATCTCAGCTTGTCGAGCCACAGAAAGCAGAAGCTTCGTTTACAGCCCGTTGATAACAGGCTTGCTCGTACAGACGCCATTGAAGTTAATGCATCGCAGGCTCACTTTGCCGTCGCTCTCATCGCCCTGACTCGGCCCCCCGGAACTCCAAATTCCAAAACAGGATTCACTGGCGTGAACATTTGCACAGTGCACTTTGGTTTTGTTGACTGAATGTAAATGAATAAGAAGACTGCAGGTCTGCAGGAGGTTTCAGCGGGATTATCAGACAGATGGCTTTGTGCTTTAAAACTCCAGAATCCGAGCCGTTTTGGGTCCCTGGGTCATGGGGTCTGATGGTTTTCTTGTTTTTGATTGGTCGGTAGGTTGATGGAGCAGAACACGGGTTTGCCATCGTGGGGAGGACCTCGGATGTCCTTCTACTTCTGTAATATTTGAATCCTTAACGAACCTGAGCGCTCTGCGTTGAATCCTGAAGATCTTGTGTTTTTAAAAAAGGGACACTTTAATTCATCACTCACACCCCCCCCCTCCTCCTCCTCCTCCTCCTCCTCCCAAACCCCAGATGTTGCATTAACAGTTTTAAAGAGTGTTAATTCCTCAAAAAGTATGTGAGTGCACTTGCCCTGGCTGACTGGTTGCGTCATGTGACGGAGGAGGGAATTAAAGGTGGTGCTTTAGACCAATAACATGCTGAAATGTGAATTAAAGACAATAACTACCCCAATGGCTTTGTGGTTGGTATGTTCTCCTCTCAGCGCTATGGATTCCCGGTTTGATTCCCAATCTGTGTGGAGTTTCCATGTTCTCCCAGTGTTCCGCGTGGGATTCCTCCGGGTTCTCCGGTTTCCTCCCACAGTCCAAAAAACATGGATCAAGTCAATTAAGTTCTCCAAATTGCCCCATATAGAGTGTGTCTGTGTGAGTGAGTGTGTGTCCAGGGATAGATTGGCGTCCTGTCCTGGGTGTATCTGCCCAGCGCCCAAGACGTTCTCCCCTGGATGGGCATGGGGAACCCCCCCCCCACGCGGCTAATAGAGGATAAAGCGGAAGATAATGGATGGATGGATGGCGGCACAGTGGTTTAGTGGTTTAGCACATTCTCCTCTCAGTGCTAGGGATTCCCAGTTTGAATCACAATCTGGATGGAGTTTGCATGTTCTCCCCGTGTCCCTGTGGGTTTCCTCCCACAGTACAAAAACATGTATCAAGGTGAATGAATTCTCCAAATTGCCCCATATGGAGTGTGTCTGTGTGAGTGAGTGTGTGCCCAGTGATAGATTGTCGTCCTGTCCTGGGTGTATCTGTCCAGCCCCCCCGAGACCCTAATAGAGGATAAGTGGAAGATAAGGGACGGATGGAAGCTACCCCAAGTGTGCTCTGCAATGGACCGGTGACAGGTCTGTGATGCCAGAATAGGCCCCATCAGTCCTTAAGGATAATCTGTAAATAAAATGGATAAAGAGGAGTCAGTGTTAATCTTTCAATTTGCTTTTAACATCAGTGAGGTAGGTGTGATTGTCTCTATAATTAAAAATAAAATAATATTATTTGGTGGTGGTGGTGGTGGGGGGGGGGTTGTGATTAGATGTCCCTGGTGTCATTACCATCTGAGGAATGTTGAAGCGGCCCTTTCTCACAATGGGCCCGAATACCACGGTGCGTGTTGTGAGAGACCAAAGGCGAGTGGGCGAGGTTAGAACCCGGCTACCGCGCCGCCGTCGGCGTTATCACAGAGCCTCACTCATCCCCCTTTTGTGCGTTGCAGAAAAGCAGGGTGCGGCAATCAGATGGCAACATCTTGACTCCGGAGGTGCGATGCCGGCGCTTTAGGAAACCTGCAGGGGAAGGCGAGGTGGGTTTGAGCGGCCGCTGATAACGCAGGAAACACACAGCTCGGCTTTTTTTTGGCCGTCGCAGTTCCTGGAAGTGAACCGCCCAGGGTGATGGGCCGTGAGCGCACAGGATACCTCGCCTGCGCAGGCTGACGCGCGCACACGCGCTGCACAGCGCAGGCTTCCTGCACTTCCCCAGCGGCCACCGGCCCACCTGCGACTCACGGGCTCACGTCCACGTACCGTCCCGACTGCGGCCTCAGGACCGTGAAACACAAACAACAGCGGAAGACGAGCCAAATGGGCGTGAGGACAAAAAAACGGGGTCATCCCGGGTCGGTCCAGAACGCGGCGCTCCCTGCAGATGTGACATCAGACGCTGTTGTATAACTTATTATGAAATACGGTGCAGCTGGTGGGTTACACCTTCCTTTTAGGAGCAGGATTTTAAAAGGTCTGGATGGTGCTTCCAACCCATCCTCTATTAGGGTCGCACGGGGGGGGGGGGGTGTTCCACATGTCCATCCAGGGGAGGACGTTTCGGGCGCTGGGCAGCAACCAATCTATCGCTGAGCACACACTCACTCACACAGTCAAACTCTATATGGGGCAATTTGGATAATTCATTTACCTTGATACATGTTTTTGAACTGTGAGAGGAAACCCATGTGGACATGGGGAGAACATGCAAACTCCACCCAGATTGGGATTTGAAAGGATAACGTGCTAACCACTAAGCCACCGTGCCGCCCTCCATCCATTATCTTTTGCTTTATCCTATATTAGGGTCGTGGGGGGGGGGGGTTCCCCATACCCATCCAGGGGAGAACATTTCGGGCACTGGGCAGATACACTCAGGACAGGGGGGCAGTCTATCACTGGGCACACACTCACTCACACAGACACTGTGTGATTTTGTCTATATAGGGCAATTTGGCAAATTCAATTGTCCTTAATCCATGTTTTTGGACTGTGGGAGGAAACCCACACGGACATGGGGAGAACATGGAAACCCCACCCATATTGGGATTCGAACCAGGATCCCCTACCGCTGAGAGGAGAACATGCTAAACCACTAGCCACCGTGCCACCCTTCATACATTATCTTCCACTTTATCCTCTATTGGGGTCTCGGGGGGGGGGGGGGGGGGGGGGGGGGTGTTAGGGGGGGGGGGGCTTCCCCATCCAGGGGAAAATGTCTCAGGCACTGGGCAGATACACCCAGGACAGGGTGCCAATCTATCACTGGGCACACACTCACTCACACAGACACATTATATATGGGGCAATTTGGCAAATTCAATTAATCCATGTTTTTGGACTGTGAGAGGAAACCGGAGAACCCGGAGGAAACCCACGCGGACACGGGGAGAACATGGAAACTCCACCCAGATTGGCAATCGAACCGGGAATCCATAGCGCTAAGAGGAGAACATGCTAAAGCACTATGCCACCGTGCCGCCCTCCACCCATTATCTTTCACTTAATCCTATACTGGAGTGGCATGGGTGGGGTGGGGAGTTCGGTTCCCCATGTCCATCTAGAGGAGAACGTTTTGCGTTCTGGGCAGATACATTCAGGACAGTGCAGCAATTTC